>CM077347.1:82590952-82940370 GCA_039655645.1 Ammopiptanthus mongolicus
TTTAATTGAGGTGACACGTTCTGATTGGGCATGATAACTTTTACTCTTCCGTTTTCTAGATACTAGAGAAGTCACCATAGTTTAATTGTGGCTAAAATATCATTTTGATCCCTTAACTTATTTTTTAATTTCAATTTGGCCCCTTAAATTTTAAAAGTTTCAATTTGGTCCTTAACTTGTCTCTATTAACACAAGTATCTTCGTCAATGACCTAAGCAAAAGTGACGAAAGTGCTACACGTGTTAACAACTTAAAGGACCAATCCGAAACTCATTTAAAATATAAGAGACCAATTTGAAAGTCATTTAAAAGTCAAGGGAACAATTTGAAACTTGTTAACAATTTAAAGGACCAATTTGAAACTTATTTGCTTATGTCATTGACGGAGATGACTAACTTGTGTTAACAGAGATAAGTTAAGGGACCAAATTGAAACTTTTAAAAGTTAAGGGACCAAACTAAAACTAAAAAATAACTTAAGGGACCAAAATGGTATTTTAGCCTTTAATTGTTATACATTGTCCGTGTAAATTTTTTTACATTATCAATCAATCACAAATCATGATATGGTGACTTAGGATAAGAGGCACATTTTTTACTGATATGATAATTAATGATTGCTTGACAGTGTAATAAAATCTTGGTTTAATGAATATTTTGGTCCCTGCAAATAGGATGAGATTTGGTTTTAGTCCTTAAACGTTTTAAAACTTTGAAATTCGTCCCTGCCATTAAGGTACCTCCATTAAGTGATGACTGTTGAGTCTCCAAAATGTCTGATGTGCATTTACCATAGTTTTGATGAGACTTAAACAGTTATTCAATGATTTAATTGAACCTGTCTGTGGTGTTTAACTCGTCTACTTAGTGTGCAGATTAAAACATTAAGTGTCTATATGAACTGAGCTTTAGCGTGTTATCACCCGTTTGGACCTAAGTCAAAAGTTCATTCGTCTGAACAATGGAAAGTTCACTTGTCTGAACTAGGAAAAGTTCACCCGTCTAATGAAGTCTTCACCCGTCTGTTGACCAGTGTTGAAGAAATCCTTTCAACCTGTCTAATGAAGAAATCAACCGTCTGATCAGAGGAAGACTCACCTGTCTGAAAGACTACGCAACTGACGCCATTCTCTTTATTAAGAGTCAACCCGTCTAATGAAGTTACTCACCCGTCTAGTGACTAACGTTGAAGAATATATTGGATGAAAGTTGTCTCGTCTCTGAAAAGGAACTTCAACAAAATGTTTTACCTGAACACAGCTGCATCTTACACCAAAAGGGAAAGTCTTCCCTCTAATGGTAAAAAGCAAGTATAAAGACCTGCTAAGACCAAAGGTGTATCAGAAATCTTCACCATTCTGATGAGAGAGAACAAGCGAAGTTCTCAAGGCTTTAATGGCTGATCAGAACGACTTTTTGCATTTATTGAAGATCTGCAAGAAGTCAAGCCTTCAAACATTGTGTCCAACGGCTTTAAAATCTTGAAGCCTACTTAATGAAGAAGACTTTGAAGATTCAAGCAGAGAAGAGAACGAACAAAACATTCAAAGAGCAATTACTCTGAGCATTTATATCTTCATTCTTTCATTATTTATTCTTCAATCATTTGAAGTTATTATGCAGTCTTTTAGAACTTCACATTTAATACACTCGTCTGAGTGCTTGTGAAAGATTTTCAAATTGTAATTTATTTTACAACTTCTCTCAAACAAACCCGTCTGAGCCTGAAGAGGCTAGGTGTGCAAATAATACTTGTCTGGAGCCTGGAGAGGCTATGCGTGCAAACAATACTCGTTTAGAGCCTGAAGAGGCTAGGTGTGAAAATAATACTTATCTGTCCTGTAACCTGATTCAGTTATAGTGAGAAAACTTGGTGCTGCCAACGACTGTACGTAGCCTCATTGTTAAAGGGTGAACCAGGATAAAACCTGCTGAGTGATCTCTCTCTTTCCCTTAACTCTTTAGTTTGATTATTTATCTTAACTATCGTCTAACTAAAGGAGTTTATAATTGTGTTTATCAAACCTATTTTCATCTTGCATGATTGTGTGTTTTGTGTGAAAACCTTCAGACGAGTTATTAGTCTGATTGACCTGTCTGAGTTTACTCGTCTATGCTTTACCCGTCCGTGCTTGCGAAAAAGTTTATAATTCCGCTTAAATTTGTCAAACATCATTCAACCCCCTTCTAGTGTTTGTACCTGTCTATTTCAGTTGGTATCAGAGCTCAGCCTCTGGGTCGAGCACCTAACAGTGTAGAGAAAAGATTCTGAAGAATAGACAATGACTTCTGGAGCAAGCTCAACTGGGAACCCCCAACCTGAAGGAGGCTTCATGACCAGACCTCCTTTCTTCAATGGTACAAATTATAACTACCGGAAAAAAATGTTTCACTGGTTCATCTTGTCAACAAACTCTGATGTATGGGATGTCATCACTGATGGTCCTTACACTCTTCGAAATGATGATGGCTCAGACAAACCAAAGGCTCAGTAGACACCTGCAGAAAAGACAAGATGGGATCTAAACCATAAAGCCAGATATGTTATAATCTGTGCTCTCAGTCCAGAAGAGTTTGAAAAAGTATGTGCTTGTGATTCTGCTAAAGAAATGTGGGACTCCTTATCTGTCACACATGAAGGAACTGCAATGGTAAAAAAAATCTAAAATTTCTATTCGTGTTAGAAAATATGAATTATTCACCATGGATGAAGGTGAATCTGTTTCTCAAATGACTGGTAGATTCCAAACTATTACTAATGGTTTGAAATCTCTTGGTAAAATATATACTAATGCTGAGAAAGTTGATAAGATTCTCAGAAGTCTTCCAAGGCAGTGGAGACCTCTTATCGCTGCTATATCTCAAGCCAAGGATCTCACCTCCTTGACTATGGATGAACTACTTGGCACACTCACTGTTCATGAGCAAGAGCTCAATGAAGATGTGTCAATCAAAAAGAGCAAAGCCATTGCTCTAAAGGTTGATCTAAAGGCAGCTAAAGCCTTAAAAGCTTCAAAGGCAGATGAGTGTGATGATGAGGATTCTGATGATGATGAAGAGACTTCTCTCATGACCAGAAAGATGAAAAAGCTCTGGAGAAAGAAGAAGTTCAGAAAGGAGAAGCCTTTCAGAAAAATCAACAAGGAATCCACATCAACAGACAAAAGCCCTGTTGTTTGCTATGAGTGCAAGAAGCCTGGTCACATCTGTAACACCTGTAACTTTTATTAACTAATTTGCAGCTTTGATGAACGTTATATTTGTATAGTATGATATATTTTCCTTGTTTAATCACGATACCAGTTTTTTTTATGAAAAGTAATTACTTAATTAACTATTGTAAAACCTTAAAAAAAATGTTGAAAGTAAAATAATAATAAATTAAATAATAGGTAGTGTATAGTTTGACACATCCTCAGTGACTTAATTAAAATTATTAATGAGCTAGAGTAAATATTAGGCCTTATTTAAATAATCTTGAAGTAAAAAGCATTTTATCATAGCTTTAAGAGTGCATTTAAATAGGGAAAGGGGTTCCTTTTCTTTTAAAAAAAAAAAATTTGCTTTCCCATTTTTAAGAGAGTTCTAGAACTCTCTCGGTTGAAAGAAAGAAATGAAACGAGAAAAGCGGTCAGGAGAAGAGAAAGAAGGAAAGAAAAGAAAGGAAACAAAGAAGAGAGGAGGAGGAGGAAGAAGAAGAAGAAGAAGAGAAAGGAGAAGGGGAGAGGGAGAAAGAGGAAGAAGGCTCTCTCTATCTCTTTCCCTCCATTTTCGTGTGGATTGAAGCATCAAGCTTAAGTAAGATCTACAAGAGGTGAGGGATTTTTGTGTTTTGTTGTGATGATTTGAATGTTAGGGTTTAATAAGTGTATACTATGTATAGACAATGATTTGAGCTAATGTTTCTATAATTCTTTGCATGAACCTTGTCTTTGTTGATATTTTATGCATTTTGGTGGTTGGATTTGAGTTTAGAAGGATGAAAAAGGGTTTTTGGGGGTAAAAATCGCGTAACAGCAGCGTTTGCTGCATTCCTGCGATTTCCAGAGAGCGACGGGCACCCTATGAGTAAAGCCGGGCGCCTGAGCACCCGAGAGGAGTCCCTGCAACTTCCTCTCTAGCGTCGGGCGCCCGTATGTAGCGCTGGACGCTAGGGGCAGAACAGTCCAACTTTAACTGTGCATAACTTTTTCATTTCTTATCCGTTTTGGGTAAATGACATTTTGCTGGAAAGCTATTTGAGTCTATTTTCATATGAAATAAGTTTCATATTAAAATTATAAGTAATTTGAAAGTTATGATAGAAATTATGATCAAAGGTCAAGATATTATATTTTAAAAAATGATGGTTTATCATAGTTTTTGATGGTTACACCCTTTTACTTTTTAAAACATGTCTATTGGGCAATTTGAAGTATTCAAAAATATTTTTGCATACTTTGATGTATATATACATAATGATGATAAATCGCTATGTGTAGTGGTTGTTATAAGATTAAGGTATTGAATTGTACATGAGATTGCATATCGAAAGTATTGTGTACTAGATTGAGTTGATTACCTCTTCGATGAAACATTATCATTAGTCAATTATGGATAGATTTATGACTATTCTATGATAAGTGTTTTAGGGTGTGTTTGGGTATATAACTTATTTAAGCGCTTATACAATAAGCTCTTTTTTAAATAAGCTAAAAATAGTTTATTTTCATAAGCTTCTCTAACAAGCTTATGGAAATAAGCTAAAAATAGTTTATGGAAATATCATAAAATATTTTCATAAACTATTTATATAAGTTTAATTCCATAAGCTATTTTCATAAGCTCTCCATAAGCTCTTCCAAACGCACCCTTAGTGTTGTTGCCTTTCGAATATTACTTCCCTCTGCTTGAATTTTTGTAAAGGTATAGACAATGAGATTTATATATGGGGCATGTATGATTATGATATTACGATTATGATTATGATAATATTGGATATTATGATGAGGTGGTTATGGAATTTGTTGAGTTTGATTTATGTGTTGTTAAGTGGTGAGCTATGTAATGGGTTGTCTTATGTGTATACATTTATATACTTATATTGTGGAGTTGTGTGATCTTTAATAGTCTTTTATGAAGCTCGATCGAATTCTGCTATTGTGAGCTTGAAAATGATAAATTGACGTGGGCGTAGGTATTGGATGACTATTTGATCGTGATGACTTGGATTATGAGAATACTCTTATACATGAATATTGCATTATCTACTTATCTGCTTATGTACATGTCTATGTGATGTGAAGATCGGTGAAGTGGATCTAATGTATGTTACGCTAAAAGTGTTTATAGGCTGCTATGATTATTGTCTATAGTTGATAACCTATTAAAAGTACTAAGTGGAATGGATTGCCAAGATATGGTTATAATTCTCTGGGTAGGCCGACCGGGGAGCGGGAGGTTCCGGTATATAAATATCACCGCCGGGGACGAGAGGACCTCGTTAGATACCCCGGGCGTTAGGAGGGATGTTGGTGCTTGCCGGAGGGTGCGGTATCTCTGGGTTAGGAAATCAAAACCGTTGTGGCAGGGGGTACTCAGTGAAAACACCTCCTAGGATACCCAAAGAATTGATGATATTATAACGTGTGACATTCGTATATTTATCTGTGTATTGATCCCAATTGAGAAACTTGAGATATGAGAATTGATTAAAGTGCAAGACATTCCACAAGTCCTTCGCGAGTCAGGCAAAGTGTCATCTGGGAATATGTTATTATATATTAATGTTGTGATATTGTATTTGAATTCGTTATGTATGAATATGATGAAGTGTTCACATGATTGTGTGCTACTCGATTTTCTTATCTTGCATGATTGCATGTGTTTGGGGGATTTAACCTCACTGAGTCTATGGATTCACCCCTCTCCTAAAATTTTTAGATTGCAGGAATTTGCGGAGCCGCCGGGAGCCTTGGATGTCATGTGGATCATTTTTGAATTTGTTCACCTTGTGTTCATTGTTTTTTTTTTTTTTTTGTTTAAGTCGGGACTGTGTAATTTTTTTAAGTGGTTGTAGCTTATCTGATTTATTATATTCATTATTTGACATTTTAATGAATATAATTTGATGTACTTTGGATGAAACAAATTATGTGGGATTGATAGGCTGCGAAGGGGGAAGGGGAGGCTTTTCCTTTCGGCCGGTCATGACTGCTAAATTTGGGTCATGACAAAGTTGGTATCAGAGCTTATGTTATAAAGTCCTGAAATAAGAAATTAGGCGTTGATAACATTTGTGTTTAGATCTCAAACCCGGGTGGGGTCTAAGGCAAAGGTTATTACGGCTTAATTTCGGTTTTTGGTCTTGGTTGAGATTCTGAGTTGTTGACTCCACATGGCAACAAGGCGGGGGCGTGAGATGGACTAGCTAGTGTTCTAAGCCATTTATTATTACAAGTTTTATGGTATTATCTTGAAATTTCTGCTTTTCATAAAGGTTTACTAGGTGAAATTAAACAAGAGAGGAATTTGCGAAGCCGCCGGGAGCCTTGGATGTCATGTGGATCATTTTTGAAGTTGTTCACCTTGTGTTCATTGTTTTTTTTTTTTTTTTAAGTCGGGACTGTGTAATTTTTTTAAGTGGTTGTAGCTTATCTGATTTATTATATTCATTATTTGACATTTTAATGAATATAATTTGATGTACTTTGAATGAAACAAATTATGTGGGATTGATAGGCTGCGAAGGGGGAAGGGGAGGCTTTTCCTTTCGGCCGATTATGACTGCTAAATTTGGGTCATGACAACATCAAACCTGAATGCCCTTTTTTAAAGAAAGCTTCCAAAAAGAAATTCTTCAAAAAGAAGAAGAAAGAAATGATGGCCACATGGGAAGATCTTGAATGTTCATCTTCTGAAGGAGAAGAGACAGAAGAGGAAGCCAATCTCTGTCTGATGGCCAACATAGATTCAGAACCTGAAACTGAGATACATTCTGAACTTGAGGAATTGCATGATGCTTATGATGAGATGGTAGAGGAATCCAAAGGCTTATCTAAGGCCTTCAAATCCCTAAAGAGAGATTATGTTAAACTCCTCAGTGAGCATAAACAAAAATCTCAAGAGTGTGAGATGCTGGCCAAAGAGAATAGCCAGCTGAGGATTGAAAAGTCTGATGAAGCTTTGATCTCAAGTGAAACATCACATTCTGAAGAAGTTGTCACACTTAAACAGAAAGTGAAGGAGCTCACTTCTGATCTTGCTAGATTTGTTAATGGCAGAGATAATCTGACAAAACTATTAGGATGTCAGAGATACTCTCTTAACAAAGAAGGCATTGGATATGATCATCAAGCTGATCATAAAGTATCAACAAAATCTTCAACTGTATATGTTAAACCCACTCCAGTTAGAATTAGACCCGTCTGTAACTTCTGTGGAAAAGTTGGACATGCTATGTCTAAGTGTTTTCATAAGAAGAAGAGGAAGTCTTCACAGACTCCTAGAACTAACAGAAAAGGACCCAGAAAAATATGGGTACCTAAAGATAAAAGAATTTCTGTTGCAGATATCCTTAATAGGACAAAGCAGACGCCTCTGCTGGTACCTGGACAGTGGCTGCTCGCGACATATGATAGGAGAAAGGTCTATGTTCCAAGACCTCCAGTCTAAAAATGGTGGATTTGTTGCCTTTGGAGGCAATCAAAAAGGAAGAGTAATTGGTGTTGGTACAATTGGTGGATTCGACCTTACCCAGCAGACGAGTCAACAGCCAGACGTATCAAAAATTGAATCTGTTGAGGAATCTGTCAGACAAGTGGAGCAGACGAGTCATCAGTCAAGTCAACATCAGCATGATGAACTCAGAAGGGACTGGAAATTCAAAGCTCATCATCTTGAAGATCCTATCATTGTAATTCCCTCTGAAGGTGTTAGAACTAGATCTGTCTTCAGAGAGTCAAGCAATATTGCTTTTTTATCTGAAATTGAACCAAAGCATATTGAGGAAGCTCTTGAAGATGAAAGCTGGATTCTTGCTATGCAAGAGGAACTTAATCAGTTCAAAAGGAACAATGTCTGGAAACTTGTCTCCAAACCAACAGACAAGTCTGTTATTGGAACAAGATGGGTTTTCAGAAACAAGCTAGATGAAGATGGCAAAGTCATCAGAAATAAAGCAAGGTTAGTAGCTCAGGGCTACAACCAACAAGAAGGTTATGACTATACTGAGACTTTTGCACCTGTAGCTAGAATAGAAGCTATTCGCATACTCATGTCATATGCTGCACAACATCAAATTACTTTATTTCAAATGGATGTAAAAAGTGCTTTTTTTAAATGGAATAATTGAAGAAGAAGTTTATGTTAAACAATCTCCCGGGATAATAAAAAACCAGATCATGTTTTCAAATTTAAAAAAGCTTTATATGGTTTAAAACAAGTGCCTAGAGCATGGTATGATCGACTTAGTTCTTTTCTTATGAATAATGGCCTTATAAGAGGAAAAGTTAATACAACTTTATTTAAGAAATGCTCAAAAGATAACTTCATAGTAGTTCAAATATATGTTAATGATATTATTTTTGGAGCTACTATTGAAAAATTGTGCAAAGAATTTTCTAAGTTGATGCAAGCAAAATTTGAAATGAGCATGATGGGAGAATTGAAGTTCTTCCTTGGACTGCAAATCAAGTAGACGAGTGATGGTATCTACATCCATCAACAAAAGTACATTAAGAAAATTCTAAAGAAGTACAAAATGGATAGCTCAAAGATCATGAAAACTCCCATGCAAACTAATGCTAATCTAAGCAAAGATGAGGAAGGTAAAAAGGTAGACCCAACTGTCTACAGAGGTATGATTGGATCTCTTCTTTATCTAACATCTAGCAGACCTGATATTCAGTTTAGTGTCTCTATGTGTGCTAGATTCCAATCTGATCCCGAAGAATCTCATCTTAAGGCTGTTAAAAGAATCTTTAGATATTTGCTTGGAACTACTAATCTTTGTTTAATGTACTTGAGAACACAAGATTATAGATTAGTTGGTTTTTGTGATGCTGACTTTGCTAGAGATAGAATTGAAAGGAAAAGCATCAGTGGAGGATGTCACTTCATTGGAGCAAACTTAGTCTCCTGGTCAAGCAAAAGACAGACAACTATCGCACTCTCAACTGCAGAAGCAGAATATGTCTCTGCTGCAAGTTGCTGCTCACAGCTATTATGGGTAAAACGTCAACTCGAAGATTACTCTATATTTGAGCATAATATACCTGTCTGGTGTGATAATTCAAGTGCTATTTGCTTAACTAAGAATCTCATACAACATTCTAAGGCTAAGCACATAGAAATCAAACATCACTTCATAAAAGATTATGTTCAAAAAGGTATATTTGATGTTAAGTTTGTTAAAACTGAAAATCAATGGGCTGATATCTTTACAAAACCATTAGCTGATGATAGGTTTAAGTATATAAGAGATAACTTGAATATACACTGTATTGTTGAATAAACTCTCTAATGTGTATTGCATTACCTGTCTGTGTTTAACTGTCTGACTTTATAAGTCATACTTTTATTTGAAATAATTTTCTTTTAAATGGTTATTATCTTTAATGTCATTTCTCTCTCTGAGGCAAAATGTGTACATGGCTGTTTTTATTTAAATGTAAACCTTTTTTTTAACCTCCATCTTTTTGTTGTTTTCATTTAAAATTAAAACTATCTTTAGTCTTTAAAAAGGGAAAACCTTTTTGTTAAAGGTATTTAGTTTTCAAATCTCTTTCTCTTCG
Organism: Ammopiptanthus mongolicus; assembly: GCA_039655645.1. Classification (NCBI taxonomy): domain Eukaryota; kingdom Viridiplantae; phylum Streptophyta; class Magnoliopsida; order Fabales; family Fabaceae; genus Ammopiptanthus; species Ammopiptanthus mongolicus. The sequence continues at coordinate 82,600,726 of CM077347.1, forward strand.
TTTTTAAAACCATCAAGAGGATGCATCTGCTCAGGGGGAGCAGTTGAAGAAGTCTTTAGGCAAAACCAAAGGACAAACTTGCTTTTAACTCTTTTTGTTCTTTTTAATACTTATTTGTAATTTTCTTTAACTTATCTTGTACAGAGCCAATGATGGTTAAATACAATTACCTCATCTGTTTCTCTTTTTTGATAATGACAAAAGGGGGAGAAAGTTAAATGAAAAATGTTTTAATGTTTTAAGCTGAACAATTGTTTATCCGTCTAATATGGAAATATGATATCCGTCTGATATGGAAATGTGATATCCGTCTGATATGGAAATATAATAAATAATATGTATCTTTTCTTTTCTCTCTATCTATCTTTTATTGCTTTTGATAATGTCAAAATGGGGAGAAAATACTAAGATAAGACTAAGATAAAAAGATCCATGCTTTCAATGCTTATCTGTCTGAGTATGTTGTAACAATGGAACAATGTCTAATCTGTCTGATCATGTTACAATTGTCTGATACATATACATGACTGCTTTATGTGAATTTTCTTAAGTTCATTGAATCATTTAACATGTTTTGTCATCATCAAAAAGGGGGAGATTGTTGAGTCTCCAAAATGTCTGATGTACATTTACTATAGTTTTGATGAGACTAAAACAGTTATTCAATGATTTAATTGAACCTGTTTGTGGTGTTTAACTCGTCTATTTAGTGTGCAGATTAAAACATTAAGTGTCTATATGAACCGAGCTTTAGCGTTTTATCACCTGTCTGGACCTAAGGCAAAAGTTCATTCGTCTGAACAATGAAAAGTTCACTTGTCTGAACTAGGAAAAGTTCACCCGTCTAATGAAGTCTTCACCCATCTGTTGACCAGCGTTGAAGAAATCCCTTCAACCCATCTAATGAAGAAATCAACCGTCTGATCAAAGGAAGACTCACCTGTCTGAAAGACTACGCAACTGACGTCATTCTCTTTATTAAGAGTCAACCCGTCTAATGAAGTTACTCACTCGTCTGGTGACTAACGTTGAAGAATATATTGGATGAAAGCTGTCTCGTCTCGGAAAAGGAACTTCAACAAAGTGCTTTACCTAAACACAGCTGCATCTTTCACCCAAAGGGAAAGTCTGATGAGAGAGAACAAGCGAAGTTCTCAAGGCTTTAATGGCTGATCAGAACGACTCTTTGCATTTATTGAAGATCTGCAAGAAGCCAAGCCTTCAAACATTGTGTCCAACGGCTTTAAAATCTTAAAACCTATTTAATAAAGAAGACTTTGAAGATTCAAGCAGAGAAGAGAACGAACAAAGCATTCAAAGAGCAATTACTCTGAACATTTATATCTTCATTCTTTCATTATTTATTCTTCAATCATTTGAAGTTATTACACAGTCTTTTAAAACTTCACATTTAATACACTCGTCTGAATGCTTGTGAAAGATTTGCAAGTTGTAATTTATTTTATAACTTCTCTCAAACAAACCCGTCTGGAGCCTGAAGAGTCTAGGTGTGCAAACAATACTCGTCTGGAGCCTGAAGAGGCTAGGTATGAAAATAATACTTGTCTGTCCTTTAACCTGATTCAGTCATAGTGAGAAAACTTGGTGCTGCCAAGGACTGGACGTAGTCTCATTGTTAAGGAGTGAACCAAGATAAAACCTGCTGAGTGATCTCTCTCTTTCCCTTAACTCTTTAGTTTGATTATTTATCTTAACCATCATCTAACTAAAGGAGTTTATAATTGTGTTTATCAAACCTATTTTCATCTTGCATGATTGTGTGTTTTCTGTGAAAACCTTCAGACGAGTTATTAGTCTGATTGACCTGGCTGAGTTTACTCGTCTATGCCTTGCCCGTCTATGCTTGCGAAAAAGTCTATAATTTCGCTTAAATTTGTCAAATACCATTCAACCCCCTTCTAGTGTTTGTACCTGTCTATTTCAATGACGTGGCAGACGGAATGCCACGTCATCAGTGCCACGTGTAAAAAATATTAATTTTTAATTACACAAAATTTTTTATACTAACTTTTGGTCCTTGCAAAGTTCATCAATTTTAAAAAAATATTCTTAAAATTTTGTCCTTGTAATCTCAATTTTTTTGTAAATAGTCCCTATGGTCACTTTTCTCTGTTAATTGCTGACGTGGCAAAGGAACATCACGTCAACCGTGCCACGTCAGTGCCATGTCCAAAAATTAGGTGCTGTAACAGTGTCGCTCAATTTGGATATATACACTGAAAGTTATGCGATACAATTTACAGGTTGTTAGCAACCAATTTCTGCAGAAATCCACCGGTGTTCTAGCTGTTATTGAGAACAATTCGTGCATCTAAAATTTTTAATAATTTTACAAAACTTAGATGAGGATGTTAGCTTTAATTCTAATATGGTTTCACTTAATTCGAATAAGTATAGAGGAAGATACGCATCCCACAAGGTAAGAACTATTGACAAAAAAAATTAAGATTACAGGGACTAATTCCTAAGAATATTTTTTTACAGGGACTAAAACCAAAATTGGTGAACTTTGCAAGGACAAAAAAGTTATTTAATTTTTTTTATTGAATTAAAAATTAATATTTTTGTACACATGGCACTGATGATGTAGCACTCTGTCTGCCACGTCATCACTTAACGAAGGTTACCTAACGGTAGGGACGAATTTCAAAGTTTTAAAACGTTTAGGAACCAAAACCTATGAAAAAATTTTAGAGGGACTAAAACCAAATCTTGTCCTATTTGCAGGGACCAAAATATTCATTAAACCTAAAATCTTTATACTGACATTGCATACCAATTAAATCCTTTGTTGAATATATATATATATATATATATATATATATATATATATATATATATATAAAGTATGATAATCTATGGTTAACTAGAGATAATTTGTACATTGTCTTAGGGAAAAATATTAATCTTTTTTTGAAAAAAAAAATCTTAAAATAGGCAAATAAAACCAATATAAAATTAAGATATCTTTTTTCAGGAATTCATGCTGGTCTTTTGCAATTAAATTTATTGAGGTTTGAAGTTAAATTTTGAAAATGTTTCTTTATATCACAAGAATGACTAATTTTCTTAACACTTTCTATTATAACAAAATATTAAATTATATGCAGTTTTTTATTTTGTTATTATTTTAAATTTACAAATAAAATTTATCTTTTCAAATAATATATGAATCACACAAAACCATGGATGAGGCTTTACTTAAAAGTTTAAGTGTTTTTTAAGAGGATTTTGAGTTTTTGACATGACATGGGAACCTCTATAATCAAGTGATTATAAATTGGATCACTGTTGTCACTATTGAATTCCAAAATGAGGTAATATTTTATTTTTTTGTTAGTATTCCGATCAGGGCTGGCCCAAGCATAAAGTGACCCAAGCCCTTGCTTTAGGCCTCTGAAAAAAACAATTTTTTCTTTAGAAAAAAAGCCCACTTTGTAATTTTTTATATAATCTTTTTGATATGTTTCATATATCAACAAATATAAGTTAGCCCATTTGGTATAAAAGCTTACCATAATTGCAAGGTCCAGGGATCAACTCCTTGTTGTGTACAAAATAATTAATACTTTAATTTTTTAAAAAGACCTCATCATAAAATTTGCTTTAGGACTTAATAGGTGTTGGGCCGGCCCTGATTCGGATCAAGTGACTATCAAGCAATAAACATCGGTACTTACTGTAAAATTGTTGTTTTATATATAGAAGTTGAAGTTGATCTTTCTTTTACTCTTATGTTGCAAAAGGCTAACAGTATGTCCAAAGAGAAGATGTTTCATTTTATGCATGGCATTAAGAACTTATTCTCTAATAAAAAGTGCTAACAGATGGTAGTGGGAAATGATGTCATATATATCTTATTCTTTGATAAAAAATAAATTTATTAGAGAGAGGGAAAATAATTCCACATGACAGAACTTGTCTAGCATGCCTACACTCGTTATGGGTTGAGTTTGATTTGCAGATTTTCATGTTGATAGACGATATGTAAATTTCACTATAAATCCTTGCAGAGATTGGTGATCTTCCTTACTGCTGAAGAAATTAGGTTGAGGACAGGTGAATAAGAAAAAGAGAAACAAGAAGCGATGTTGGTAAAACGCAACAAAAGAAGCAATGTTGCAACTTGCAAAGGCGCACAACAGAAGAACCAAACTGCATTCAGGGTGGAACCATACTACATTTGGGACAAGCACGACAAAAAGGTCAAACTGCATCTGGGATGAAATCATACTGCATTTGGGACGGAACCACAAAGCTAATCTTTCAGGCTAGATCGGGCAAAATTGAGGCGCGAGATCAGACGAAACTAATCGGAGACGTGAAGAACGACGACGGAATGGCCAAACTGCATCTGGGAAACCATACTGCATTTGAGGCGGAGCTACAGAGCCAATCTTTCAAGCTGGATCATGCAGAACTGATTGAAGACATGAGATCAAGAAAAACTGATTAGATATGTGGGATCAGACGGAAATGATCGGAGACGCGAGATCAGACGAAACTAATCGCAAATGCATATTAAATGCAAAATTGAATGGAGATGAGGAAAACAATAAAATTAGATTTGGGTTTTGTGGCGGTGAATAAAGAATGGAACTCCACAAGACGAAAAGGTGAAACTCTCCTCAAGGTGGATACCATGGCTTTGATACCATGTTGAAGAAGTTAGGTTGATCAGAAATAATAAATAAGAAATAACTCTTAAAAAATCTTCTAAGATGTCCTAAAATATTTTAAGATACACTAAAATTTTATGAAATATATTTTAAATATTTTAACACTAGCCTTGCAACCTATCTTCTCCTAAACCAAAAAAAAATTCCGATTGTAGCTTTGAACGACAATCTCAATTCTAGCCTATTATGATTTACACCCAAAAGTTATCGAAATCTGGGCAAAGCAACAGATGAGAGACAAAAAGCTTGTAAAGCAGGGTAATAGTTAGCATCTTGCATTTCTATATGATGTTACAACTTACAAGCAAACAAGGAAAATTTAAGAGAATAAAGAGAAAACTAGACTTAGCAGCATTGTAGAACCGATTATTGGATATTTGGATGAGTTCATGCCCAATCAAGACTGTAAGATAAAACATCAAGCAATATTTGGAAGAGAAAACTTCTTGTCAAGATACTCCAATGATTTTGGATTGACTTGCGTGAACAAGTAGTTCCCAGCAAAAAGATCACCAAAATTCACTTGTCCCTCCATGAATCTTTTAATCACCTTACGATATAAAAGCCTCACTTTTTTCTTCCAAAGTCTTCTCCAGCTTGGGACTTTCAGCCTGAACCTTTTCCTCATAGGAATCCTTCTGAACCTGCACCAGCTCTTTGTTCTGAGAATCACCCTTTCTCTTTCATCATCATTAGACCCGTTTTCAGTTCTGAGTTTTTGATAACTAAGCTTGCTAGCACTAGAAGAAGCCATTTCCATGGAAGACATGGTGAATTTTTTACAAGGAAAGCAATGAAGACAGATCCGAATACTACTGTAACAAAGATGAGGAACTGTTTATCCCTCTCTAGAGGATTTGCCGTGTGAGTTGTGTTTGATATATACAGCTTAGAAGTTGTTGATGTATTTATTACATGTAAGAGAGGAAGCTTAGCTAGCCATGTCGGTGGTGGTGCGGAAGTAACATCATATTTATTGTAACTTAATTTGAAATAATAACACAAGGTATTTGTACAATTACGTCCTATAATAATGAGTCAAGATAATTACTAAGTAAATCATCGTTAATGCAATTGTGTAAATTAAATTGTACCAATCATGTCCGATTAGAACAGTAAGTTCCCATCAGGCGAAACGGTACATTAGCTGATGAGATTATTAGGTACTTGTTTCCTAATAAATTATAAGCAAATTTAACTATCTTCATACTTATTAAGATAATTAATTATTCATATTTAATATTATTAATCTCATTTAAAAGTTCAACTTCATTGTCTAAATAACCCCTATTTGTTTATTCACATTAATTATATTGTATGAACACTTGTTTCAATTAAATACAATAAAATGAAGGACATTTTTGATATATGATTAAATCAATGTAAACAATCAATTTTTACTTATACTTTGTTACAATTTAGATGAGACAATGTTTGCTTATATTTTGTTAAGGACGGAATATTGGTTAAAATACAAATGTGACTATCCTAGACTAAGTGTGTGTGTGTATATAACCTTTCTGGTGAGCAAATAGCCCACTTAATATTCATCTTAAAAATATTTAACTTTGAAGTTAATCTTATTTTTTAATTCAAATTGTCAAGTTAATATTAATATCTGTACAAATTTAACTATTAGTTGTTGCAAATTCGTATATTACTATATATTATCACAATACACCCAACCCAATATACATACCGAAAGACAGAATGTACAGTTTGGATTTTGGCGGGCCGAAAATGTAAATTTCGTATTCGGCCAGCTAATTGAAACCTTCAACTTCAATGTAGTTGATGACAAAAAAAAAAGAAAAGAAAGAAAACTTCAGCGTTAATTTTTGTAAAAGTAAACGCCTATTTTTATCCCCTCATACAAGCCTTATGACTATAAACCTTCAATTATGCAAAATATCATCAAATTAGTCTTATTTTTGTCGAACTAAAAGAAATGAGTTATATGAGAAATGAGTTATACGAGCACCAAAAAACAAAGAAGAAACGAGTTATGTGAGCAGCTAAAAAACAAAAGAAGAAATGAGTTATATAAAACCTAATTTAGAAACTAATTTGGTAACATCTCACTTTAAATGAAGAACTATATTGAGGACAATCTACATTATTTTGTGAGTAAATTGATATAAAAATCTTGAGTACCAAAGTTGTGATGATTGTATAATTGCCAAACGAAAATAGGAGTTTTCTCTTAAAAAATACGTAGAAATATATAATCATTGGGAATGGTAAGGCTCAGCAATATTCTTCATGAAAGGCAGTTAATTTCACCAAATAGCAAGACTTTATCATCTATTAGAAATGTACAAATACCATCCTAGGTCAGCAAGTAGTCAAATCATTATAGTCAGAATCGAAAAGGAATGAAGAAAAACAAATCTATCGAATGGTTACATATAGTAGGTACCACTTTTCTTCTGTAGAAACATACATCTGATCTAATATAGTATACAGCCAGATCTAACACTTAAATTTGATAATTTGAATAAAAAAATTCAAAGAATTTCAGATGAAACCACACAATAATTATTTCCCAAGAAACGATGCTGCTTAGTAAAGCTTAATTCTGGTGTTAATGTGGCTCCTACAGATAGGGCAGGACTGAAGATCTTGGCCACAATCACAACATGTCTGTCATGTAAGATAAAACAAAGATGTCATATGCACTCTCCTAATCTGATCGTTCGGTAAAAAAAATATGTGAAGAAATTGAAAATTTTGTTTTTACCTGATGCCCACATCCGAAGGCCATATCTTTCGGATTGCTCAAACATATGGGGCAAAGCTGCACAAGACCAATTTAATTTAATTGTACAGCACCACAATCTTGAATAATAAATTCATATCATGAAAAATTTTAAATTCAGTCCTTACATTAGACACATCAAATTCACAGTAGGCAACAAAACAACAAAACTATGCAACTGTACAACCTTGATTCATGACAACTACCATTTCAGATTCAGTTATTACTTATTACATTAGTCATATAAAATGGAAAAAAGTTACAACAAAACTATGCAACAAAATTAAGCAGCTAATTGATGCATTAATCTCTCTCTATTTAGACCAAATAGATGCTTTGTTACACGAGTAATCTAATTTCTGAATTGAGGCATGTGAATATGATGCAAAATAAAAGCTAGTGGAACTGGATAAGAAAAAAGAAACAATAATATATATTCACATAACTTCAAGCAATTCCCTATTACATTCATATTTGCTCCCAAAAAAACCGATCATGAACATGACACACATATTTCCATTAGAAGCACTTTATAGGTTTTACCTGATGGTCATAAGTGGAACTTGGGGCAGGAGGAGCTGTGCCAACTAGGCTACTGTTGTCACGATAAGAAGGGACACTTGGCTCAAAACTAGCAGCATGAGAAGGTTTTGAAGTGCCAAAAGATGCTGTACCATAAAGTTTTGAAGTGCCCAAAGATGTTGAACCATATGCGGGTGTTGGGAGGGCCACTCTCTGAGTAGCATTGGCCTTCCGACTACTATTTAAGAGTAATAAGCACAAATGACAACCAAAATTTTGTAAAGAAAATGAACCAAGGAAATTGAAATAATAGTGGTAATAATAATACAAATGGTGAGGAACCAAAAACCTACCCGAGAAGATTAAGCTCTATTGCTGCCTTATACTGAGAGGGAATTTCCATCAATGCTGCAAGAGCAAATGCTGCCTCTTTTCGTGAAGGAGGAATGTTCTTTGACATAATTTCTGTGAAATTCACAAACTGAAGAAGCACAAAGAGAAACCCAAAATAATTCAGTGGATCAGTTCCCACTAGTTGGAAAATTTTACCAAATATTAATTAATATTCTGCATGCTCATCATTACTTACCTGAAAATTATCGAAGGCCCGAGCTGGTATATTGTCATCAAACTCCTTCATCATGTCCCACGGTCCATCTCCAACACCAACCACTATGATTGAAAGGGGAAAATTACTGCGACAAAGAAAGAAAATGAGACGAGATAGTTGAATAAACAAAACATTGTTGAGCAAGAACCTACAGCTTAATCACCTGGCCTCAACAATGGCATCCACAGTCTTCTGCTCCTGTGGACTTAGCCTCCCATGTTCAGTGTCAACACTTCTTGTTACCTGAAGCAAAAATCATTGCAGGTGGGATTACACTTCATAGCAATGTACTTGTTGAAATTGAAAGTCAGATACACTCCTGTGTATTGCATTGTAGCAACCATGACCACACATATATGAAATACACAAGATACACTCGTGTATATCGCAATAGGCCCCTAACAGTACTATATTATTTATAGCAATTTAAAGTCAGATACCCTCTACTCTTGTATATCGCATTGTAGCAACCATGACCGTGCATATATGAAATTACAGGAAGTTTTCAATATTTTGAACAATATTACTTGCGGAAGACAAGTAGTTGCAAGATGCATAGCACTTCTCAAGAGTCTACCAGGCTTATGTTTGTATCAAACCAAAAAGAGGAAGACGAATAATTGCAAGATGCATAGCAATTGATAAAAGATAAGATACACTCCTGTATATCACATTGTAGCAACCATGACTGTGCATATATGAAATTACAGGATGAGTGAAGTTTTCAATATTTTGAACAATATTACTTGCAGAAGACAAATGATTGCAAGATGCATGGCACTTCTCAAGAGCCTACCAGGCTTATGTTTGTATCAAACCAAAAAGAGGAAGACGAATAATTGCAAGATGCATAGCAATTGATAAAAGATAAGCTCATTATCGGTGATTACATTTCCCTATCAACCTATATAACCTACTCTAATATCAAATCCATCTTTTTCTATAAAAAATATCAAATCCATCCTTTTCAATAGGGAAAAAAATAAAAACCTTTTTGGGGTAAATTGAAGTCATTTAGAACTCCATAAGCAATGCTAGTTTCACATGCTTTATGTAAATTAACAACATTCATGCATTAAGAGGAAAAAAAGTATGGCAAATTCGGAAGAAAGATTGATTCCGTACTTTTGTATCTGGATTAATAGAAGCACAAATGAAGGAGAAAAGCATGAAGCAATTCAGCCTTGCAAACCAAGTTATTTACTAAGCACAATCCAGAAAAGTGAAAATAATAACATCAAAATTTGATGAATGAGAGGAAAAATGGAAAATCAGTCACATAGATCAGAAAATCATCCTATAATTGCTTATTCATTGGAAGACAACTCCATACATTCTGGATGTAAAAGAGAATACCTGGCCATCTGCAATTATAACCAAAACATGATACTGGCCTCCACTCTGCTCAACAATTGTCATGGCCATTTCAATCATAGGTGCAAATGAAGTAGGACCTGACATAAAACCATAAGCCCAATCAGCATAGTGTTGAAAATAAAATATCTACAGCAGGAATAAGTAGAAAACCCATGAGAAGAACAAGCAGTAGAAGTATAACCTGCTAGTCGAATATGAGGAACAATTTCCCTATACTGACTCAACACTTCTTCAAATCCATTGCAAATTCTTTCATCTGGGTAGAAACTGAAGACATCTTGATCATGTGTTGATGCTGCCAAGATATCATAGTAACGACTATTATCATATTTAAACTTGACACAAAAATTCTACAACATACAAATTGTATGAAATTTGAGAGATACCATCTCCAAATCCAAAACAAGGAATTAAGTTATCCTCATCGAATGCAGCCAAGGTTTTCCCAATAATGGATATTGCTTGTTCATAGGGATTTAGACCATTCCCAATGTGATGCAAGCTATTTCTGTTAAATGATCGTTTTCCTGAAAGCAACATCAAGTTCAGCATATATTTCACTACAACACAGTGCATAAATTCCATTTTTTAGCTAAAAAATATTGATATATAAATAATGCCTAACCTGTCCACTCATTGCTCTTAGTGAAATCAATACCAACAATAAGATTGGAAGACTCAAGGCCTGCACGTGCAAGAGCCTCAGTCACCTGTAATGAAATATAAGTATGGCAAATGTTTGAATGTTAAGAATTAAATATAAAGATGAACAAGAAGCACCGTGAGACAGGATTTTGTAAATTGCAAGACAATATTACTATCAGCTAAGTTGTGCATGATCACATGAAAATCCACTCAAAAGTAGTCAAATCTATAACTCTAAATTCATCAGGAGAAAGTAAGTAAATATGCAGAGTCTTTCTCTTTCTCTTCAGTGAATTCAAATTTCAAACTAACTTCTTTCAATGGCCACAAGTGGAAGCAAGATGAAGAAGCAGCTATTCACAGGTAAATATTATGGGTAAGCACAAGTCTGGCGACTTTAAAATCAGCCAAGTCTTTCAATATAGCAATCAATTGCACTTGACAGTTGTCATGATGTTTGTTTTTATTTTATACTCTTAAATGCACAAATAAATTCTTTTTTTTTTTTAAATAAACATTCTTTGAATCTTAATTTTTTAAGATAAAAAATATAAATATATCCAGATTCATACCTGCGAAAAAATGTGCCCTCCAATTTAGTTCCTAAAAAATGAAAAATCTCACTGCAGTCCCTAAGAACACAAAAAATGGTCAATAATTCTTAATAGGGACCAATATGTCCCTAAATTTGGTCCTAACACGGACTAATTTGACCGAATTTTGAGATTCTCAGGGACCAAGTTGGATTTTGCTACTCCTCTGGATGTAAATTGGGGGTCACTTTTTTTCTCATGAATGAATTTGGATATTTGCTCTAAATATAAACTAGAAGAAGAAAAGAATTTCAAAAGAACATGGGGTAATCTCATGATTAGCTAAAGACATAAACAATATTACAATTAGTAAAGCCTCTCTTACCTCATCTATGGAATTGTAATTATCAGCGATTCTCGAGTACTTCCTCTCTAACTTTTTCCTGTCGAAATCGCGGGCCACTCTACCATTAGCATAAGGCTCGTAGTTATGGTTTGGAGGAGGAGGAGAGGCATCATAATACTGCTGCTGCGTAGGATAAGAAGATTGTTGTGGCTCATAGGGATAACCTCCTTGACCATAACCCGTTTCAGGATATTGACTCCAAGAAGAAGCAGAGGAACTTGAACGTTGTACAGATGAATTCTGCCTCAAACTATTATTCACCTTAGAGCTACTGCCCCCCATCAATCAACTCAATTCTCTGAAAAACCAAAAACAATTTCCTAACCCCACTTGTCTCCTTTGATAAACAGAGCACAAAATCAACAATAACCAATCTAAATTAAAGACCCAACAAGCAAATTAAACTCAAAATAAAAGAAGATAAAGGTATCTTCTTTGAGGTTGAAATTTTCAATTTCCAAGCAAATTCTCAATTTATGCAAAAGACTAATTCATACAAGTCCCCACCGACTTAAATGAACCACAGCCTCTTTAAGTAACCTTATTACAATAACCTATAGCCGCCACATGTCTTCAAATAGACAAATACAATCAACACACGCCAACTTGGTTTGTTGTCCAAACACCAAAAATGGACAAAGTTTAGTTCAATGTAAAAAAGGAAAATTAAAAAATTAATTTTTTTTTACCTAGAATACTAATTCAATTTGCATACCTTCAATTATTGCTATTAATTAACACGCTAAGATTCATAAACGAAAATAGTACTAAAATCTTACCCTAATTTATTACCATGTAAGAAATTTAGCTTCGATTCGTGAAAATTCATAAATGTAACCAGCCAAAAACAAAGAAAATGAAACAGCATTGTATTGTACGAGATCTGAAGCGTGTTCTTTGTTTCATACACTGAAAAACCCTACTCTGTGAAACGATTTTTATTTAAAAAAAAAAATTAGTGTTTCTTTTTGTGAAGAAGCGAAAAGTGAATTTTGAGATGGGAATTGAAGAATGTTGAAGGTACCTGGATCTGAATGTTGGTGATGATGAAACATAGTATTTGAATATTCTGGAATGATGATCGATTCTGGAAAATGCGAAAAGGAACAACAGAGAAAGCAGAAACTCTTTTTCTCTTTTTATCTTTTGGAATTTTTTGAGTTTTCCGGTATTCTAATGATGATAATGAAGATGTAGCACATGGACATGGAGTTTTGGGTTTCTACTCTTTCTATTATTTAATGGAAAATATAATAAATTAATATTTATATTTATATTTATAAATAATGGAACTTCGAAATTGAAATTTTAAAATGGTCGAAGTCGAAGTTTCGGTTTTGACTTTTGAGCGTTTGGGGTATATCATTACAGAGTGCAGAGCAAAATGATGTTGATGGCCACGGGTTCTTCTCGGAGTAAATTCCCCATTTATTAGAATATTTATTAGAATAAACATTCAAATTAGTCCTTCCGTTTTTAAAAATCGATTTCATGTTTAAGAATATAAAATATAGATCAAATTAATCTTTTTTATGATAATTTTTAGGATTATTTTAATCCTTAAGCAGAATTTGCATTCTTGAGGACCTAATTTATATTTTTTAGGAATTAAAATATCATTGTGTTTTTTTATCGATGATCGGTTTGTGCCTTTATTCTTAGTATGATCCTTAAATTGTAAGGTCGCATCAATTTAGTTTTTGTGTTAGTTTGGTCACTGAAATTATAAGGTCGTATCACTTTGATCTCTAACGGATGAACTAAATTGATTAACGTTTGATAACTTGAGGGATGTTTTTGGAATTTCAAAAATATCAGGGACCAAATTGATACGATCTTATATTTTAAGGGATCAAGTTGATAGGACCTTATAATTTAATGAACCAAATTGATACAATCTTATAATTTAATGTATCAAAATTGAGATTTACTAGTTCTTTTTGGTTTCTTTTATTCTTAGAATATTCATAAACAAGACTTTTTCCAATAACTTAACATACAAATAAATCTCAAAAATTAATTGATGTACATAGTTAGTATAAATTTTTTATCACGAGATAAGTGTAAGGATTAAGTGAAAGCATTTTGTTATCTTAAGTAAGTACATAGAATTTAATTTTGTTACAATGTCATTATTAATTAATCATAAATTATTATATATATATTTTTTTGGCGGTATGTTACAAATCATTATATATATATATATATATATATATAACTTGTAAATTAAAGTTTGAAGAGTCAATTTTTTTAAATAACATGACCATTTATGAATATTTGAGGGAATAGTCTTTTTTATATGAATAATGCATATCAATTAAATTTTTCTTTATATATGAAAAAATTATCATGGAGAAAAGTCGCTGCTCACATACTTAACCGTATTTACAACATTAATTTCTTACCTATTGGTTAAAGCAATGAGACTCCAAAAATCTAAAAAGAACACATGATCGGTATGAGGTGTCGCTGTTGCTTTAAGTGGAAGGATGGCTTGGGTAAGTTTGTCTGTGCCACTATGACATTAATTATTAATTAATGTTTTTAATAAAAATTTAATATTTATAAATTATTAGTGTAAAATTTGTATATATCGTTAATCAATTATAATTCATAATATGATAATTTTTGAGTTAATTAAAATAAGAATCAAATATTTTTATTGATATGAAAACTTATGATTGATTTATATAATATAAATATTTATACCGACAGTGTATATCAATTAAATCTTTTTAATAAATATTCAAATTTATTTAAAAAATATTTGTCTCTTAATTAATTTTTTTTTGGGTACAAATCTCTTAATTAAATTTTTAAAAAATTTAAATGTTAATTAAAATAGTTCTTAATAGAAAATAATAATGTATATAAAAATTTGTTTGAAAAACCACTATTCTGATTAATATTGAAATTCTTAAGAATCAAATTAAGAATTTTTTTCTAGAAAATAAATTATAGTTTTCAAAATTACATATGAATACTTATTCCGATTTTTTATTTTTTATTTTATTTTTTAATTCAGTCATTTTCGTGTTTGATTTTAAAAACAAAATTGAAAAGTCTTATTTAACTTTAAACGCTTTCAAGAGTTATTTATTTATTATTTATTACGTTATTGAATCTCTGAAAGGGACTTCCACTTTAGACAGGTAAAGTCTTATCATAAAAACTGACCACTTTACCCCTTGAGGCTTGGCTCCATTGAATGATTGATTGAATAACACCCCTGGTATGAAACACGTGAGCAACAATAATAAAGCAAATGAGACTCTTGCTTAAATCTATCAAAAAAATAATTTTTTTTTTAAAAAAATTATTTTATATTTTTTATATTACTGTTTTCATATGTTTCATATATCAATAAACATAAGTTAGTCCATTCGATATAAAAGCTTAATATTAACTGTAAGGTCCATAGATTATAAAATTAATCCGTTATTTCCTTTTTGTTAAGTGTGACACCCTTAACCCATATATACGTTTATTATATAAATATTAATTTACAAAAAGATTCTTTGCGAAAAAAAATACGAGTTCTATCATTAATAAACATTTTCGTAATAGTTAAGAGTATCATTATTCATAAACTCAAACCTCAAATCCAATAAAATTAAATAGTGTCATAAAACGTTTACAAGTTTCGCATAAATAATAAATAGTTTAAATAAGATAATTCCCTAACCCGATGTCATATGGATCAGAGATAAACCAAAAACCCATAAAGAAAATAAATAACACGATCCAAACCTAAAGAATAACATCAAAGCAAAATCAACTCCTAATAGAGCATCCACAACTCCACGTAAGCTCCAATGCGTTACTCCTCAATTACTTGAGAATCATCTATACAAATCGTACATTATACAAGGAGAGTCACAAATATAAAGGGATGAGAAGACATGCTCATATACATATGTTATGGAAGTAAAATGAAAATTAAGACGAGTGCATAACTCATATACATACCTAGTCATAGCACACAAATATATTTAGACATACACATATATAGTACTACACACCCACATGCATAATATAATCATCATCGCATTCAAGTCAAATCTTCTCATAATAGTTTAACCTTCATCACATCATCTCCTTATACACATGTCACATCACAATCACAAGTAACAATGTCTCCACGATTCATACAACACACATAATTGAGTACTCACAAACATACTCTCTGGGGTCGGGTTGCATAAACAGACTCTTAGAGGCTGGATCCCATAAACAGGTCATTCCATGGCTAGATCTATAAACAGGCCCTTCCGAGCTGAGTCTCATAAACAGGTCTTGCAGAGCTGGGTCTCACACAAACATCACAAATGACTACCCATCACGGGCTCCTTAGAGCTGGGTCTCACACTCAAACAATATATCAAATTCCAATATAGTCACAATCATAGTATACATGCATTCATCCTTAAATATAAATCAATATTCACATCTTATAATCTTAAACCAATAGTCATATAATTCATGATCCAAAACATTATCATAATAATAACCTTAACAACACTATACCACTTATAGTAACACATACATATTTATAACATCATTATAACAATACATACACGTTTTCATGATATCACAATCATACAATAGATTCCATACAATAATCATAGCACACAATCATCTAAGTCATTGCTCCAACAATGGTATCAACAAATCACTCAAGGCACAAGGGGATCATGGGAATCCACAATCACCTCAATCTCATTCTCACATTCCCATATAATATGATCATCTTTCTTCCCCCATACCTGGTATGACGATCACAATGAACAAAGGAAGAGAAAAGGTCTAGAAAAGGTTGCGTCTCGCGAATGCTTGATCTCACGACGTTTGATTTCACGATCACAACCCCAAAAGGTTCAAGAACAGCAGCGAGGAAGAGGGTTTGTGATGGCAGCGATGCTCTTCAAGCGAAGGCGACCAAGAATAATAAACAAAGGTGCAATCTCCTTCAAGAATCCATAGAAAGGGTTTAGGAATCCTTGTTTAGAGAAAGAGAGAGACAGTTTCTAAGAGTATTTTGAGTTAACATATAGGTTTAGGTCGAGTCTTCTGGTATAAATATGAGTTAGGGCTATTATGGGCTGATTAGAAGCCCAAAAACACGTTTCTGCTACGCGTCAATTCGCGAGCTGAGTCAATATTCACAAGGCAAACTAGAGAGCTCCAAAAGCTGTCTGCCAGATTCGCGAGGCGACGTTACCTTCGCGAAGCAAATCGATAGAAGCCGAATTTGGTCCTGACAATTGAAATAAGACTTGTAGATAATTCTCTAAGATTTTCAACGCATCCAAGATCGCCTCAATCGGACGCCTAGAACTCAAGATATAGACAAAACCGTATAATAGGTTTCTTGGACTCGAATGCATTGACCATTTCTAAAGGTTAAACTACCCAAACATGAACTCACACATCAAGAGCAAACATAACAAGTATATATATATATATATATATATATATATATATATATATATATATATATATATATATATATATATATATATAAGCAAGGATTAGCATATTATAATCTAAGGGTGAAAATTGGGGTGTTACAATTCCACCCTCCTGATAAAAATTTCGTCCTTGAAATTTCTATTGGATGCAACAAGGTAACAAAAAAGTTTCAAATCAATCAATGCACTAGAACAATGTCAAACAATTTACACCAATTAACAGAGTTCATATAGAGAAACATAATAGACACACCATGCACGGCCTGAAAGTCAGACCGAGCATCTAACAACTCAACCTTACAGTCCGGTTAGGACTGAACTGCTCTGATACCACTAAATGTGACACCTTTAACCCCAACATATGTTAATTATATACATATTAATTTGCGAAAATATTCTTTGAGGAAAAAAAATACGAGTTCTACCGTTAATAAACATTTTCGCAATAGTTAAGAGTATCACCATTCATAAACTCAAACCTTAAATCCAATTAAATTAAACATAGTACTATAAAACGTTTACAAGTTTCGCATAAATAATAAATAGTTTAAACAAGATAATCCCCTATCCCGATGTCACATGGATCAGAGCTAAACCAAAAACCCATAACGAAAATAAATAACACGATTCAAAGCCTAAAGAATAACATCAAAGTGAAATCAACTCCTAATAGAGCATCCACAACTCCGCGTAAGCTCTAATGCGTTACTCCTCAATCACTTGAGAATCATCTGTACAAATCGTACATTATACAAGGTGAGGCACAAATATAAAGGGGTGAGAAGACATACTCATATGCATATGTTATAGAAGTAAATTGGAAATTAAGGCGAGTGCATAACTCATATACATACATAGTCATAGCACACAGATATATTTAGACATACACATGTATAGTACGACACACCCACATGCATAATATAATCATCATTGCATTCAGGGATGGATCCACATGAAGCAATATGGGGGCAGCTACCCCCACTAAGTAAAAAAAATATGTCAAGTGTTGAATAATTTTTGTTTTGCCCCCACTAAAAAATAAATGTTGCCCCCATTAAAAAACTATCAGATGATTGATAAACAACTTCAAGAGTTTAATAATAGATTTTTATAGGTGAGCACTAAATTGTTTATTTATGTGACAACCTTAAATCTAAAGGATTCAATTTTTGCATTTGATAAGGAGTTGATTTGTTTGGTTCGATTTTATTCATCAAAACTTTCTTCTGTGAATCTTATGGGGTATGATAGTTAACCTTGAAAATTAAATCATAGATGTTCATTTTGATGAACAAATTTCTAATTTAAATAGGATTAGGGTGATCTTTCAGAAATGTTGGTGAAAAATAAAAAAACATATTGTAAATTCAATAGTATATTTACTTCTGAAGTTAGATTTGATTTTCTTGTGGCAACTGCAAAAGCTGAAAGGATTTGTGTGATAGATATTGTCATTTGGATGTAATTGGAGATTAATGATAGTGATAATTGTTTTTGTAATCCTCATTTTTTGGCTTAATGATAATGATGTCATTATCTTATGGGTTGCATTTTTATAAATTTTTTAATTTATAATATCTGATCTTTCCCCCACTGGTCAAAATTTCTCGATCTGTCCCTGATTGCATTCAAGTCAAATCTTCTCATAACAGTTTAACCTTCATCACATCATCACCTTATACACATGTCACATCACAATCACAAGTAACAATGTCTCCACGACTCATACAACACACATAATTGAGTACCACAAACAGGCTCTCTAGGGGATGGGTCCCATAAACAGGCTCTTACAGGAAGGATCCCATAAACAGACCATTCCATGGTTGGGTCCATAAGTAGGCCCTTCCGAGTTGAGTCTCATAAACAGGCCTTGCAGAGCTGGGTCTTACACAAACATCACAAATGACTACCCATCACGGGCTCCTTATAGCTGGGTCTCACACACAACATCCACAAATAAGTACCCATCACGGGCTCCTTAGAGCTGGGTCTCACACTCAAACAATACATCACATTCCAATATAGTCACAATCATAGTCTACATGCATTCATCCTTAAATATAAATCAATATTCACATCTTATAATCTTAAACCAATAGTCATATAATTCATGATCAAAACATTATCATAATAATAACATTAACAACACTATACCGCTTATAGTAACACATACATATTTATACATCATTATAACAATACATACACATTTTCATGATATCACAATCATACAATAGATTCAATACAATAATCATAGCGCACAATCATTTAAGCCATTGCTCCAACAATAGTATCAACAAATCACTTAAGCCGCAAGGGGATCATGGGAATCCCCAATCACCTCAATCCCATTCTCACATTCCCATATAATACGATCATCTTTTACCCTTATACCTGGTATGACGATCACAATGAACAAAGGAAGAGAAAAGGTCCAGAAAAGGTTGCGTCTCACGAATGCTTGATCTCACGACGCTTGATTTCACGATCACAGCCCCAAAAGGTTCAAGAGCAGTAAAGAGGAAGAGGGTTTATGATGGCAGCGATGCTCTTCAAGCGAAGGCGACGAAGAACGATGAACAAAAGTGCAATCTCCTTCAAGAATCCATGGAAAGGGTTTAGGAATCCTTGTTTAGAGAGAGAGAAGCGGTTTCTAAGAGTATTTCAAGTTAGAATATAGGTTTAGGTCGAGTCTTATGGTATAAATATGAGTTAGGGACAATATGGGATGATTAGAAGCCAAAAACACGTTTCTGTTGCGCGCCGATTCGCGAGGCGAGTCAATATTCGTGAAGCGAACCTGAGAGCTCCAAAAGTTGTCTGCCAGATTCGCGAGGTGACGTTGTCTTTGCGAGGCGAACCAATAGAAGCCGAATTTGGCTCTGATAACTAAAATAAGACTTGGAGATAATTCGCTAATATTTCCAACGCATCCAAGATCACCTCAATTGGACACCTAGAACTCAAGATATAGACAAAACCGTAAAACAAGTTTCTTGTTCTCGAATGCATTGACCATTTCTAAAGGTTAAACTACCCAAACATGAACTCATACATCAAGAGCAAACATAACAAGCATATATATGTATATATATATATATATATAAAAGCAAGGATTAACAAATTATAATCTAAGTGTAAAAATTGGGGTGTTACAATTCCACTCTCCTTATAAAAATTTCGTCCTCGAAATTTCTATTGGATGCAACAAGTATGGTAACAAAAAAGTTTCAAATCAATCAATGCACCACAACAATGTCAAACAATTTACACCAGTTAATAGAGTTCATACGGAGAAACACAATAGACACACCATGCACGACTTTGAAAGTCAGTCCGAGCATCTAACAACTCAACCTCACAGTCCGGTTAGGCCCGAACTGCTCTGATACCACTAAATGTGACACCCTTAACCCCTACATATGTTTATTATATAAATATTAATTTGCGAAAAGATTCTTTAAGGAAAAAAATACGAGTTCTACCATTAATAAACATTTTCGCAATAGTTAAGAGAATTACCATTCATAAACTCAAACCTCAAATCTAATGAAGTTAAACATAGTGCCATAAAACGTTTACAAGTTTTGCATAAATAATAAATAGTTTAAACAAGATAATCCTCTAACCCGATGTCACATGGATCAGAGCTAAACCAAAAAACCATAAAGAAAATAAATAACACGATCCAAAGCCTAAAGAATAACATCAAAGTGAAATCAACTCCTAATAGAGCATCCACAACTCCACGTAAGCTCCAATGCGTTACTCATCAATCATTTGAGAATCATCTGTACAAATCGTAGAGGTGAGAAGACATACTCATATACATATGTTGTGGAAGTAAATTGGAAATTAAGGCGAGTGCATAACTCATATACATACATAGTCATACCACACAGATATATTTAGACATACACATATATAGTACTACACACCCACAGGCATAATATAATCATCATCGCATTCAAGTCAACTCGTCTTATAACAGTTTAATCTTCATCACATCATCTCCTTATACACATGTCACATCACAATCACAAGTAACAATGTCTTCACAACTCATACAACACACGTAATTGAGTACCGACAAACAGGCTCTTTAGGGGCTGGGTCCTATAAACAGGCTCATATAGGCTAGATCCTATAAATAGGCCATTCCATGGCTGGATCCATAAACAGGCCCTTCTGAGCTGAGTCCCACAAACAGGCCTTATGAGACAACCCGTTGTCCTATCAAAGAACCTAAGATAGTAACTATCCTTAATCATATTATAAACGTTAGCGCGCCTTATTAATACGAAGCGAAGCGGAAGATTAAACGCGAAAACGAAATTAAAATTAAGGCATGCAGTATATCAGAGTACTATGCTATAAAATATAAGATATATATAGGAAGAGGTTGCCCTGTTAGTCGGGCCACAATAGTAATACATACATACTGAGTACGTCGATACTGAATAAAATGAAAAGTATATTAAAAGGTAAGAAAACTCTGACACTAGCCACACTTCTGGTACAGAACTCAAAATCCCTAGAGATTAGGGTTCGTTGCTCGTCCACCGACATCAGGCTCGTTAAGAGTGCCATCCAACTTCTCAACAACTGGTTCCTCCACAGGGTCTTCCCATAAAATAAAATAAACACATAGAGAAAAGACAGAGAGATAAGAAACATGCATCATCAAACATGGGAGAGGGACAATAGTACAGTATATAAACATGTAGTACGCGGCACACAAAAAACATACAACACACCAACAACCATCTCTCGAGTCATACAGCACAACCATCTCAAATGTCATTCTCTCAAATCAAACCTCTACGAAGGATACTAATCCCCATATGCATGTCATCATCCCTATATGCATGTCGGCCAATTTCATCACGTCCCCTGTTGGACATCCTCGTCGGGATTAATAACATCACATCCCCAATTGGACATCCTCGTAAGGATTAAAAACATCACGTTCCCAATTGGACATCATGCCTCGGGATTAAAAACATCACGTCCCCAATTGGACATCCCTTTGGGACCAAATATACTATGGTATGAAATGCTATGATATGCAACAAACATCCATCACAGATTGATACTGGACCCTCACACCTAAGCACTCGGCCACAACCACAATGCATTGCATCCATGTCAACATCAACATCAACATCACGACGTCTTGCGCCCATGAGTCACAGCTCCATGGTCATGACCACAACAGTATCAATCCGAACAACATCACAATCTCACTATACTCTCATCGACAATCATCCAGCCAATCACGATAATAAAATATCACAACAACAAATATGCCAATACAGATATCATCACGTTGACAGATAAACAGATAATCACAAAGGCAATTCAACATAACAGACCAAAAGATAAGCACATAAGCAATTCAACATATCAAACTCAATCAATCACATCATCAAGAATATCGTCTTAGTGGTGATAGTCCAAAAGTACGTACACCTAGGGTCCAGGTACTTTGTCCAGGGTTCAACCTCTAGTAGGGTTTAAGGTTCCCCTACGCATGTATACAGTCTATACTAAGCTTGCCTTCCTGACGATAACAGTTCTTTCGCCCCACCTGAAACTACTACGCACGCTCGCCTTCCTGTTGAAGCTTCCGAACACAGCTCCGCAACCTGCACTTTAGCACGCTTCAGGGCGATCGAACACAATCTGATCCTTCACAACAAATCACAACTTTAACACTAACAAAATATCATTCCTTGCCTCCTAGGTCCTAGATTCGGCCTTGGTGACTTAAATTAGCTAGAGGTTTCTAAAAATTTCCAACTCTTGGATAAATGATCCTCAAGTATACACAATACTAGAGTAAGTTTTATTACACAAAAAATTGAAGCAAAAACCCATGATTCCTTATGATATAGGGTTCGGCCATCCCTTAGAAAAATAGGTTAGAGATGTCTAAAAATTCCTAACTCTTGGATCAATGATCATTAAGCATACATAACACTAGATCAAGTCTTATTATTCAAAAATTGAATCAAAAACTCAAGCTTTCCTATATGTATATGGTTTGGCCGTCCTATGCCCATATGGGTTAGGGAACTCTTTTGGTTACATGCTCTTAAACAATGAAAGAGGATGATGAAACTAGCTCATAGAAATTGATTTTACATTAAAATGATTTTTCTACAATTTTCTATGGATTTATGAAGTTTGAAGTTCATACTTGAACATAATTGGAAAAACAAGATTTCAATAGAGAATATGAAGCTTGAGAGATTAAATGAGGAGTTCATACCTTTTTGAGGATGAAGATGAGTGAGATTGTCAACTTTTCTTCCCAAAATACTTGAAGATTTTTCTAAGAAAATGAGAGAAAGTGATGAAGAAATGTGTTTTAGGAAGAAAATGAAATGGATGAGGTTTTGATGAAGGGAGGGGCATGGGAGAGGTGAAGGGAAGGGTGGGAAGGTCCAACAAAATTTCACTTAAGTGCAAAATGATCTTTTCACACAAGGGTAAAATGGTAATTATGAAAAAGGTCAGGAGCATTTTGGTCTTTTCGCTTCCAGATATTTTCTAAAGTCATCATGAAACTTGCACGCTTTCCTGAGTGATTTGACTTGATATGACCCAATGTGACTTCAGGTTTATCCGTTAGCGGGTCCCAATAAATCCCTATTCAGTTCCATTCTTCACCCGATTCGAGATTTCGCCCGAATAACTTATATTATTTAACTTTTTAGTGTGAAAAGTCAATTTTATCAAAATTGTTGAAAATTCGATTATAAACCTAACTGTTTCGTTCACGAGTCAAAATTAGGTCTTTTGATCAGTAAAATCTTACTGTTACTGAAAACGCAGATCGAGCTTCGTCTGAATTTTCAACCCGAAATTTAATCGTAACTCTCTAAACCTCAGATAAAAATATAAACTCCTTTAAATAGTTTATCAGTCTTAAAAAGCATGAAAAATCAGGGTGTTACACCTTGCAGAGCTGGGTCTCACACAAACATCACAATGACTACCAATCACTGGCTCCTTAAAGCTGGGTCTCACACACATCCACAAATTAGTATCCATCACGAGCTCCTTAGAGCTGAGTCTCACACTCAAACAATACATTACATTCAAATATAGTCACAATCATAGTCTACATGCATTCATCCTTAAATATAAATCAATATTCACATCTTATAATCTTAAACCAATAGTCATATAATTCATGATCAAAACATTATCATAATAATGACATTAACAACACTATACCACTTATAGTAACACATACATATTTATAACATAATTATAACAATACATACACGTTTTCATGATGTCACAATCACACAATAGATTTAATACAATAATCATAGCACACAATCATCTAAGCCATTGCTCCAACAATGGTATCAACAAATCACTCAAGGCACAAGGGGATCATGGAAATCCCCAATCACCTCAATCCCATTTTCACATTCGTATATAATATGATCATCTTCCCCTCCCATACCTGGTATGACGATCATAATGAACAAAGGAAGAGAAAAGGTCCAAAAAAGGTTGAGTCTCACGAATGCTTGATCTCACGATGCTTGACTTCATGATCACAGCCCCAAAAGGTTCAAGAGTAGCAGCGAGGAAGAGGGTTTTTGATGGCAGCGATGCTCTTCAAGCGAAGGCGACGAAGAACGATGAACAAAGGTGCAACCTCCTTCAAGAATCCATGGAAAGGATTTAGGAATCCTTGTTTAAAGAGAGAGATGCAGTTTCTAAGAGTATTTCGATTTAGAATATAGGTTTGGGTCGAGTCTTATGATATAAATATGAGTTAGGGTCATTATTGGCTGAGTAGAAGCCCAAAAACATGTTTCTGCTACGCACAGATTTGCGAGGCGAGTCAAAATTCGCGAGGCAAACCAGAGAACTCCAAAAGCTGTCTGCTATATTCACGAGGTGACGTTGCCTTCGTGAGGCGAACCGATAGAAGCCGAATTTGCCCATGACAAATGAAATAAGACTTGTAGATAATTCTCTAAGTTTTCCAACGCATCCAAGATCGCCTCAATCGAACGTCTAGAACTCAAGCTATATACAAAACCGTAAAACAGGTTTCTTAGACTCGAATGCATTGACTATTTCTAAAGGTTAAACTACCCAAACATGAATTCATACATCAAGAGCAAACATAACAAACATATATGAAAATATGTAAGAAAGGATTAGCATATTATAATCTAAGGGTGAAAATTGGGGTATTACAATAACTGTTGTTGTGGCTCACGGGACACCACATCTTTAATCGAGCTGTCATTAAAAGTATTTTTTATTAAAATTAATTATTAACATTATAATATATTTTATTTAATTATTAAAATATTTGAATTTTTATTAACATATTATTATTATTGGAGGGTTTTTTAATCAATTATTATTAGAGGTTAAAAGTAAGTCTATACAGAAATATAAAAATTAAAACTAGTTGAAGATTGACGCAACCACTATTAATTAATTTCTCTCAAGTGCAACAAAATGAAACTATTTTAATTAACGCCCATAATGATCCTTTTACTTTGTATATGTTTGTTTCAGCATCCAGAAAAACACGTTGACTCATTTTCACGGTGATAATGGCAAATATGTAAATATTTGAGCTTAAATCATGAAAGCTACAAAATTTAGCTTCCACGTTAGGTCTTGGGGACGCGATTTTTCTCTCCCTCACCGCCTTTTCAAACATACTATTTAGGGATAATTGCAAAAGGCGTATGTGTAGGGATGTGTTAATGGTTAAGGTGTGGATACGATATTACAATATCCATCTCATATCCAAGTTTTCAAAAAATATTTGTATCCGGATCCATATCCACGTTGATAGCAACTTTATTGTCCGTACCATTGCCCGTTGGGTACCTAAGTACTCATACCCACACTTTAATCTAAGAAATTTGTAGATGTTTGAAAATAAGATAAGAAATTTGCGTTTGATTTGCAAAAAAATAAGGGACTGAACTACACAAAAGTATGTGTTCTATGTTTAATTCAAAAAACGGTCATGAGACATGAAAAAATAAGGGACAAAGGACTACACAAAAACCTATATTCTTATTCGTCACCAAACCATGGGACAAAAAGTTGTCCCAAGAACAAACTATTCTCAAGACAAAAATGTCCACCTCTCTCTCTCTCTCAACGTAATATATTCTACGTCAAGTTAATATTATATATATATATATATATATATATATATATATATATATATATATATATTATATAGACTATATCTAAAACTATATAATACAATATATGATTATATAACATAATATTATACATGATTTCAAAAAACCATAATATTATACATATATTATTATTATTATTATTATTAATACTTATCTATACTGTATATAATATAGTATGTATATAAAAATATATTGGATTATATTACTTTGTATTAATTAAATATTATATAATATTATAAAGGGTATTTAAGTAAATTTCATATTGTTTTACTTGTGCTGTCCATTGTCTAACAAACGGTATACATGACAAAGAGCTGTTCTGTGACTCAAGCATTTGTCATGTTCTGTTCTCCTTGTCTTGTACCTCAATGTGAATCAAACACACCCTTGTATTGTCAAAAGAAGAGAATATAAATATGTAATACAAATTAGACAATTCTTCTTTTTTTTATATATATACAAAAAAGTTTAGATTAGCGGAAGGCACGCCCTCATGCAAGGTCAGGAAAGATCACCAAACTCAACGAGGATTTATGGTGGAATTTACATATCGACTACCAACAGAGAAACCTGAGAATCGAACTCAAGCCACAGCGAGTGTGGGCGGAAGGTTTGACCAAATGTGTCAATCCCTATTGGTACAAATTAGGTTATTCTAGTATGTTCTCACATTACAAATATATATTGATGATATATCTAAGACTGAAGTGCAAAAGCCATTTATACAAAACATTCACTATTCTCCAAAACATTAAGTGAATATTACAATAAACTTTTGGAATAACTAATTCTTAAACTTGGAAGTCCTGAGTCAACACTCTCTAAAATCTGCTAAAAAATGATATATTACCCTTATTAGTTGTAATTC
Source organism: Ammopiptanthus mongolicus (assembly GCA_039655645.1). Lineage (NCBI taxonomy): Eukaryota > Viridiplantae > Streptophyta > Magnoliopsida > Fabales > Fabaceae > Ammopiptanthus > Ammopiptanthus mongolicus. Next base: position 82,627,825 of record CM077347.1, read on the forward strand.
TAAAGTCAAAATTAATTGTTAGAATCAAAAAGTGATGGTTTATGACGTATCAAAGTTTTAATGATTAATAAAATTATTAAGTGTTTTTTTTAAATATGTTAAATCCAGTGGTCACTGATCCATAAAGTCAAAAGGTCTTAATTTTATTTTGACTACAGATGGACTCAGACAAAGCACTATGTTTCAACGTCCAATGAGCTATATGATATGTAAGAATCACATTGGACTGAAAGTTTAAGTGTTTCAAGATCAAGTATCAGTGTCCAATGGATAAAACATGTGCTCACCTAGTTGCGTCCACTAAGACAAGTATTACGTCCAACAAGTCTTCGGACTGAATATTCTCTCTCAAAAGTATAAGTTTTGTGCATCCAATAGACACACATCTGGTTTAACTTTTGCGTCCAATATCATTATATCATTGGTGCGTCCACTAACATCTTTTTGCAGATAAAGATGAGATGTCACTTCTATCCAAAAAAGTGTAACACCTTATTTTCGAAGGGCGTTACTATGCGGAAAATTAAATAAAAAAATATTAATCGGCCGAAAAATAGGTTAATTTAAAATTGTTTATAATAGATGGGTTAAATTTTTCCTTTTCATAAGATACCATATATACTTCATAATTTGGTTCATAAGTTCAAAAGAGACTTACATAAGAACCCAACCCCACTAAAATCAAAGAAGCAAAAGAATGTAACTTTAAACGTAAAGCCATGGAGGCGCAGCTCCGAAAGGTAAGGTACTCGGAGGCATAGCTCCGCCAAAGAATAGACTTAACAATAGTAAAAATAGTCTAAGTTGGCCACAGGGAAGAACACCACTCTGAAGGATGTTTCTTGGACTCTATGCAACTAATAAACGACCTTCTTACCCAAGAAGAGGTACTGAACGCACCGATGAAAAAGTCCACCTAGTGTTCCACTCACAATAACCACACGGAGGACGAAACAAGTGAATATTAGCAATGAGGCGAATACAACTCTTTCCTCCGCGATTCTTCCTGATGGTGATGGAGACCTATACGAGGTATTTCATCAATCGATCCATAAAGCGAGAAGTCCAAACACTCGCACCGTAGTGAAGTCCATATAGAAATTCGTTCGAAGCGTCAAATGAAGTCTCGACACCGCCGTCTTCTAAAGATAGCACACATACAGAAAAAACGAAGCAATCGAGCAATGGAGGTAAGTTTCCTGTAATAAACACAACTTACGGTGAAGGAAAATAGTACGACTCACAGAAATATCAGACATAACATGGCATATCATATCTCAGCAATCAATAGTGCTCAGCCCATCACAATCACACGATAGCATATATGTATTGCACATGGTATAACATCAATCAACAACACACAGTCCATAATCGTAACACGATAACAAATAATCCAGACATACGAGTTATGATGTCATGATGCAATCCAAACATGTATTTGTTATGACTATGGTGCAATCAAACATGTCACCGTTTTGATTATGATTTCAGCCTGTTCAATCACGGACAATCGACATGACTCAGATCCCTACTCCGAAGCTAACATAGGAAAAATCAGAAGGAGTGGTAGTAGTACATGTTTCTCATATGGTGATAGCCTTGGCCAATTGTGCTTACAACATTCGTAATCACAGGTGATATTAGGATTTCATGAGAACACTCTAAAACCGTGGATATATTGGCATCTAGTAGCGGATTTCAAAGTTTTGCATGGAATGCCACGACTCAGAAGAATCACCAACTGGTCATCCATGAAGTTTCCAACCCAAACATCGCCAAGATCATTGAAGATCGCCACCCCAATATCCGCACTCGCACAAAAGGTGTAAGATCAACCTCCTAGGAACGCAAGCCTTAACTCAAAGTTTTATGCAATATGGTTAAGCCAACAAGGCGAATGCGTTCATGTTTATCAACCCAGATAAACTTCAGCGTTTCCTTCGAAAACCATTGCTTTCCAAGATAATTCCTAACCTTTTGGATCCAAACACCTCATTTGGGATATCATTGGTTTTTGATATTGTAAATTGTGCATTCATGTTTATTCATCGAATAAACTTCAGAAGTTCCCTTTGGGAAATCAATGTCATATCACAAGGCACACTAGATAGTCCAAACTTTTGGATCCAAACAACTCATTGGACCACCACTGGCTCTCAACGATTAAGTATATTATGAAGGTGGATTCTTTAATCCGACGGATACTTATCTTTGGGTCCTTCCTGAAACGAAGTTACTTGTCGAGCAAGCAATTCAAAATACTCTTTCTTATTAAGTATTATGGATCCTTTGATGATATAAACCACCAAGGGTATATCATGAAGTCTTGATCCACAACATGATACACTTGGTTGTTCATCTCTTAGTGTTTAAGTAAAACATTGGTTTAGTAAAACACTTTCCTTTGAAACCTCAAATCATTGAGTTTCTAAAATCCTTTGAAACATGAAAACTTTGGATTTTCTAATTTCATTTGAAAGGTATTACTTCCGTCCACACTTGTTCGAAAAAATTTGGTACCAAAACTTGAATTGAACTTTATTTTGACATAAGGAACACGAAGAGTTCTAAAGGTAAGAACCTTTTTCATAACCCTTAAAACTTCAAACAAATGAACTCTTGTGGGCCAACAACTGTCAAACAATTGGATGTCACATGAAAGCTTAATATTTAAACCCATAGTGAAACTCATCCAAAAGCCTAAACCATGGTGCCACCTATCGTTTCATTTGATTTGAAAATATTTTTGAGATAACACTTAACTTGAAGTGTGTAAAACCACAAATTCTACTAAGTCCTTTTCTTTTCAAATCTTTTTGATCAAATTGAATTATGATGACTTAATTAAAGTTACTAAGTCATGAATTAAGGTTCAAATTAATTTTGGAAACCCTAAAACTCTTGCTAGGTCGAATTGCCCTCATTCTTTGGAATGAGTTGTTTTCTTGAAAACGTAATTTCCTTGATTACACTAACTCCATCAAAATCCATTAAACCATCAAATCAAATTAAAACATTTCCTAAGTGGGATTCAAAAGCTAAAACTGAACCCTAATGTCAACTTAGGCTAAACTTTGTTTTCAATCATGCTTAATTCCTTCATTAAGCACACCAATCAATTTAGTTTCCAAACACAACTTTTTCCTCAAATTTTTCTCAATATGGCCGAACCTCATTGTAGTATTTTAAGAGTGTTTTCGTTCATCAAAATATCTCACAATCAAGTATACCACATAGATCAATATGTTGAACAACAATATCACAATCATATCCAAACATACAACAATATCACATCCATTTTCAAGAATCAAATTCAAACCCGTATACCACCTTATTTTCAGCATACAAGGTTCAATTTGCAACACACATTTTATATTTCAAACGAACTCCGATTTTGACAAAAAAGTACTAAAAAGAAAGCTTAGTATGTCTACTCTTTGAATATCAATTTAGTTTTTACAAAAAATCATCCAATCAATACAGGTTCACGAAAAACACATGCTGCCCCGAATCCAAGACAACATCCCTTAACCAGTTTTGAAACAGATTTTCAAGGATCAAATCTTTACGAAATCAAACAAAATTTGGGACCAAAATGAATCCCACAATGTTTAATTTTAATATCAAAAGGAATTTTCAAAATCCGATGTCTAGTTTAAGAGAAAAATAGCAAAGAGTCAAGCAATGTCAGAAAATCCAGCAACTACATTATTACAAAACCAAATCGCAAAGGAACTCCACAAAAAAGTGAAACCCTTTTTCAACAAATAAGACCTTCAAGAACACTTAGAACACATTCTCATCCACCCTAAGGTGTGATTTTGGTACACTTTTCCATACCTTAATGAAGCTCCCTTAAAGTGCTCCAAGAGAAGATCCATTATAAATAGTCCAAAAAGGACAAAGGTACCTACCAAAAGAAGGATAAAGCTTAAAGATTGGAACCTTAACACCATGAACCATGAAAGTTGTTCATGTTTATGGTCTAACGTGAATGATATCAAGGTGTAGATAACTTACACACAAAAGGGTACAAAATCCGCTGCACCCACTTTTTCCAACAATCAACACCAACTTTCGACATGGATTTGAGTGGTCAAATAATTTTAGAATAAGGTCATGCTATGCATCAAAATGAAACTTAAGATGTCTAATTTTCAGAAATGGAATCACTTTGCTCAGAAAAAATCTACAAAAATTTAGAAAATTTGAAAAGTGCACTAAGATCAGGCTGGAAATGTATTTTTGGACAGCAACTGAATCTTGACTTTGCATAAATATTTGACATAGCGAAACTCAATGAAAATACACAAAGGAGGTGTCTAAACTCAATCCCCAGAGGTAAGCTTTTCGTATCTATGCCCATTTGTCAAACGGAATTTTTTATAAAACGTTATGAGCAAAAACGTGGGCGAAGGTCAAGCTGGAAAAAATTGTTTTTCAGCATATTATTGAAGAAAGACCCGAAAAAATAATGTCTCCAAATGGAAAAACTCCCAACATGAAATTTGTAGAGCTTGAAGAGGTGATCGAAATATTATCATGAAAAATTATGATTTTTCATGATCCTCAAAAAGAAAATTTGAAAGAAATAAAGAGATCCATACTTACTCTTGAATGTAAAAAAAGAATAGAAGTTGTGTAGAGAATATCTTCAAGATGGAGTGGTCAAATAAAAAAACTTTCTCCATGAAAGTTGCTCATCATGAAGAGTAGAAAAACAAAAAGTGTTTATTTGACAGAAATGATTAAGGGAGTGAGGAGTTATGGTGCAAACCGAATTCAAGCTTCAATGGAGTTTTAGTGAGAGAAAGTTTGATTTTATAGAGAGAATGAGGAGAAAAACTTAAGGAAGAAGATGAAGTGAGTTGGAAAATGAAAATGAGAGAGCGAGATGAGAGAGTGACAGGTTTTGGGTAAAATAAAGGAGAGAAGATGACAAAATTTTAAGTCATCTAATTGTTATGCTTAAAGTGGTAATTGTCATAAACTTGAAATAATGCAAAAAGTATTATTACCCAAATGATGATTAGTTTGGATATTTTTTATGAGTAGGAAAGTGACATTTGGATGGTGTGAAATTTGAATTTGATGATAACTTCATGTCCCGGGCCAGAATATTTCTCGACCTCGGGTCGAACTACCGAAATTACGCAAATTGAGAAAATAATATTTTCGCCGGTTCGTGACGAAACCGCAGATGAAGATTTACTACGTCTCCATAATTTTGGTTTGGCTCTTAATTCTATGACTTAAGGTTCCTGGCCAGAATATCGCCCGACCTCGGGCCTAAATCCCGAAATCTCACAAATCCGATTAAAATAATAATATTTTTACCAGCTGTAACCAAACATCACAGAAAGATTCAAACTCTCATATTATGATTTATGGGACTCAGACTCTTTCCCTAGGTCATTAGGGTTCACAGATCAAAGTGTAAATTCCTACTGTCTGCTGAAACGCAGTCCGATTTTTATCTGAGTTCTCAACTCAAATTCAGATGAATTCTCAATTATAACCATTTAATATTATTCATAATTGATTACTTACAGTTTCAATCATTTCATTTTCAAAATTTAATCATTATCAGATACAGGATTTTGGGGTGTTACAAAAAACCTTGAATCTTTTATTTGAAATATCTTTATGTATAAGAACAAAACGATATACAACATAGTACGTCTCAAGCCGCGTAAAGGAAAAGCAACAGCAGCAAAAGCAAAGGTCAACCTCCTCTTTTGTAACATGCTATCACTGTTGTACCAGTAAGGCAAATATGCTATCTACTCACACAAAAGGAAGGACATTTTTGCAACAGAAGACAACTAGCAATGAATATGTGTCTAACGGAAATCAATGAGTCTAAACGAACATAGTTAATACCGTTCAAGCCTTGAAGAGGTGAAGACTTTATATGAAGACAAAAGAGCAATGTTTTGAAGTTACCAAGTCTTACAAGAATATCCATGTGATTCAAAACTCTCTCTGTATACTCAAAGCTATAAATCTTTCTATTCTTTCATTGTAAAGTTTCATACAGTTTCAAGAGTTGTTCTTTGTAATATTCTCACACATAGTCAGTTAGTCAAAGCTCAAAACACTTTCAAATCTCAGATTTGGTTGAGCCTAATGAGGCTTGTCTATAAAAGACTACTTGGTGATTAAGCCTGAAGAGGCTTGTATGTCAAATAATACTTGGTGCCTGAAGAGGTGTATAACGCCTGGAGTTGCAAAGTCTGGAGTGATTAGGAAGCAACTTGAAACCATACAAAGAGTTTAGTGTAAAAACATTCAAGTAGAAAGGACTGGACGTAGATCTTTGGTTAGAAAAGAGTGAATTAGGATATATCTTTGCGCTAATCTCTCTATCCCTATCTTTGCCAAGTTTATTTATTTACTAACTTGGGGATTGTTTTGAAGGTTCTTAACCTTTGTGAAAACGTGTTTTTCTGTGTGTTTGCTATTGTTTGTTTGCTAAAAGGTATTTGAAAAGGTTTTTTTCAACAAATTTAAGAAACACAATTCAACCAGCTTTTTGTGTTTCTGTGTTTCACTTTCATTAATAACACAAATTGTAGGTTATTTTACCACATCATCAGAATCGAAGACTCCAAAAGACTGCAAACGTTTATCTTTTAAGTGTAAATATTGTTTTGGTTCAGTGATGACAATAGAAACTAGAACACAACAAGAAAATTAAGGATTAGACTAACTAATTAAAAGCAATAATCACAAATTTAATCAAATAAATATATTATTGCAATATTTATTACCTTCCTTTTCATGTTTCAACTAGCTTACCCTTATCATATTTTTCTTTGGATTTCTTGTGAGACATCTTGTCCTTCATTTTGTCTTTCTTTTCCCTCTTCCGGATCTTCTTTTCCTCACCCTCTACCGTTCTCTACCACTCGCTTTACTTCTCATCAGTTAATTACCACTACAATTAACCCAAAAGAAAAAACACACATAGAGGTGTATAAATGCTTCTGTTTGAAAAGCTTACCCTTATCAGATTTTTCTTTGGAATGCTTGTGATATTTCTTGTCCTTCCTTCTCCCTTTCTTTTCCTTCTTCCGGATCTTCTTGTACAATGCTTCTGTTTGGTTGGAGGGTGAAGAATAGCTCATCCGCTTGGATTTCCTATCGATTCCCATGATTGATGAGACCAAATAAATCATGACTTTCAAGATATTTCTAACAAACGAAAAGACAATATTTGGAAGCATTAGATCAAGTAATTCAAAAATGGAATCTCAGACTTTTGCATGCATTATTTTCAAGTAAAATTAGCCTATCTCCTACCTAAGGCATATTACATAATAGAATCCATAACTGGTAAAAAAAAATTCTGTTATCCTACTAACATGTGAAAATGATGTAAAAGAAAAAAATGCTAAAGAGATCAAACAAAAAATCCTTTCAAATCTCTTTCTTGAGAATCTTTAACCTATCAAAATACTAAAGCAAGATAGAGAATAAGTGTTTACGTGAGAAGAGAAGTTTGAGAACAAAGATTTTGAGCATGAAGAGGAGTACGAGACACAGTTTTATAAAGCTTCTCTAAAACGCTTCAAGGGACATCGACAACAATGTCCTCTAAGAAAGGTAGGAACATCATTGGAGTGGGGAAAACAAAAGCCTTACATGACAATCCTTCTAACAAGTGCAAATGGAAAAAAAGAAAAAAATGCAAGATATGATGTGAAAATCATTTCAAACCTTTTTCTTAAGAATCTTTAAACTATTAAAAAACTAAAGCAAGATAGAGAATGAACTTTATGGGAGTAGAGAAGTTAGAGAACGAAGATTTTAAGAATGAATAGAAGAAGGTACAAGACAGTTTTCTCAAAAAACTTCGAAAACAAAAGCTTCTCCAAGAAGCTTCAAGGGACATAGAGAAAAATGCCCTCTATAAAAGTTAGGAACATCATGTGGGAAAACAGAAGCTTTACAAGGCAATCCTCCTAACAAGTGCAAATGAAGAAAAAGAAAAAAATGCTAGAGAGGTCACAGTAAAATCATTTCAAATATATTTCTAGAGAATCCTTAAACTATTAGAAAACTAAAGCAAGATAGAGAATGAAGTTTTATGAGAGAAGAGAAGCTTGATAACAAAGATTTTGAGAATGAATTGACGATGAGTATGGGATAGTTTTATCAAAAACTTTGAAAAACAAAGCTTCTATAAGAAGCTTCAATGGACAAAGAAAAAATTGTTGTCTAGGAAAGGTAAGAACATCATGTGAGTGGGAAAACAACAGTTTTATAGGACAAACTTCACATTAAATTTCCTTGTTAGTAGCATAAGCAGTGCACTGTGACGTCGAACGAAGAGCCTAACCAGCCACCTATGAACACTATAAGTGGGTTCCTTCAAGCTTCGCCCTACCAGCCACCTACGAACACTAAGCATGTTTTTGGTTTGGATTGTTTTTGCCGCAAATGGGAAAATTTGGCTTCCCGAGGCAAATTTTTTTTCACAGCTTCAAATTGAAGCTTTCTTCCAACGCAACTGTCAACAGAGCTTTGCGTCAAATACAATTTAAAACAAATAAGCCATAAACTGTTGAAAATCATGATTTACTTGTTGTCATCAATCACGGGAACCAATAGAGCATCCAAGCTCTCATCAATCATGAGAAACCATGGAAAGTCCAAGCATAGGGAAAGGGAAAACGGAAATTCTGGGAAACAATGGAACAGGAAAAGGGAAAAAGAAATATAAAAAGGAGAAGAAATATTCCAAAAAAAATCTGACAAGGATGTGATGTTTCCTACTAACAAGTGCAGATGGAAAGAAAGATTGCTTGATAGATCATGGGAAAATATTTTCAAATCTCTTTCTTGAGAATCTTTAAATTATTAAAAAACTAAAGCTAGATAGAGAATGAAATTATGGAAGTAGAGAAGTTTTAGAACGAAGAATTTAAGAACGAATAGCAGAGAAATACGAGAGACTATTCTTACAAAACTTTGAAAAACAAAGCTATTGGGAAAAACCCAAGTCAGACAAGCTTTAACAGTAAATTACCTAATTCCTACTTCCATTTTTCACAACCTATTTTCGTTTGGCTACAATAACTAATATTCGCTTCTGAGTTTCTAATATGTTTTTAACATACTCCATGAATTTTATTTCTTTGGTCAAGAACTTGATAATTGTTTCTTGCTTCTATCCATGATGGTGGTTAAGCGTTCAAATTTTTTTTCTTGCTTCTGCCCATGGTGGTGGTTAAGCGTTTGCCCAAAATTGACATTGATATTTTGAGGCCTACAGAGCCCATTTTGGAGCGAATTTTGATTGATGTACATTCAGCGAGTCAACTCATTTCATATACATATTCATATTTTTTTGTCAATGTTCATGCTATCAAGATTCATTTGCTTTTGGAACGAGTCTGTAGACTTCTCATATCTATGAACTTTGGCTGTCACCATTGTTAGATTTTCTTGATTAACTGATGTAATAATGGCTTGTACATTTGTAATTTTCATTGATGCTTGTTCTTTCTTTTTCTTTTTGTCAGATTCATTTCTTGATTGTTGTTAATTCACAAGCTTGAAGTGCTAGCACTGCCAGCTTGCGGGGGGCTATAAGAGATAGATATATAGTTAGTTGGTTAATAATTAATTGCTAGATCATTAGGCTATATAAAGGCTTGATGCACTCATTTGTAAACACTTTTCATATGCTATCAATTTTACATTCATATTGCTCTCATCTTCTTCCATCACCATGGATGCCATGTTTCCTAACATGGTATCAGAGAGATATCATCCACCTTGCATATTTTTTCCGCTGCATTTCTTTTAGTTTTTCTTAGTTTATTTTTTTCTATCACTTTCCTTTCCCTCTCAGCCTCCAACATTCTGATCTTTCACTATAGTTGCAAGAGTTTCATTAAGATTCTTTCTTTTTGTGTGGATCGACCTACATGAAGTCATTGAGATACCTCGAGTTTTCCAATATTTTCTTCAAGAATGGAGGCTAACTGAGTTGTAAGAAGCAGATAGCAATGCCTTGGATCAAGGAAAAACTATCCCAGAGGAAATTATTTTTGCGCTAGTATCTCAACTCGAGTTGCAAGCAACAGGTTCTGTGTCGGAACGAAGTTAGTTTGTCCAAGAAACCGAACCGCTCGCCAAGATCAATAAGAGTGCATCCCCCTTCGACACCGGAACCGGGGTGTCTTGGTCGCCTCGTAACTTTAGCCTAGAACGTAGAAAGCTCAGGCATTAGTCGGGCAAACCGGACTGGATCGGGCGTCACGACAAGATAGGAGCTACCTCATCTGTCACTGTAAACTATTCCTGAGACCGGCAACATCCCCAAGGTCACTCACTTGACCGCCCCTTCTACTCTCCGTACCCGCATGACGCTGGCAACCCATACTACCAGTCATACGCCCTCGCCACCTATTGTAACACCCCGATTTTCATGCTTTCTAATATCAACAAATTATATAATTGAGTTTATATTTTTATCTGAGGTTTAGAAAATGAAATTAAATAAACTAAGATCACATTCACGCTTTACACTATCGTAGGAAGTTACGGTTAAATTTTGGGTCGAAAACTCAGACGGAGCTCGGTCTGCGTTTTTCACTGACAGTATGATTTTACTGCTCAGACGACCTAATTTTGACTTGTGAATGAAACATTTAGGGTTAGAATTGAATTTCATACATTTTTGATAAAGTTGGTCTTTCGCACTAAAAAGCGAAATAATATAAGTTATTCGGGCGAAATCTCAAATCAGGTGACGAACGGAGCTGAATAGGAATTTACCGGGACCCGCTAACAGATAAACATGAAGTCACATCAGGCCACATCACCTAGGAAGGCATGCCAGCGTCATGATGACGTTTGAAAATATCTGGACGCGAAAAGACCAAAGTACCCTTGTGTGAAAAGACCATTTTGCCCTTAAGTAAATTTTTTTGGATCTTCCTACCCTCCTCTTCACCTCACACACCCCCTTCATGAACACACTTCACCATTTCTTCTTCAACTTCAAGTTTCCTCCTTACTTTCTCTCCTTTCTTAACAATTTCTCAAGTGATTTTTGTGAAAAGTTGATATCTTTGATCATCTTCGTCTTCTAAGAGGTATGAACTTTTTACTTGATCCTTTAATCTTCATATTCTCCATTGAAATCAAGTTCTTCAAGCTTTATTCAAGTTTAAGCTTCAATCTTCAAAAATCTCTAGAAAATTGTAGAAAAATCCTTTTAATGTCAAACCAATTTCTATGAACTAATTTCATTACCCTCTCTCATAATCCAAGAGCATGTAACCAAAAGAGTTCTCTAATCTACACGGGTATGGAATGGCCGAAACTTATAGGGAGGAAAAGCTTGAGTTTTTTATTCAAGTTTTGAGTAATGAGACTTGATCTAATGTTAGGTATGCTTAAGGATCGTTGATCCAAGAGTTAGTAATTTTTACACACTTCTAGCCTATTTTTCCATGAAGTAGCCGAACCTAGCTTGTGTAAGAACTATGAGTTTTACTTCATGTTTTTGTGTAATAAGACTTACTCTAGTGTTGTGTATACTTGAGGATCATCCATCCAAGAGTTATGAATTTTTAGGCATCTTTAGCTAGTTTGAGCCTTGGTGGCCGAATCTAGGACCTAGGAGACAAGGAATGATATTTGTTAATATTAAAGTTGTGATTTGTTGTGAATGATCAGACTGTGTTTGATCATTCTAAAGCGTGCTAGAGTGCCGGTTGGGGAGCTATGTTCGGGAGCTTGTACGGGAAGGCGAGCGTGCATAGTAGTTTCAGGTGGGGAGAAAGAATTAGTATCGTCGGGAAGGCAAGCTTAGTATAGAATATATACATGTGTAGGGGAAACCTTAAACCCTGCTAGAGGTTGAACCTTGGATACAGTATCTGTGTAACACCCGGTAAATTTAATAATTTAATTATAAGATTTAAATGATGTTATGTTAGGTAAGTTTAAAAAGTTGTCACCTGATAAAAAAATTTTTCCTTAAAAGAAAATATATAAGGATTTTAAGGAAGAGATAGAGTAATGTATAAATTGACACATCCTTGGTAACACAATTAAAATTATTAATGCGCTAAAATAATTAGTTAGCATTCCCTAAAGAACCTTGAAGTAAGGAACATTTTATTTGAAGTTTTAAGAGTGAACTTAAGTAAGGCATGAGCTCCCTTTTTCACTTTTTTTTTCGGTGGCCTTTTTAGTGAGGGTTCCAGAACCCTCTCCTCAGCAGAAAGTAATGAACTAGAAAAGGGAGGAGAAAGAAAAGAAAAGAGAAAAAGAAGAAAGGAAAAGAAAGGAGAAGGGGAGAGGGAGGAAAAGGAAGAAGGAACTTTCTATCTCTTTCCCTCCATTTTCGTGTGGATTGAAGCATCAAGCTTAAGATCGATAAGAGGTGAGCGATTTTTGTGTTTTATTGTGATGATTTGATGTTAGGGTTTAATAAGTGTATAATATGTATAGAAAATGATTTGAGCTAATGTTTCTACAAATCTTTGCATGAACCTTGTCTTTGTTGATATTTTGTGCATTTTGGTGGTTGGATTTGAGTTTGGAAGGATGAAAAAGGGTTTTTGGGGTGAAAAATTACGTAACAGCAGCGCTTGCTGCGTTCCTGTGATTTCCAGCGTGTGCTGAGCGACCCGTGGGTAGCGGGGGGGGGCGCCTGAGCAGCCGAGAGGAGTCCCTGCAGCTTCCTCTCCAGCGCCGAGCGCCTGTAGGAAGATCTGGACGCTAGGGGCAGAACAGTCTAACTTTAACTATGCATAACATTTTCATTTCTTATCCATTTTGGATAAATGACATCTTGTTGAAAAGCTATTTGAGTCTATTTTCATATGCAACAAATTTAGGATTAAAATTATAAGTAATTTGAAAGTTATGATAGAAATGATGATCAAAGGTCAAGATATTACATTTCAAAAATGATGGTTTATCATAGTTTATGATGGTTACACTCTTTTATTTTTTTAAAACATGTCTATTGGGCAATTTGAAGTATTCAAAAACATTTTTGCATACTTTGATGTATATATACATAATGATGATAAGTTACTATGTGTAGTGTTTGTTATGAGATTAAGGTATTGAATTGTACATGAGATTGCATATCGAAAGTATTGTGTACTGGATTGAGTTGATAATTTGATTGGTAAGTTCACTATCATGATGGTATTGAGACTATTTATTTAAGATGGTAGAGATTTATAAAGTTGTTATCTATTGTCATATTATTCTCATATTTTATTTAGATGCTTGGAAAGACATATCATGTGTCTTATTGAAAATTGATTCGCATATAAGTACGACTATGGTGAAATGAGTTGATTACTTCTTTGATGAAACATTATCATTAGCCATTTATAGATAGATTTATGACTATTCTATGATAAGTGTTTTAGTGTTGTTGCCTTTCGAATATTGTTTCCCTCTGCTTGAATTTTTGTAAAGGTATGAACAATGAGGTTTATATATGGGGCATGTATGATTATGATATTATGCTTATGATTATGATAATATTGGATATTATGATGAGGTGATTATGGAATTTGTCGAGTTTGATTTATGTTAAGGTGATGAATATGGAAGTTGAGTTAAAGTATGTTTATTAATTTAATATGTTGAGATTGATAAAGTATACTTAAGGGATGATGAGACTCTATTATTATTTGTCTAATTGCGGTTATTGCTGTGAAGGAGAATATATGATAATGGTAGTGTAGTATATCTATGAGGTGTTTTATGATGATTAATGATTTAAAAAGTTGTTACCCGTTTATTCTCTTAGTTTGATTTTAAATGCTTGGAAATATTTTATATGTGTTGTTAAGTGGTGAGCTATGTAATGGGTTGTCTTATGTGTATACATTTATATACTTATATTATATGGAGTTGTGTGATCTTCAATAGTCTTTTATAAAGCTCGTTTGAATTCTGCTATTGTGAGTTTGGAAATGATAAATTGACGAGGGTGTAGGTACGGGATGACTATTTGGTCGTGATGACTTGGATTATGAGAATATTCTTATACATGAATATTGCATTATCTGCTTATATACATGTCTATGTGATGTGAAGATCGGTGAAGTGGATCTAATGTATGTTACGCTAAAAGTGTTTATAGGCTGTTATGATTGTTGTCTATGGTTGATGACCTATTAAAAGTTCTAAGTGGAATGGATTGCCAAGATATGGTTATGATTCTCTGGGTAGGCCGACCGGGGAGTGGGAGGTTCCGGTATATAAATATCACGGCCGGGGACGAGGGGACCCCGTTAGATACCCCGGGCGTTAGGAGGGATGTTGGTGCGTGTCGGAGGGTGCGGTATCTCCGGGATAGGAAATCAAAACCGCCATGGCAGGGGTTACTCAGTGAAAACATCTCCTAGGATACCCAAAGAATTGATGATATTATAACATGTGACATTCGTATATTTGTCTGTGTATTGATCACGATTGGGAAACTTGAGATATGAGAATTGATTAAAGTGCAAAACATTCCACAAGTACTTCACGAGTCGGGCATAGTGTTAGCTTGGAATATGTTATTATATATTAATGTTGTGATATTGTATTTAAATTTGTTATGTATGAATATGATGAAGTGTTCGCATGATTGTGTGCTGCTCGGTTATTCTTATCTTGCATGATTGCATGTGCTTGGGGATTTAACCTCACTGAGTCTATGGACTCACCCCTCTCCTAAAAATTTTAGATTGCAGGAATTTGCGGAGCAGCTGGGAGCCTTGGATGTCATGTGGATCATTTTTGAAGTTGTTCACCTTGTGTTCATTGTTTTTTTTGTTTAAGTCAGGACTTTGTAATTTTTAATTGGTTGTAGCTTATCTGATTTATTATATTTATTATTTGACATTTTAATGAATATAATTTGATATACTTTGGATGAAACAATTATGTGGGATTGATAGGTTGAGAAGGGGGAAAGAGAGGCTTTTCCTTTCGGCCGATCATGACTGCTAAATTTGGGTCATGACAACCTAGACCCTAGGTGTAGGTACTTTTGGGCTATCACCACTAAGATGATAATCTTAGAGATGTGATTGATTGAGGTTGATATGTTGAACTGCTTACATGCTTATCTGTTGATCTATTTTGTTGAATTGTCTATGTGATTAGCTGTTTATCTGTCAACGTGATGATATCTGTATTGGCATATTTCTGGTTGTGATATTTTATTATTGTGATTTGTTGGATGATTGTTGATGAGAGTATGGTGAGATTGCGCTGTTGTTCGGATTAATACCGTCGTGGTCTTGACCGTGGAGCTGTGGCTCGTGGACGTAAGGCGTCGTGATGTTGATGTTGATGTTGAGGTGGATGCAGTGCATCATGGCTGTGGCTGAGTGCTTAGGTGTGAGGTTCTGGTATCATTCTGCGATGAGTGTTTGTTGCATATCATAGCATTTCATACCATAGCATATTTGGTCCCAAAGGGGGATATCCAATTGGGGACGTGATATTTTTAATCCTTACGAGGATTTCCAATTGGGGGCGTGATGTTACTAATCCCGACAGGGATGTTCAACTGGGGACGTGATGATATCGACCGATATGCATATAGGGATGATGACATGCATAGGGGGATTAGTATCCTTCGTAGAGGTTTGACATGAGAGAGTGACTTTTGAGATGGTTGTGTTGTGCGACCCAAGAGATAGTTGTTGGCATGTTATATGTTTTCTATGTATTGTGTGCTGCATGTCTATATACTGTACTATTGCCCCTCTCCCATATTTGATGATGCATGTTTTTTATCTCCATGTATTTCCTCCGTATGTTTATTTTATTTTATGGGAAGACCCTGTGGAGGAACCAATTGCTGAGGAGTTGGATGACACTCCTTACGACCCTGATGCCGGTGGACGAGCCACGAACCCCAGCTTCTAGAGGTTGGGTGGCGACTACTGTTAACCCGAGAGTCTTCTCTCTGTCTTTTAACATATTTTACATATAGTTCGTACTGATGTACTCTGTATGTATACATTACTGCTGTAGCCCTACTGACGGGGCAACCGATGCATGTATCTATACTTTACGTTTAAACTGCATTACTCTGATATATGCGTGGCATAACCTTAATATAATTTCGTTTTCGCGTTTTAATATTTCTGCTGCGTTTCGTCCTAATAAAACGTATTAACGTTTATAATACGGTTTAAGGCTTAGTTAAGTATCTTAGGTTCTTTAATGGGATGGCAGGTCGTCTCACGTGGCAGCTGATGATATGCAACAAACATCCTCAACGAGTTTGATATCGGATCTCACGCCTAAACACTCAACCAGAAACAGCACGATGCCACCGCATCCACACGGCCACAGCCTCTACGCCACGCGTCCACGAGCCACAGCTCAGACAACACGGCCACAGCCTTAAATAGTCAGCATAACAGCAACGACACCATCCACGGTATCAACCCGATAACAGACACGAAACACAGCCAAACTTAACTCTAATCAGCATTCCGTCACAACACGACATCACAACATACAACACAACAACGATAGCAATAATATCAACAGCAACATATAACAAGCGTATCATATACCAGTAGCACATAGGCACATATACAGATAGCACAACAACAGTTAACACAATATAGTAATACGAAGCAGATCATCCTCAATCAACAATTCTCTAACCTATGGTTTCCAAAGCTTAACGGTGATAGCCGAAAGTATGCTAAACCTAGGGTTTAGATACTTTATCGGAGCTCAACCACTTACTCTTGCCTTCCCGACGACAACAATACTCTTTCTCCCCACCTGAAAAGTTGGCACGTAAACCCACGCGATCACCGGCAATCCTCACACGCAGCCCTGAACACGAAGAACAGGCCTAGAACAGCCTTAAAGCTTCTCCTTAGTCGCGGCCTCAATCTCCAAACCTCGTATAATCACGAGCACAACACATACGCAACAGTGTTAGTGTTGGGGCAACCTCAAAGATCAAAGAAGAAAGATAGAAACTTGAAGAACATGAAGAACGCGTGTTAGGGGTCCGAGTTTACCTTTGACGAATCGAGAAATCGTTCGGATGAATTCGTAGTAGTCTTCGTCACGAACTCAACCGTGTTGCCGGAAACTGTATCCGAAGCTCCAAAGTCACTCTATCCAAGCTTTCTCTTTCAAGAACACTGGACTCTCTCTCTAGCTTCTACAACTCGAGCTCCAAAAGATGGAAAATGGCCCAAGTGAAAGTGAAAGTGAAAACTTCACTTGGAGCATTACGCTAAGAATGCTTTAGCGTGGGACATGTCCACGCTTGAGCGTGCTACGCTTGGGAGTGGGGCTCTTCCACGCTTGAGCATGGAGCCTTGTCCACTCCGTCCTCTCTCTGGCTAGACACGTGTCCCACACGCGTCCCACACGCGTCAAAACTCAGGACAGCTAGCGTGCGCACTTAGCATGCTTGAGTGTGCACAAGGCCAACGCTTAAGTGCTGGCACGCTAGGGCGTGCTCTCTTCCAACGCTTGAGCGTGCTGCTCACTGGGAAGAGCCTCCCGAACTCTTGACTTTCCCAGCTTCTCGTTTAACACCTCAGGCACTTCCAACCTTGTTCAAGCCTATTCCTATGCTTCCAACTAGGTCTTAAATTAACACAAAACAATTCACACAAGCATTTAAAGCCCTAATCGAGATTAACCAACTCGATTAGAGTCATGAAAAATCGGGATGTTACATTAAGTGAATTTGCTTGTAGAAGCTTTTAGAAGTAGTTGCATTTAGTTAGGAACTTTCTACCTAACACAGTTAAAAAAGGGTGTAACACCCCCTTGGGCATTACCTTGTGAACATGTGCGGAATCAAATTTAAATGGGAATTGTTGGTTACTTTCGAAAAAAAAGATAATTTGCTTTAAGTCAGAAAAACTCGGGTGTAAAAATTTTCTGTGTAATACTTCGGAAAAGTGATACACGCAAATAGTAAAATCACATTATACTTTACAACATACATAAACTGGGTTTATTTATAAATCATTTCACCACCACATATAAGTTTTCCTGAAATTATTTTTCATACTGAAACCCCAAACCATACGAAGGTTTTCAAAACCACATATACCAACTTTCTCAAAACTATACAACCCAAAGAAAGTCCTAAGCTGGTCACTCTACATGACATCTACTGGAAAGACTCTCATGGTTCTCATTACTATCACAGACCACTTCGAGGATCAAGACTAATATCCCCTAGTGAAGCTGTGAACTCTTCTGCACCATCTGCTCTCATGTACTAAGATATAACAGCAACAACCAGGAAAACCTGATAAATTGTATGGGTGAGACACTAATATATGGATTTAAGCACGATAACTACATGCGCACACACAAAACAACATATAAACATATGTAGTCATAACAACATAGAATTCTAAATAAATCAATGGGTTTCATACCCTACAATCATCGTCAATTTTTTTTTTTTTGTTGAAAAAATGCATTACACTTCAACGTTCAACGTCTAACTTTTTATCTAATCTTCGGAGATCCCAATTTCCTGTTAGAAAGTTGATCAAGCTCGGTTGCCCAACATTGGACACACCGTATTACCATAGCACACTGTCCCACAAAAGGCACAGTGATCATCATATATGGTTTTCGTTGTCCGCCATGGCACAATGATACAACGTAACATGAATATCTTGACCACCAAGATATCATGATTAACACTGTAAGCACGTCTGCCAAATAATGCATGTAAAACATTTCATTTCTTGTCACTTTTCTTTTTGTTCTTTCTTTCCTTGTCGAAGCTCAAAGGCTCCCGACCATTCGTAATTTTCAACGTTTTAAGGTCTTTCATTATCAACACAGGACACAACGTCCAAGTACTCAATCACGAAGCCCTAGACTGATGCACCAGTCTTAGGTTCGTGGTGAGAGAAAACAACATTCACCTTTAACAACGTTCATCACAACATAAAAAGGACACAAAGTCCATAGGACACAAAGTCCACAACACCGTAACACGGATCCCAGATCTACGTGCTTTTATTACAGAACACTAGTACCCCGACGTCTCGGTTACTAAGTTCACCTTTCAACGTTTTACAACGTTTTCATTCGGTGAAACACTAATCCAAAACAAAATCTTCGCAACTTATCCAAGTTGTCGGAATTAACACCGTTGAGTAAAACTCGTTTACAGAAAATTCGTTCCGTTTTGAAATTCATTTATAAAACCGTCAAATCACCAATAAAACTTATTTTCCTTTGAAAGTCTTTTGCAAAGCTTCAGTTCTTGAAAGAAAGTCATTTGAGACTAAATCTCTATCCAAATAAATACTGCTTTTTTAAAAATGCCTTCCGTAAATATTTTTGGAATTAACCATCGTTTAGCAGTTTAAAAATGTTTTAAGTCAAAATTTGACTTTTTCTCTTGAAATAATTTTCTCATTTCCCACAAATCAAATATTCAAATAATATTATTTTCCAACATTTCTCAAGTAAATATTTGATATTCCTCATGAAGCTTTTTAAGGCTTTTATCTCATTAATTAATTGAGCACTGACCACTGTCAGGCTTCTCAATCAACAATCAACATCAATAAAATTGCCACGTCAACGTTATAGCAGATAGTACACTTTATAACATGCATTAAATACTATAACACATAACTGCAGGTAATCAATTAAAAGTAGATAGTTAAAACAGATAAGATAACAACTTAAAATAACTTAAACAACCACAACGAAGCTCAAACAAAACTGTACAGACCACTCACTGATAACATGTAGTTATCGGGGAAATCCCTCAAGCAAACTCCCTTTACCTCTTGAAGTCAAGTAAGGTTCTTTCCCTTCGATCTTTCAACACTTTCTTCTACTCCACAAATCACCAACTCAAGCAAATCAAGCTAATCCACCAAGTGGTGTTCACGGTTTTTGGTCTGAAACGATCCTCCGAAGCTCAGCGTACTCTACGAATCTCCAAACTACAACTACTCAACAAATCCTTCACCAAACAACATAGTATAAGTTAATCTTTGAATAAAAAAAACTTGCTACTTCATTATGATGTAGGTTCGGCCTTCACTAATTAATTAGGCTAAGGATGTTAAAATTTTACTAACTCTTGGATTAATGATCCTCAAGTATGATGAAGACATAATCAATAATCATTGGTCAAAGATTTGAATCAAAACTCATCCAACGAACAAGGTTAGAGTTTCGGCCACCAATGGAGAAATAGTGAGGAAATTTCTTTTGGGTTCATGCTTCTAGATGGTCAATATATACATCATGATGAGTTCATAGAAATTGGTTTCATGATCATGGGATTTTTCTATGATTTTCTAGAAATTTTTGAACATAAGGCCCTAGGAATGAAACATGATGATCATGGCCTTGAATCAGGAAAAGGAATGAAGAACATAGAGTTTATTGATCAAGGAGATTAAGGTATACCTCTTGGATGATGGAAAATTGCAAGAAATCAATCAAGTTCTTCACAAATTTACTTATGGGTTACTTGAGAAAATCAGAGAAAATGAAGAAGATGATGAAAGTAAGGAAGAAAATGAAGGAAATGGCCTAGGGTGGGTGCTTTTGGGCGTGAATCACAAGGGGCAAGGAGGGCCAAAATTTGTTAATTTTGGGAGAAAAGAGTAAAATCGCTTAGGGACCAAGTTGAATTGGCATTTAACAAAAGGCTAAGGACATAAATGCCATACAATCTCTAAAGCCATCATCACAATGATGAGTCATATGGCAAAATTGTGTTTTCATTAATTCCTAGGGGCAAAATAGTCTTTTATTGCCATAAATATCTTAGATATTTTTAGAAAGTAATGATGACTTGTGGTGACTCACCGCACTCAGGTGACCTGTGTCCCTCGTCCGGTGTCCGGTTTTGTCTCTGCACGTCTGTTCTCGACTCCGTCGATTTCCCGATTTAGGTTTTACGCCCGAATAAAGTATAATAACTTATTTATTTTGAAAATTTTCAAAATAACTAATATTGTAGGAAATTTGATATAAAATCTAACCATTTCGTTCTCGAGTCAAAATTAGGTCTTCTGATCAGTAAAATCCTACTGTTAGTGAAAACACAGACCAGGTTCCGTCTGAATTTTCAACCCAAAATTTAACCGTAACTCTCTACGGTAATGTAGAGTATAAATATGACTTTGGTTTATCCACAATTATTCTCTAGGTCTCGGATAAAAATATAATATACATATATTTACCGTTATTGATGAACAGTAAAAAATGGGGTGTTACAAGGGGCTTCTGTATACTCTTTCCTCGCGAGCTTCTCTTCGTCTCACGAGGTTGAGAATTGCCCGAATTTTGAGCTTTCATTCTCGCCTCGCGAGAAAGCACCTCGCCCCGCGAAAAAGCACCTTCAGAATGTGTGGCTCTGTGAAGCCTCGCGAACAGCTCCTCGCCCAGCGCGGAGGCACACAGGAAAATGCTTATCTCTGTCTCGCCTTGCGGGAATAGCCTCGCCTGGAGAGCCAGAGAGATCATATTTTGGTATCAACTTTTCGCCTTGTGAGCTGGTGCTCGCCTCGTGAAGGCAACCTCAGTGAAATGCACGTCTCGCCTCGCGATTCTGGGAAATTCCAAATTCCAGAATTTCCAATTTCGCCTCATGAGAAGTCCCTTGCCTCGCAAGTATAAGGGGTTCCAGTGCGAGAGAATGCTCATTCTCTCCAAAATTTCAAATTCCCAAGTGCGAACTCTCTCCTTGTGGCGATTTTAGAGTACAACACTCACCAATTCAATCTTCTTGCCTTGTTTCTTTGCATTCCTAAGCATCAAGGGTTAGTTTCTAAGCACTTTTAACCGTTTGAAATTCTAAAATTGGTTACAAATTGGATTGTTTTGGGTTCTTGCATGTTTTTCTCGTTTTGATTCTTGATAATTATGAATTCATCAATTCATGTCATGCTTCTATGTTTGTTGAATGTTGAACGGTTGAATATATCTGTTGTTGATCAATGTGTTGTTGAAACTGAAATTTTTTGAGGTTTGATGGGGATGTTTTTGATTTTTTTTCGTGTGAATATTGGTTTGTTCTTCTTGCTGATAGTATATACCATTGCACTGGGAATTTTTCTGAGCTTCGGGTATGGCTCCACCAAGGGCACCACCAAGAGGGAAATTGAGTGCTAAGCACAGCAAGCGCACTGCAGAGCCAGGTGGCACATCTTCTGGCCATGGTTTTGGGGCAGTTGTGGACAACATCTGGTACAATACCGCTGATCGAGTTGAACATTACAAGAATGTGCAGGGGCAACCAGCTGTTGCAGAGACGAAAATGATTTTGAAGAGGATTCAATTTCATGAAATCCAGCAGGTGTTGAATGATAGGGGTGGCAGACATTGGCCACTTTCCCTAAGCGAGTTGAAATCCAGATAGTTCGGGAGTTCTATGCTAATGCTTGGAACTCGAACCCCGAAGATCAGAAGTTTTATGCTAAGGTAAGAGGGAGAAGAATCGTTTTTGATTCGGAGTCCATCAATGGCATCCTACATATCCATAACACCTGGGGGATCGCTGTGAGTACTCAGCTCTTCAGAATGTCCAGGACATAGCTAACCTTGTGTTGACCACTTGCTGCAAACCAGGGAGTGATTGGGAGAGGGGCATGTTGGGTAACATTCTGAGATTGTCCAGGAAGAACTTGACTCCACGGGCTCAAGTTTGGTCCACGTTCATGCACGCCAACTTGACTGCATGTTCACACGAGTCCACCTTGCCTGTCGTGCATGCAAAGCTGTTATATGCCGTCATGAGTGGCAGGAGCATTGATGTGGAGGCAGTTATCGTTCTAGATATTTAGTCAACTGCAAAATGTCGATCAGGTGGAGAACTAGGTCATCCTTACCTCATCAGTGAGCTGTGTGCTCAAGCTAGCCCAGAGTTAAAGGATGAAATTGATGTGAAGCAGAGGAACCCTATTGACCGAGCTTATATTGAGAGTTATTGCTTCACCAAGGAAGCAATGGAGCCCAGGGCAGCAGATCAGATTCATAGGCCGCAGCGAGCTAGACCCCGTCAGCAGATGACATTAGAGGAGCATGCTTAGATGGTGACTCTCCAGCATATGGAGACTATGAGTTCATTGGCTGCATCTCGCGAGTTAACTCATGAGTAGCATCTTGCTCAGCTGGAGTAAAGAGCATTGGTTTACCCTTCTGAGGCTGAGATGTAATCTCTACATGGCTGGCGTGATTGGTCTCGAGACGAGATACACGACACAACAGGGATAGGTCGTCTAGCCAGGCAGCTCAACGGGCAGATCTCAGTGCAGAGTTAGAGAGAGTTTGATGGAGATGGCCCGGACGATGTTGACTTAGAGTATGAGGAGAGACTTGCTGACATGCTGTAGCAATCTCTTAGTTTATTTACTTAAGTTTTGTGATATGTAATCATTTGATGTAGTTGATTGGTTGATGTCATTGAAACTCATTATGTATTGCTGAATGGAATGTGATGTTTTGTTAGCTGTGTTGGGTGATTAATTGAATTACTTGTTATCCTTGTTAACTTGCTTAATAATGAAACTTAAATTGCTAACATTGCAAGATTTAACAAGTGTTTTGATAATACAGATGTCTCCAAGGTGTGTTCCTCGTAGGGGTCATCCGCATAGGCGAGGTGAAGCAGTACCTAACGTTCGAATTCAAAGAGATCCAAAGTCAGATCTTTAGAACGAGATTTTGGAGATTGCTAGGAGAGGACGTGTTCCTTTTCCTAATCTGAAGCTGAGGATTGAGGAGGAAGAAGGCATGGATATTGAATACTTTGCATTCCTCCGAGGGCTGAACAATCTAGCCCGTGAGGAAATTGAAGAACACTTTGGAGTAGTTGAAGACCGAGATACTCCTCCACCACAAACAAAGGGGGTCGTTCTGGATGAGACCGAGCCATTGAGGAGGGGAGTGATGCCCTTGGAGGAGGCACCTCGAAGAGAAGATGTAATGACTGAAGAAAGTAGAAGGATGCAGGGGGTCGAGGAGGGAAGACTAGGAAAGGGTTCCTCACAGAACCCCTGAGAGTAGATTTCTTGAACCTTATCCTAGTAGTTTCTTTTGTTTTGTTTTGTTTTTTATTTTATTGTTTGCTCTTTAACGATTGAGTCGTTGAGTCATTTTATCTGGGTCACATCAAGTTTTCGTGGTGATTTGATTTTGTGAACTCAATACATGTTGTTGCTTGGTGAGAGTAATTTTGCATATTCCCTTAAGTGATTTGTTAAGACTTGTGAAATACCTTTGAGAGATATGCCATGTGCAAGTAAAAGCAATTTTCAACACTTGATTCCCTATAAGTTTGGGGCTACAGTGCTTGACATAATTATCTTAGAGAAGGGCCTCTAGTGTGTCCGGGTGAGAAATAATTTGAGGCTAAAAGCGCAATTTGTTGTTGAGTGAGTAGCTCTTAAGTACATATCTTAGGTTTGCTTGATTATCTGCTTGATTGCATGAATATGTGGTGTATGACATGACAAAGGTACTTTGTTCTGATAAATATCTAGTGGCCATATAAGCCTACCTGAATTGAATGATTATCTTTTGTTAGCCCATTTGAGCCTTAGCTTATTCTTGATAACCCTATCTTTGAGCCGTAAACTGAAAAACCATGTTACCCAATCTTCATAGATAAGAGGAGCATTGGAATTAAAAAAAAGAAATGAAAAGAGAGGTATCATGTACTAAGTTTGGTGTATCCAAAGTATGTCAAAAGCAAGAGCCATTCAAGTAAAATTTATAATGTATATACAACAAAGTTGTATCAAAAAAAGAATATAGTTGAATGGCTCACAAAAAAAAAGTGAAAGGAAAGAAGAGGTGATGGCAAGGAAAAGTAAAGAAACGGAGTATTTTGGAAACATAGTGCTTGACTATGAAATAAAAATTCTAAAAGAGTTGTTTTTGCTCCTTTGATTTGTGAAGTTTAGCTAAATATCTTGTTCTTATCCTACCTTTTGACCTTGACCACATTCCAACCTTGAAAATACCTCTTGATCATGCATTCATGTATTTGGTGGGATCTATGTGGAGATGATAAGCAAACCCATGGATAGTGTGCTTAAGTTGTGAAAATTAATTGCAAACACAAGCCTAAACACTTGAGAGTAGAGAGAAATAAATTATCCTTGTGAGGAAGAGGCCTGAGTTAATCTTGGATTTTTGTGTTAAGTGCATTCAAATTCTTACTTGATGGATGATAGTGTTGTGAAAATTAAAATTGATTTGGGGCTATTTCTTGAGTGTTTGAACTTGTCAAAAAACTTTGATCTTAAGGGAACTTGATTTTTTTTAAAAAATTAAATTGATCATTGTTTTGGGTTTGCATAAAGTTGGGATCCACAGAACTTGCTAATTTTGAGTCGTTTGAATTTAGTTTGCTTAGGACAAGCAAAGTTCAAGTTTTGGGTATTTTGATAACCCCCTGGTTTATCTAGTTTTTACTATGATTAATTAGTGGATTTAGTAAGATTAGTTGAGTTTATTCTCAACTTTACCTATATTTGTCTTTGTTTGGTTTTAAGTTGTGTTTTGAGTCCTTTTATTTGTCTTAAGTAATTTTTCTATATTTTTGAGTCAGATATGTGTTAATGGGTGCTTATGCTTTTAGGTACTTAATTAGGTTCAAAAGTGAAGCTTTGGAAGCAATGGTGTGGAGGAGATATTAGGAGAATAAAGAACTAAGGCATACTGGAGTGGGCTTTTCGCCTTGCAACAGACGATGATAGATTAGGATTTCATTCATTAACTTTCGCCTTATGAGTGGCTTCTCACCACGCGTGTGTGCGTATTCAAGATATATAAATTCAGTTTTTAAACATGATTAAGTTATCATCTTTTACAACATAAGCTGCAATTAGTTCAGGGTTATTATGAATTTTAAGTTTTATCAACTTTTGTTATGGATCTTGGATTTTATTCAATGAATTTGGTTTTTTTTTCAATGATGAGGAGCTAAATTCCCTTTTCTAGGGTGACGATGTAGCCACTTATGAAAGGTTGGTAATGTTATGGCTAAATCCTAGTTTCTTATCATTGCTTTTATGTTTTTCTTATGATCTTAATAATTTCAATTGTTAGCTCGAAAAATAATTGAATGATAAGCCAATCATAATGAGACCAGGAGAAGATTTATGTGTGTAGAGCTTTGGGGAAAAACCATAGGGCAATTTGAGACCGAGAGGAGATAAGAAGCTTGTGCAACTTCTATAGAGAATCATTGAATTTAATAAACTGCTTGGTTAATAATCATCATAGAAATATAGTTTGTTAGGAATCAAGGGATAAATTTTAGTGTGCTCTAACCCAGGCATTAAAATAAATTAGGAATCTTGGTTGATATTTGTTAATGTTAGTAATTAGGATGGATTGCAATAATTGCACCAGACTGGAGTTCGTATATGGATTTAGCATTTTGTCTATGAAATTCTAGATCTATAGGTTGGTAAAATCAGAATCCTAGAGCTTCCCCAATTTGAAGTAAACTCTCAACTTGTTCTTGCACTTTCCAATTTGTTTCTTAAATTGATTCTTTAATATTTTCTTCTTAAAATTCATTCTCTTGTTTCAATTTAATTTGTGCCCTCATTTGACGTTTGAATAGTTATCAAAATTAAGAAGTGGTAATTAGTCATCTCAATCCCAGTGTTCGATTTTGGAACTTCCAAGTTCTATACTACTTTAGCGATTTAGTGTACTTGCTAAATTCTCATCAACTATTATGTAAGTGACATTATGACCACATCTCACGGATCATGGAGATGTGATATCATGTCTTCACATAGGTATAAATATTGGTGGAATATTTAAACTAGATTCACCCACTATGAGAACGCTGCATAATAGTTATGTAAGTGTCATAAGCGTTTCTCTCATGGTGACCATGGTGAAGTAGTAATTCGACTAGAAGTCACTATGATTCCTACATGAGAAGTTGTAGGCTTTAATGATAGCAACCGTTATCTACAACATGATAATTATAAAAGTAGTAATGATGTGAGTGATGTAGATAGGATTAGTTTCTCCCACATAACGGGAGCAATGTCTATGGCCACTCGATGGAGTGAGACGTGGAAATGCGTGGTTATGCTAAGTTAGGACAATATGAGATATTGGGCCCAAATGATTACACGTCTACTCCTTGATCGAGAAACATATTATTGCACTTAACAAGGATGACACATTTATGCCTTGTGTTCAATTAAGACAATATGACGAAGGGACATTGGCTACACTGTTAAGGTTGTATCGTATCACCGATATTCTCATTAATTGGGTAGAAATGATGTATTGCTAGATGCCACTCATTGTTTATAATATTAAATGAGATTTAATATTATTGCCAACTTAATGAAAACCTATAGAGTCACACGCATAGAGCAAATGATCAGAGAAGTAGTTCAATTGATTAATTAAATGTGATTTAATTAATAATTAAATAGTGGGCCTATAGTGTGCAGGAGCCCATTAGGGATAAGGATAAGTGAGTGATAGCTTATATAAATCTATACACCGCACTTAAGCACACAACTGAAATAACAACAATTACAAATGAGTTGCTAATCCTGGTGGCCGCTCTCCTTATGTGTGTCGTGCTTTCTCCCATTTCCTGATAGCTAGCATTAAGCTATCTCCGACGGTGGTTTTCTCGCGTGGACTGAGTAGAGGTATTGTTGATTTGCAATACTGATGATAGAGGAGCCATTCTTTTTTGGTGGTTGCAGCCACAATGTTTTGGATCTACTGCCTTGTAGTTGTGTTGATTAAGTTGCTACCCTCTCCATAGCAGTGTTCGTGATTAACCAGTGCTGCTGACGCGCTCACAGTGTTCGTGATAAAGCTTCGCTACAAAGGTAAACCCCTAAAACAATGGTCATGCTCATTCGTTGAGATCCTTGAAAAGGTAATTTTTTGTTTTTTTGCCAACGGGTTATAAATTGTTTATCTCCCGTGAATTCCCAACACTAAAACAGCTTAACCAACGTCTCAAAGGTCCACAACCTCCAACTGCGAGGATGTCACTCTCAAACTATGAGAGCCACCTTCAACTTAGATCAACTTAACTTATTCTACGGGTCAAATACCATCAACTATTTTATGATATTAACCTAACATGACACCAATCATCTCCAAATTCAACCAAGATCAGAGCAATCATAATCACATCAACAGATCATAGCATAACAACATGTTATCATTGCAGGCATATCAAAATACCAATTAATCGTGTTACCATAGTAAGCATCTTGTCTAGCATATTACCATATATAACATAATCACATGAGCATGGTAACGATTACAGCACATAGGCATGCATCCCCAATCAACGTATATCATAGATTTTCCTGACGGCGTCAAACCCACAACGCCTACATCTTAGATTGGTACCATTCCACGCCAGTCACCAATGTAAGTTAGGTGTTGTCGGTTACTCAACCACTAATAGGGTTTGAGGAGCCCTACACATGTTAACAGATACACTCTATGCCTGCTTGTCCCCGATACTTGAGGTTTCTTCCTCCTCACCTGGTGATTCGTCCCAGTATGCTCTTATACCAACGAACAGCCTTGACCCTCGATCTCACGCATACGACGAACACAACAATGATCACTACGAGCTCATCAGCACCACCACTAGCTCGCAACTGCCACCACCTTCACTTCATAACCGCGGTTCCTACCTGAAAGACGAGCACCACCACGTCCACGAAATTTGCCCCAACCATGGGAACAATATGCATGCATTATTGTTAACCCCGGGACAATTCAAAACCAAGAAAGATTGGAAGAAAAGCTCGAAGAACACGAAGAATGTAAAGGTCGACGTGTTAGAGATTCGAGCTTACCTTCGAGGAATCGAGAAACTGGTCGATGGAACTTGAAGTTATCGAAGTCCCGATCACAACGGGGTAGCCGGAATCATGATCCGATACCTCGATCTTCCTCTACCTTCACTTCCTCTCTCTAGAACTCTTGAGCCTTTCTCTCTCTAGCTTTCTGGATAGCAAAAGTTATAAGTTTTTGGTACAAGAAAGAAAGAAAAGAAAAACTTCAGTGCTTACTGCCTGGCTGTACACGCTTAAGCGTGCAAGTTCTCCATGCTTGAGTGTGGGCTTTCTCCACGCTTGAGCGTGGCCTCTTGATCGCCACGACTCCTGTCACACGTTCATGCGCGCTGACACACGTACCTCGATGCGTACCCCCTTCCACGCTTTTACGTGTACCTACCTCACGCTCAAGCATAAACGATCAACGTTTGAGCGTTGGGTTACTCAACATCAAGGTGTTGGACGCTGATCAGACCTGTTCTTTCACGATTTTTGACTTTCCGAGTTCGATCTAAGTCCAAATTCTCTCAAATTTGGACCATAGCTTCCTCAAGCCATAAGGAACATTATCCAACCTTAAAACATACTTAACTTAGATCTTAAACCTTATTCAAGAAAACAAGATGTTACAGAGATACTATTGAGTCTCCTATAGTGTTTGTATCACGTCCGTTGGAGTTTCTTTTTATGAGTATGTTGTATATGCAATGGCTTCTAGGAGAAACTCTGATGTTGTAACCGACTGTCTTTTTTTGATTATATGTTTTAAGTTTTAGAAATTTTTCCTACTGTGTTTTTGGTATTAGGGAAAGAGTGTTAAGGTCTGGGAGCGTCACAGTATGGGTATTTTCTTGACCCCCCTCGTTGTGTGATGAGTTACAGAAGATGATTGTCATGAGACCCACATTGAGCAAATAAGAAAACTCAATGTAATACTTAAGCCATGAGGCTCTCCCACCTAATGAGCTAGTCTTTTGGGTTGGGTATCCTTATGGGTTTAAGTCATAACAATTAGTGTGAACCATATTGTCATATAGGTTTTGATGTTGACAAATAAAGAATTAAGGGGAGAACATGTTTTGATGTTGTCAAATGATATATCATTGTATTAATCTTAAGTGATAAATATACATGTGTTATATATTTGATATGATTTATTAGCAAATGCACATGTGACAAATATTTGATATATGTTTAAGACTAAATGGCATAGAAATTATTTTTAATATTATCATTACATGCCAAAGGAATATTAAATTTAAATATGATGATCAATAAACATAAATGAGAAATATATTTTTTGATCACATTTAATAAAGACATAAGAAATGTTAATTGAAAAATTATCTTTATATATATATAACTCTATTCATGGAATTAAATGTGAAACATATTTTGGACTAATATGCTTTATGAGAATTATCATAGAAAAGTTCAGGTGAAAGCAAAGCTATAAAGCCAAGAAAATCAAGAGCAAATATTCGAGATCAATCAGGACCATGAAAATTGATAAAAGATGTGTCAAGAGATTGAAGAGCCAGATATATTATTAAAGACATAAATGGAATGTCCAGAATTGAAAAGCAAATATCTGAATGACATCCAATAAAAATCTCAAGAGGATAAAAAATTCAAAACCAAGAGTTTGGGCATCAAAGATAGTCATTTAAAAAGGTCTTAGAATTAATGTAAGGTATGAGCAAGTAATAATGGCTCCAGCTTTTTTAAAAATTTTTTTGTTCATAACTGTTTTAAAAATATTCTTATAAATAATGTGTATTTTTTGAGAAATATCTTAGATTTCCCTTTTGGTTGAAAAAAGGCTTTATCTTTGGAAAATTATTTTGGGAAACAATAATCGATTACTGTAATCGATTATGGTCAGTCTATACCTCAACGTGAAAAATGTTTTTGATTGACAGCAAATATATAATCGATTAGGACAATCGATTATGACCAATTTACCAAACTGGGTGTTTTTACAAAGAAGCCTTAATCGATTAGGATAATCGTTTACGCATGTTTTATTGAAAATCCTAGTTATGGCAGAAAAACCATAATCGATTACGGATATATGATAATCAATTATGATGCGCACAAAAGGAAATATTCTATTTCTTTATCTGCTACATTTATGGCTCCAACGGCTAGTTTTTCAAATTGATTTATCAGAAAAGGAATTTATTTTTATTGATAAAACTTCCTTCTACATTTCAAACGACCATTTTTCAAAAGTTTTAAATATATTGAGGGCCTTTGAAAAAAAGAAGTTGAGAGAGAGAGAGAACACATTAACACTTCGAACAAACCATTTTATACTCTTTTCTCTTCATTTTAAAAAACACTTGAGCCATCGTCATACTTTGAATATCATAAATTCTTGAGTGTATTTGTCACACATAGTTGTGCTTAGATCTTCAAGTTGTTTTATACGCACTATTGTGAATGCTTTATAACGGTAAGAGTCAAATGACTTAAACCATTTCTTTGAGTACCAATGTGCTTTGTAGGTTACCAGCACCTGTTAAGCTTGGTTGAGGTTCTGTCACTGGGGGTGGTTATATCCCTGGTCTATGTGGAGTGCTCGGAAGGATACAAGCACCTGTTATGCTTGTGGTTATTTGAGGCTCTTTCACTAGGGGAGGTGATATCCCTGGTCTGTGAGGAGTGCTATGTTTTTGTGAAGGTTACAAACACCTATTAAGCTTGGTTTTGTAATGATGGAGAATTTACACATAAAGACAATAACAAAGCAATTTGTAGCGGAAACGAATTCCCAAAACTTGCAAGAACCTACGAGGAGCAGCAAAGAATATATATGGCAGCAAACAGAATGAATAAAAATGCACAATGAACACTGATATTTTTAACGTGGAAAACCCCTCAAAGCAAGGGTAAAAACCACAGGTCGTCCAGACCAAAGAAATAGCTCCACTATAATCAAATAAGGGTACAAGAGAGTCTCCAAAAGGTGCACAAACAGTGCCAACAACAAGCACAAAAGCTTACAAATGAGAACAAGAAGATGAAAAATACCACTATCTGCTGCTTCAATACGAAGCCAATATCTCCCTGCTCAGACCTCGTTTCGACGATCCGAACGGTCAAAGCAAAGATCTGTATCGCACGAACCTGTTATCCAAATTTGAACACGATCCAATGGTTAACGAATCCGTAATTGTATTTTTACGGTGACAGGTTTGAGAAAACCGAGAATTGTTTTCTATCTTCTTTTCTCTCTTTGGTGGCTGTTCTTCTCTCCCAAAAATTACTCTTTTCTTTCACCCTAATTTAATCCTCTCCACTTAAAACAAGTGAGACACATTATGGACTAAAATATTTGGGTCTTTCTCCACATAGGAAGGGAGCCCAATACCCAACATATCTCCCCCTCACAATTATGTGGAGGTGATCGCCAAACCGGCGATATCACAACAAATTTTAAACTTCCCTATTGGCAATGCTTTAGTCGTCATATCAGAACCATTATCATCAGTATGAACTTTAGCTAACTCCAACAGCTTAGCATCCAAAACATCACGTATCCAATAATACCTCACATCAATGTGTTTGGACCTATTATGAAAAGTCGGATTCTTACCAAGATGAATAGCACTTTGACTATCGACAAATAACAAATATTTGTCTTGAACATAACCAAGCTCCTGCAAGAATTTCTTCAACCATATCAACTCTTTGCATGCTTCGGTAATGGCGATGAACTCTGCCTCATTAGTAGACAATGCTACACACTTTTGCAACCTAGACTGCCCAGCCACAGCTCCCCCTGCAAATCTAATCGTGTAACCTGAAGTGGACTTCCTGGAATCAATATCTCCAGCCATGTCTGAGTCGGAGTACCCCACTAAAGTAGGTTTGTCACCTCCAAAACAAAGTCTCATACAAGTAGTACCACGAAGGTACCTTAAAATCCATTTTACAGCATTCCAATGCTCTCTACCTGAATTTGACAAAAATCTATTGACTGTACCAACAACATGCACTATATCTGGTCTTGTACACACCATTGCATACATCAAGCTACCCACAGCAGACGCATAAGGAACCCATTCCATATCTATTTTCTCATCTTCATTAGAAGGACTTTGTTTAGAACTCAGCTTAAAATGAGTAGCAAGAGGAGTGCTTACCGCCTTAGAATGTTCCATCTGAAATCTCTGCAACACTCTTTCAATATAGTGCTCTTGTGACATCCAAAGTTTCTTCTCCTTTCTGTCACGCATGATTCTTATACCAAGAATCTGTTTAGCTGCTCCCATGTCTTTCATGGCAAAAGACTCGCCCAACTGCTTCTTTAACCTATCAATCTTGGAAATATTTTTCCCAACATTAAGCATGTCATCAACATATAACAACAGAATAATGAAGTCATCATTAGAAAATTCTCTAACATAGACACAATGATTAGAAGTAGTCTTTTTATATCCTTGGTCACACATAACTGACTCAAACTTCTTGTACCACTGCCTTGGAGCCTGCTTCAAACCATATAGACTCTTTCTCAGCCTACACATATAGTCTTCTTTGCCTTCAACAAGAAAACCATCAGGTTGTTTCATGTAAATCTCTTCCTCCAAATCACCATGAAGGAAAGCCGTTTTTACATCCATTTGCTCTACCTCTAAATCAAGAGTAGCCGCCAAACTCAACACGGTTCTAATAGATGACATCTTTACCACAGGTGAGAAAATTTCATTAAAATCAACACCCTTTCTTTGACGGAAACCTTTCACCACTAATCTGGCTTTATACCTTGGAGACTTAGAGTTACTCTCATGTTTTACTCTATAAATCCACCTATTTTCCAAAGCCCTTTTGCCTTTTGGCAACTTCACCAAATCATAAGTGTGATTATCATGCAAAGACTTCATCTCATCATGCATTGCATCCAACCACTTTTGATTTTCTTCGCTCTCCATGGCCTCTCGAAAACACTTAGGTTCCCCTTCATTAGTCAATGTTACATACTCATCAGAATCATACCTCATAGATGGTTGTCTTTGTCTGTTAGACCTTCTGAGTTGAGCTTGGGATGATTCAGAAGCATCACCAAGATTCTCATATTCTGACATCTCATGCTCTTCATCATCATCATTAGCTGGAATATTTAACCCATCTTCAAGTTGTTGATCATCAACATAATCATGTGGCTCACCATTCTTAACATTACCTTCAACATTATCCAGATTATGAATAGGCAACCGAACTGGATCAACATCTGACAAGTTGTCATCTTTCTTGGGTGTAGTCTTCTCCACCTTATCAATGTCGTCAATAGTTTGGTCCTCCAAGAATCTGGTAAAGATAATAATAGAAATAGTCCCAAAAGCTCATCATCAAACTTGATACCCATTCCTGACATCTGATCAAGGAGCCCTTGAAAATCACTCAAGTTCTGAAATAGAAGTCCCTTCCTTATACTTCAAACTTATGAAGCTATTCAATAAGAACAATTTATTATTCCCTGATTTAGAGGCATACAAGGACTCTATCTTCTCCCACAAAGTTTTTGCATTTGTCTCATTAGCAATATGAGTATAAACATTATCTTCTACATATTGCCGAATGAAACCACACATCTCTTGATGTTCAAATTCCCATTCTTCGGTAGATGTAGAATCCGGCTTTTTAGTACTAAAAATAGGAAGATGCATTTTCTTCACAAATAGCAAATCCTTCATCTTGCCCTTCCACAAATGATAATTAGTACCATTCAAAGAAACCATCTTTACATTCATATTTGCCTCCATCATTCAAGCAAGTAAAAGTAGCCCCCCAACCAAGAGCTCTAATGCCACTCTGATGGGGAATTTACACATAAAGACAATAACAAAGCAATTTGCAGCGAAAACCAATTCCCCAAACTTGTAAGAACCTATGAGGAGCAACAGAGAATATATATGGCAGCAAACAGAACGAATAAAAACGCACAATGAACACCGATGTTTTTAACGTGGAAAACCCCTCAAAGCAAGGGCAAACACCATGGGTCGTCCAGACCAAAGAAATAGCTCCACTATAATCAAATAAGGGTACAAGAGAGTCTCCAAAAGGTGCACAAACAGTGCCAACAACCAGCCAAATCAACAAAGCACAAAAGCTTACAAATGAGAACAAGAAGATGAAAAATACCACTATCTGCTGTTTCGGTGTGAAGCCAATATCTCCCTGCTCAGACCTCGTTTCGACGATCCGAACGGTGAAAGCGAAGGTCTGTGTCTCACGAACCTGCTATCCAAATTTGAACACGATCCAACAGTTAATGAATCCGCAATTGTAGTTTTACGATGACAGGTTTGAGAAAACCGAGAATTGTTTTCTATCTTCTTTTCTCTCTTTGGTGGCTGTTCTTCTCTCCCAAAAATTACTCTTGTTGGAACACACGCACACACGCAAGGAAAAAGAAAGAAGACAAGATTTACGTGGTTCGGCGAATAGTGCCTACTTCCACGGGAGCTGTTACGGCTGTGTTTCACTATATAGAAATAGGGTTACATAAGCGCAGTATTTATACTAATCACCACTGCGATAGAAATTACATTAATAGCCTTTTACTAACCCTGATCCGTACCGCGGGGGGCAAAGCCCCCCGCACCCCCCAACCCACTCGTCGTCCCCCATCAGTCTGGCCCAACTGTCAGTATCTTTATGAGCCATACTCAACAACTCTCTTCTTTAACCCTAATTTAATCCTCTCCACTTAAAACAAGTGAGACACATAATGGGCTAAAATATTTGGGTCTTTCTCCACATAGGAAGGGAGCCCAATACCCAACATGTAAAACAGTTTTAAGCACCAGTTAAGCTTGTTTTTATAATGAAAGAAAATCCCACAGGTGGAGCGAGGACTGGACGTAAGTCACCGGTGGTTGGTGACTGAACCGGGATAAAATCTTTGTATCATGCTTTTCTTCATTTATCTTTTTATATTGTATTTAAACAAATTATTTTCCGTTGCACATTCTGTTTTATTTATAAAAAGGGTTTTGATTGTGCAAAAAGTTTTCGTTTTCATTTCAAAACCCAGTTCACCCCTCTTGGGTATTGGTTGACACGGCCAGCAAGTGGTATCAGAGCTTCAGCTCTGGTTAGTAGCTTAACATCTCAGAGTTAGGATTCTTGATATCAACCTTTTTCGAAAACTTTTTCATTATGAAATTTGGTTTTAACATTAACAAACCACCATTCTTTGATGGTGAGGATTTTGTTTTCTGACGTAGAAAAATTGAATTTTACATGAAGTCAATTGATGTGGACTTATGAGAAATTGGAGTCTATGGATCCAATATTAATTCCAAAGAGCATCAGACTGAGTTTAAGAAAAATTGTTTTTGCCTGAATATCAAAGCTACGGAAATTTTCCAAAATTTTTTATGCGAAGATGCCTATATGAGATTTGATTCCTTACCATGCTACGAAAATTGCATTGATGATTTATTTCATGAAATTGCTAAAACAAAGAGTTCCATGTGTGTATAATCTCTACATGAAAAAGAAGAAACTCATGCCAACTATGATCTACTTATTGGTATTCATGACTATACTGTAGTTGGAAATGGAAGATGCTGTATGAAAAATGAAAGACATTTAGCATGTAATTGTTCTGGTAAGTTAGGACACATTTCTCATATGTGCAGGAAAAATTCAACATTGAGAAACAATCTAGCTTGCAAAAGGAAGTGACATCAAGAAGAATGCTTCACAATTCTAAAGGTGCAAACACTATAAATAGAAGCATAAGTCTCTTGATGAACAACTAAACAGAAGTAAGATCAAACATAAGTGGGTAAGAAAGGATATTCTTGTGAATTCTCACAATAAGATAACTCTACCTTCTACCTCCTATGCATGCTCAAATCTGAAAATTGATTAATGGAGGTATGTTGAAATACATGTTTATGTGAAACTCTTGATTGATACAAAATAACATAAGAACTTTGTGCTAGAACTAATTATATGCCATACATATATGTGCTTATGATGCTTATGTGGTTAATTATTATTTCAAGCATGATATATTTATTTGAGTGAGTCAAAAATCTCTAGGGAAGCTAGGAACTCTCAAAAGAAGTTATAGGGTCTAATAGAAAAACAATCAAATCTCCCTTGCTGTGTAAAATTGAAAATTTAATGGGATAATCGATAATATAATCGATTATAGTCCCTCGAGAAAACTAGGGAGAGAAATAGAAGCTTCATAATCGATTATGATAATCGATTTGAGAAATATAATAGAAAATTCCCAGAAAACAAAAAGCTCATAATTGATTAGGTAAATCGATTATAAAAATGAGTTGTACCATGGTAAGAAACCAGAGACAGTATAACCGATTATTGCAGGGAGCATAAGCGATTATTGTTCGAAAAATAATATTCATAGAAAAAATATGCCTTAAAAATATTGTTAAATCAAATTTAAATTAATTCCTTAATTAAAGTCTTATTATCAGACAAAATCTGGTCTTATTTTCTTTCTCCTAAAAGAATCTTTTCAAATTTAAAATATTTCAAATACAAATCAAATGTAAATCTTTGTCAAAAAAAGAGAGAATATATTTTGAATAATTCCTTCCACATATACAAAAATAAATTGTCCCAAATACTCTAAATATCTAATAGGTTATTATATCACATTAATTCTACTAATATATCTTAAAGATTGTGATTGAAAAGCCTACACAATAAATGAGACTAATTTTAGAAGGAATAAAAGAATAACAAATGAGAATAATTTTATTGAGTCAAAAATTAAAATTCTCTTGCTATGAAAGTCATAATTAATTCTTCACTATCCATAAAAATTAAATATCTTATTTGAAGAATTAACATAAGACTTAAAAAAATTCGTGATCATACTATATTAGATAAATATTTACTAATCATGAATAAATAAACCACATCCATTCAAAATTTGAAAATCTTTATGATAGTGGTATTAAAATCCTGAATTGATTTGAATATTTTTATTAAGAGACTATTTCCTAATATGCTCAATATTTGAAAAATAAATCTTTGAAAAATCTGTCTCATAAATTAAGGATTGATTCTAAAAGTTTAGATGATAAATAAAATTAGATCACACTCTTTGAAATTCAAAAGTGTTTAATTTATTAAAATCTTTAAATACACCATGCAACATCCCTGTTTTCTGAAACCTTAATTGAGATAGATGGCTTAGATTGGGTCACTATATGCTTGTTGATAATTACTTTTATGGATGAATTGTATAAGAGAAAGATGGGGAACAAGGAATCAGGAGCGGAACGCTCAAGCGTGCCAACGCTCTAGCGTGGGGCAGGGTGGATGCTCAAGCGTGGTCACTTTGACCCGTTGATTGACACTAATGGGACATAAAGTGCCCCGTGTCAGAAACGCGTCATAGTTGGCGTTGGAGAGGCGGTGCGGAACCGTCAACGCTCAAGCATTGAGAGAGCTAACGCTCAAACGTTGGAATGCTCAAGAGTTGAGGTCCAGAATGCTTAAGCATTGTTAGTTGAGACCAACTTCAATAAATAGAAGTCATTTGTAAACTTGCACGAATTTTCTTCCCAAAACAGTGAGAGCAAGGCTGAGAGAGAGAAAATGAGTGTTTGAGACGATTGAGCTGCCGGAACGTGATTCTGACGGCACGGTTGTGATCGCTGCTAAGTTATCTTCAACTTTGACGGATTACTTTCTCGATTCGTCTAAGGTAAATTCGAATCCCTAACACGCGTTCTTCGTGTTCTTGGCGTTCTTCGAGTCTTTACCTCTTTAATCTTTTGAGCTTTCCCTAGGACTAACACTATTGTATATGTGTTGTGCTCGTGATTAGAGCCAAGTTTGTGCTTGCGGTGGTACGAGTTTTGGAGCAGAGAACGCGGCTGAGGGAGTTGTTCTTGGAGGCTAGAGCTACGAACTCAAGCTTGGAGGAGCAAGCCGGTGATCGCGTGGGATCGTGTAAAGATTGTTCAGGTGAGGGAAAGAACCACAATATCGTTGGGGAGGTAAGCTTTAAATAATATATATTGATATGCGTAAGGCGACCCAAACCCTACTAGTGGTCGTTTGACCATTAGGTTGATATTTACTGTATGTCGAGGATGTATGTTCTGTGATTGGATATTTGATATATTATATGTGATATTTGTATGATGTCTATTATATGTTTATGATTAATTTAATATTATTTATCTATCAATTGATTTTATTGTTGAATCTGTTGCTGGTTGTTGCTGGTTGTTATTTATGTACTGTTGTGGCTGCTGATGTCTGAGTAGAGCTAGGCAGTGATTTCTGATAAGTTGGGAGATGAATGTGTGGTGAGAAAGTCGAGGATATATATATATATATATATATATATATATATATATATATATATATATATATATATATATATATATTAGTAGTGCTCAACCTAGAGATGTAATTGATCTGTTAATGTTGTGGTATAAAGTTGATACTCGGTTAAGCCGGAGGCAAGTTGGTTGTGGTTGTTTATAAGTCGTGGTTGAGGCACTAAATGTTGATTCTGAGATGATTCAGTGAGATTCATGTTGCATAGTTGTTGCTAATCAGTGTGTTGGCACACAGGCGATTCCGATCTTACTTGCGGGGATATGATCGTACCCATTAGTCGAATTATAGACGGACGGACGAATGTCTCGACCTAACCTGCAGGCGGGGGGATATGTCGTTACCGAAAGTTGAGTTATTAACGGATGTGAGAATGCTCCGACCTAGCCTGCGGGTGGGGGAACATGTCGTTACCGTAAGTTGCGTTATTGACGGGCAAATATTCCGACCTGGCCTGCGGGCGGGGGAATATGTCGTACCCATGAGACGAGCTGAGCCTGCGAGCTTTTGATCGAACCCTGTCTTATGGGGGTGACATAGTGATGACCGAGACACCTTGATCTGGTGGGGATGTCGCATCGTGATTACGTCCATATAGTCGTTAGTTGTATGATTGTGAGAGACAGTAGTTAAGAGGAAATTATCCGGGAGTTGTTTGATTGTCACTGTTGTGATTCTGAGTGTTGCTATCTATATAAATTATTTTATATAACCGTTTTTCCATTTATGACATATTACTGTTTCTTATCCCCTCTACTTCCTATGTCGTATTTTATTATTCTCGACCTCACGAGAAGATCCTGTTGAGGAACTGCCGGAGGAAATTGACGGCATACCCGTAGAACCAGATGCTGGCGGGAGAGCCCTGGATCCCGGTGTTGGAGGACTTTAGACATTGGGGGTTAGTGGTTGTAGTTGTTATGACCAGTATATGGGTTGGGTGACATGTAGTTTTGGGGCCAGGAGAGGAAGTATTCTTATTTTATTCTGCTGCTATGCTTTCATGTTATTTATCAGTTGCGTACTCTGA
This sequence comes from Ammopiptanthus mongolicus, assembly GCA_039655645.1. Taxonomy (NCBI): domain Eukaryota; kingdom Viridiplantae; phylum Streptophyta; class Magnoliopsida; order Fabales; family Fabaceae; genus Ammopiptanthus; species Ammopiptanthus mongolicus. The sequence goes on from CM077347.1 coordinate 82,668,055, forward strand.
GACTTTGTTTACCTCAGTTGTTGTAGGGTCTACTGATGGAGCCAATACTCTTATGTCTATATATATTATTATGGTGTCAGTCAGCTTAATGTTTTAATATTTTCGCAATTTTGTACTATCAGTCTATGCTGCGTTCTTCGTGTTCTTGGAGTTCTTCGAGTCTTTACCTCTTTCTTTAATCTTTTGAGCTTGCCCTAGGACTAACACTATTGTATATGTGTTGTGCTCGTGATTAGAGCCAAGTTCATGCTCGCGGTGGTACGAGTTTTGCAGTAGAGACCGCGGCTGAGGGATTTGTTCTTGGAGGCTAGAGCTACGAACTCAAGCTTGGAGGAGCGAGCCGGTGATCACGTGGGATTGCGTAAAGATTGTTCAAGTGGGGGAAAGAACCACAATATCGTCGGGAAGACAAGCTTTAAATAATATATATTGATATGCGTTGGACGACCCAAACCCTATTAGAGGTCGTTTGACCGATAGGGTGATTTTACAGTATATCGAGGTTGTTTGTGCTGTGATTGGATATTTAATACATTATATGTGATATATATGTTATGCTTATTATATGCTCATGATTAAATATGATTTATCTGTAAGTTGATTTTACTGTTGAATTTGTTGCTGGTTGTTGTTGGTTGTCATTTACGTACTGTGGTGACTGCTGATGTCTGAGTAGAGCTAGGCTGTGATTTCTGATAAGTTGGGAGATGAATGTGTGGTGAGAAAGTCGAGGATATATATATGTCGTAGAGCTCAACCTAGAGATACAATTGATCTGTTAATGTTGTGATATAAAGTTGATACCCGGTTAAGTCGGAGGGAAAGTTGGTTTTGGTTGTTTATAATTCGTGGTTGAGGCACTAAGTATTGATCTTGAGATGAGTCAGTGAGATTCATGTTGCATAGATGTTGTTCATCATTGTGTTGGCACACGGGCAATTCCGATCTTGCCTGCGGGGAGATGATCGTATCGATTAGTTTGGCGTATGGACGATTCCGATCTTACCTGCGGGGGGATGATCGTACCCATTAGTCGAACTGTAGACAGACGGGCGAATGTTCCGATCTAGCCTGCGGGCGGGGGAACATGTCGTTACCATAAGTTACGTTGTTGACGGGCGAATATTCCTATCTGGCCTGCGGGTGGGGGAATATGTCATACCCATGAGACGAGTTGAGCCTGAGGGCTTTTGACCGAACCCTGCCCTATGGCGGTGGCATAGTGATGACTGAGACACCTTGATCTGTTGGGGATGTCACGTCGTGATCGCATCCATGTAGTCGTTAGTTGCATGAGTGTAAGAGACAGTAGTTAAAAGGAAATTATCCGGGAGTTGTTTGATTGTCACTGTTGTGATTCTGAGTGTTGCTATCTATATAAATTATTTTATATAGTTTTTTTTCCCATTTATGACATATTACTATTTCTTATCCCCTCTATTTCCTATGTCGTATTTTATTATTCTCGACCGCACGAGAAGATCCTGTTGAGGAACTGTCGGAGAAAATTGACGGCATACCCGTAGAACCAGATGCTGGCGGGAGAGCTCTGGATCCCGATGCTGGAGGACTTTAGACATTGGAGGTTAGTAGTTGTAGTTGTTATGGCCAGTATATGGGTTAAGTGACATGTAGTTTTGGGGCCCGGAGAGGAAGGCACATGTATTCTTATTTTATTCTACTGCTATGCTTTCATGTTATTTGTCAGTTGCGTACTCTGAGACTTTGGTTACCTCAGTTGTTGTAGGCTCTACTGATGGAGCCTATACTCTTATGTCTGTATATATTATTATGGTATCAGTATACTTAATGTTTTAATATATCCGCAATTTAGTACTATCACGCTACGCTATAACGCTAATACTTATAAGTGGAGTTACCAATGAGACCTCTGAGGAAGGGGTTGTCTCACACCACAACTGCCCAAAATTGGAACATCTTTAAGATTGTGGAAAATATATGAGTTTGACAAATCTCTTATTGAATAGTCTGCTTGCCAAATCTAATTAAGATTTGAAAACTAAAAACAACTATCAATCTATTCATAAGAAGATGCGAAGAAACAAATCCTAAATTGATTTTCTCTAAATTTACCTAAGTTAAGAAATGGTTAAATACTCATTGAAAACTTAATCAAAGCACAAACATCGATTAGAGAAAGTTTCGTCATGGCTTCCTCTCCTCACTCCTCCAATCCAAAACGCAAAAAGTCTTCCTTAAAGAAGATCTCTCCCATTGTGAAAAAGCTTATTGCTTCCAAAACTCAAGATAAGAGAATTTATGACATTGTGTGGGTCGACCCATCGCTCCGCTATATCACCTTGATCAATCATCCTTGATGGGGTCATCCTATAAACTTTGTAATACTCTCTTCGAGCTCAAACTAACATCCTTCTCCTCACAAAAATACGAGGTTTATCCATCATTAGTGAAAGAGTTTTATATAAATTTCAACTTTCATAAACACTCTAAAATCATAACCTCCAAAATCAAAGGAATTAAGATCAACATCTCTTTTGAAACCTGGGTCAACATATCACATCTTCTGGACCAAGGTAAAGACATCTCTCTTGAAGAACCTAAATCTATTTGGAAAAAGTCATTCAAGAGAGAAAGGACACTAAAGAAACTAGTCAATCTCCATGATCCCTCCTCAAAGATAATTTCTTTCAAGAACCTTAAATCTGAAGAAAAATTGCTCCATTTCGTTCTTGCTCGTTGTCTTCTTCCAAGAGGACACAATAATAAGAATTTCTGAAAATGACATTATCCTTATGTGGGCAATAAAAAGGAAGAAAGAAATTAGTTGGGCAACTGCTGTTCTAAAACATAAGATAGATTGTGCTTACTCTAAAATAGCTTCCCATCTCCTCTACCCCATTCAAATCACAAAGATATTTCATTTTTTTTTTTTTGACGTACCACTAGGAGGAGAAGAAGGAATAGAGCCGAATCCCAGTAAAAGCATTAATGAAGCCTATATATTGTCATTAGGATTTGTCAAAGGTTGGTGATGTTTGGGTGCCAAAAGAAGAACAGACTTTGGAGTAGTGGTTAAAGCGTTATTCTAAGAATAGTGTCTTTGTGATTGTTCTCTATTTTATTTTATTTTAATAAAAATGTGATTTCTCTTTTGCTAAATTCTTTAGCACCTCATTAATCCAACAAGTGATAACAACTTGTCTATTAATCATAACAAGTGATTTTTCAAGTGGTCTATCAAACATTCAAACAATATATCAACAAGTGGTATAAATACCAACAATTTCAATAACATGTGGTATTGATCAAACAAGAAAAATCATAAATATACCTCTAAACAGAACATAAATAATCGATTATGAGGATAATAATAATCAATTATGGGGCAAAAAATAACAAAAGATCTAGTATTTGCATTGAATGTAAAATCCTTCATGATCTTTTATATATATATATATATATATATATATTTCTGTTGTTAACTCTTATGTGCAATAAAACTAAAATGTAGAAAGGTTCCTTAAGTCTTTAAAGCAATCTTTAGGGGGAGAATTCTTTATCATAAATGCACAGTTTGAGGGGAAGTTTGAAATCTTTTTTGCTTTTGTCAAATAGGGAGAGAAATAGTAAACAGCTTATATACACAGCAAAAGTGTTATCAAATTACTTGGGAGAAATAGCAATTGGGGAGAAATAGCAAATCATCATTTATGTGTTACATAGGGGGAAAAACTAAAAAGGAAATATCATTATATATTTGTTCAGTATTTGTCACCATGAAAAAAAGGGGATAATGGGAACCATATTGTCATATAGGTTTTGATGTTGACAAATAGAGAATTAAGGATAGAACTGTTGGGGTAAGCCCTAGTGGCCAATCTATTTTGAATAGATAATCATTTGTATCATGACTTTGATCATATATTTGATATATGTATAAGGCATTTATTTATTATGTTATATTTGATGATCATATATATAACATAATAAAGTCCTTAGAAATGATAGTTCATTTAATGAAACGTCAAGTATGACTTGACCATGAGATACCATTAAATTATAGAACACTATTCTTAAATATCCATAGTCAAGTATTATTATTAATAAGGATAATAATAATACATTGAGACTCTGATGTGGGTGTACTGATGACCATATCTCATAGGTTATAGATATAAGATATCAAGTCTTCACATAGGTATAAATATTAGTGGAATATTTATACTGGAGTGACCCGCTATAAGAACACTGCATAATAGTTATGTAAGTGACATAAGCGATTCTCATGGTGACCATAGTGAAGTAGTCCTTCGACTTGAAGTCACTACGATTCCTAACATATGTAGTTGTAGGCTTTAATACTATTAAACGTTATGTAACAGGACAACTATAAAGATAGTTATTAGGTCTGCAATGAAATATGTTGAGGAATGTGAGTGATGTAGATAGGATTCGTCCCTCCTACATAATAAGAGTAATTTCTATAGGCCTCTTGATGATATGTGATGTAGAAATGCATGGCCATGCTCAGGTGAGACAATATGAGATATTGGGTTCACATGATCGTACGTCAATTACTAGATCAAGAAATAAATAATTGGACTTAACAAGGATGACACATTTATGCCTTGTGTTCAATTAAGACATTGGGACGAAAGGACATTGACTTCACATTATATATGGTTACAACAAGGTTTTAATTGTATCACCAATATTCTATTTCATTGGGTAGCAATGATGTATTGCTATATCCCGCTCATTGTTTATAATATTAATTGATTATTAATATGATTAATAATAATTAATATTATTGCCAATTAATTGAGAACTTATAGGGTCACACGCATAGAGCAAATGTTCAGAGAATTAATTTAATTGATTAATTAAATATGATTTAATTAATAATTAAACATTGGGCCTGTAGCGTACGGTGGCCCAAGTGAGTTAGGTTAAGTGAGTGACAGCTATTAGTAAGCTATGCACTTCACTTAAGCAACACACAACACAGAGCACTCATAACGGCCGCTATACACCCTTAACAGGTGCGCCCTTTTTTCTTTATGTGTTCTGTGCCTCTCCCAATCCTGATAGCTAGCACTACGCTATCTCTGACGTTGGTTTGCTCGCGTGGACTGAGTAGAGGTATTGTTACTTTGCAATACTGGTGATAGAGAAACCTTTCCTTATGGTGATTATGGCTAGACATTTATCGTAATCTAGCGATCCAAGATTCGTTAACCGTTGGATCGGGCTGATTTTTTTACATTAGATTCATGACATGTGGTTCTACATCTTAACCGTTCAGTTTTTGGATAAGAGGTCTGGAGCGAAAGTTATGAGCATTGCAAGTATCAGCGTTTTTGGCTAACCGGTGTCATTGGGGCGCTCACAATGTTCGCGGTAAAGCTACGCTTCAAGAGGTAAACACAACATCCTTGTAATTCATGTGCAATACTTGATCTTTTAGTAAAGGGGTTTTTCCGCTCAAGAGGTTTTTATAAATTGTTCTTAAAAATTATCCCTCTTGAAACCCCAACAAGAATATGTTTTGATGTGGTCAAATGATATATCATTGTATTAAGCTTAAGTGATAAATATACATGTGTTATGTATTTGATATGATTTCTTAGTAAATGCACATGTGACAAATACTTGATATATGTTTGAGACTAAAGGGCATAGAAATTATTTTTAATATTATCATTACATGCCAATGGAATTTAAAATTTAAATATGATGATCAATAAGCATAAATGTGAAATATATTATTTGATCATATTTAATAAAGACATAAGAACTGTTAATTGGAAAATTATCTTAAAATATATCTTTATATATATATATATAGCTTTATGCATGGAATTAAATGTGAAACATATGTTGGACTAATATGCTTTATGAGAATTATCATAGAAAAGTTCAGGTGAGAGCAAAGTTGTAAAACCAAGAAAATCAAGAGAAAATATTCAAGATCAAACAGGACCATGAAGATTGATAGGAGATATGTCAAGAGACTGAAGAGCCAGATATATTAAAGACATAAATGGAATGTCCAGAATTGAAAATCAAATAGTTGAAGGACATCCAAGACAAATTTCAAGAGGATAAAAAATTCAAGACCAAGAGTTATGAGCTTCAAGGATAGTCATTTAGAAATGTCTTAGAACTAATGTAAGGTATGAGATGGTAATAATGACTCAAGCTTTTCTATAAGGTTTTTTTTCAAAACTGTTTTAAAATTATTCTTATCAAAAATGTTTTTTTTTTTTATAAATATCTTTGGTTTCCCTTTTGGTTGAAAAAAAGTTTTATCTTTGGAAAATTATTTTGGGAAACAATAAACGATTACTATAATCGATTATGGCCAGTCTGTACCTCAACGTGAAAAATGTTTTTAGCTGACAGCAAAGGTATAATCGATTAGGATAATCGATTATGACCAATTTACGAAACTGGGTGGTTTTATAGAGAAGCCTATATCGATTAGGATACTCGATTATACATGTTTTAGTGATCATCCCACTTATGGCAGAAAAGCCATAGTCGATTATGGATATATGATAATCGATTATGATGCACACAAAAGGAAATATTCTATTTCTTTATCTGCTACATTTATGGCTCCAACGTCTAGTTTTTCAAATTGATTTATCAGAAAATGAATTTGTTTTTATTGATAAAACTTCCTTTTACATTCCAAATGATCATTTTTCAAAAGTTTATAAATATATTGAGGGACTTTGAAAAGAAGAAGTTGAGTGAGAGTGAACAACTAACACTTTGAACAAATCATTTTATACTCTTTTCTCTTTATTTTGAAAAACACTTGAGCCATTGTTATACGTTGAATATCATAAGTTCTTGAGTGTATTTGTTGCACATATTTGTGCTTTGATCTTCAAGTTGTTTCATCCGCACTATTGTGAGTGCTTTAAAACGGTAAGAGTCAAACGGCTCAAACCATTTCTTTGAGTACCAACGTGCTCTATAGGTTACCAGCACCTGTTAAGCTTGGTTGAGGCTCTGTGACTGGGGGGGTTATATCTCTGGTCTATGAGGAGTGCTCGGAAGGTTACAAACATTTGTTAAGCTTGTGGTTATTTGAGGCTCTTTCACCGGGGGAGGTGATGTCCTTGGTCTGTGAGGAGTGCTCTGCTTTTGTGAAGGTTACAAGCACTTGTTAAGCTTGATTTTTTAAAACGGTTGCAAGCACCAGTTAAGCTTGTTTTCATAGTGGAAGAAAATCCCACAGGTGGAGTGGGGACTAGACGTAAGTCACCGGTGGTTTGTGACTGAACCAAGATAAAATCCGTGTGTCTTGCTTTTATTCCTTCATCTTTTTATATTGTATTTAAACAAATTGTTTTCTGCTGCAAATTCTGTTTTATTTATAAAAGAGTTTTTGATTGTGCAAAAAGTTTTCGTTTTCATTTCAAAACCCGATTCACCCATTCTTGGGTATTGGTTGCCACAACCAACAATTAGTGCTTTCATGAAGAGTTGGGCTATGGAAAGGGCCACCTATAGGATGAATTAAGGTACACTACCAAATACTGGTAGGTGAGTGAAGCCGCCAAAAGGAGAAAGGGCTACCGTTGGGTCAGTGCCGATAAAGTGAAGTCGTCATGGACGTCAGCTCTTAAAGGGGGTGGCAATGTTATAGTCCCACATTGAGTAGATAATAAAAGTCGATATGGTACTTAAGCTATGAGGCTCTCCCACCTAATGGGGTAGTCTTTAAAGTTGGTGTCTCCTTATAGGCTTAAGCCATAACAATCCCTAAACCCTAAGCCCATGAGGGGAGCCTAACCCAAAAGACTAGTCCATTAGATGAAAGAGCCTCATGGCTTAAGTACCTATTGAGCTTCCATATTTACTCAATGTGGGACTCATAACAATGACGAACTCCTTTTGGTGGGGTAAGAGTAATTGTGGGACAAGAGGCATGCATTGGATGTCTTGGGAGAAGCTTTCAGTTAGGAAGGGAAATGGTGGCACGAACTTTCGCAATCTCCAAGGCTTTAACTTAGTCATGCTGAGGAAACAAGGTTGGAAGCTTATCTCCAACCCTGATGCTATGATATCTCGTATTCTTAAAGCTAAATATTATCCCAAGGGGGACTTTCTAAACTCAAGGATTGGCCATAACTCAAGGTATTATTGGCGTAACATATGGAATTCTCAGGTTCTGTTGAAGGAAGGCATTAAATGGAGAATTGGCGATGGGTCCATAATCCATGTTTGGAATGATCCCTGGCTGCGTGATATTGATCATATGAAGCTCATTGGCCCAGTCCAACAACAACCTGCTAATTTGATAGTGAAAGACTTAATCCTTCTTGGTGAGAAATGTTGGAACCTACAAGTTATTTCTAATATTATGCACCCTACCTATGCAGAGGCTATTTTGAATGTACCTTTGTTCTATTCTATTAACGAAGACTCATTGATTTGGTGGCCTGGTAAACAAGGTGCCTACTCTATGAAGATGGCTTATAACTTTTTCCAAGAGAAAGTTGTGGACTTATCTCATCTCTACCAAGAAGGGGAATGGATCTTAACTTGCAGGATGAGCATCCCCCAGAAAGTTAAGATTTTCCTTTGGCGGGCTTGTCGGGACTGTTGGCCCATGCACAGTAACCTTCAGGGAAGAGGGGTACAAAGTCTAGTGGGTTGTGTGCTATATTCCTCTGCTATAGAGAATTGTTGGCACTGCTTTTTAATGTGCTCCATGAGTGTAGATTGCTGGAAGCGTGTAAACCGATGAACCTCTTTTGTTCCTTACTTAGAAAATTCTGATAGCTTCTCTGAGTTTTTCTTTAAGGTGGCAGGGTCTTTGGATGGTCATAATAGGGAAATTTTTGGGTGGCTTTTGTGGAGCATTTGGAGGAACGAGAATTTAAAACTTTGGGAGGACAAGGTTGAGGACCACAATCAGGTCCTGGGCAGTGCCATACACGCGATGGAAAATTGGAATAGGGACGTAAGGTTTGGTTATAATCCCCACGGTGTTAATAAGCCAAGACAGATCTCTATGTGATCCAAACCTTCAGTTGAGCGCCTCAAATGTAACACTGATGCAGCTTTCTTTAGTGATATGTTAATGTTACTGCCTTTGGTATGAGTTTGAGGATTGATCAAAGTTCCTTTGTGTTAGCTAGAACTGAGTGGTCTATTCCCTTGATGATGGTCCATGAAGGAGCGGCAGTGTGCCTTCTAAAAGCTATTTCATGGGCTATTGATCTCGGGCTTGTGGGTGTTACTTTTGAGACAGATGGCAAAGTTGTGGTTGATCTTATTCACCCTAGCAGGGAGGATGCATCTGAATTTGGCACTATCATTGATCATTGTAGGGAGCTTCTTTCTTTGAATCCAACCTTTAATGTTGAGTTTGTTAGGAGATAAGGAAATGTAGTTGCTTATAAACCTACTAGGGTGGCTATTTCTCATAATCCAACCTTCCAAGTTGTAGCTGATTCTATTTCCAGTGAAATGAGATAAGATAGTTGTTGGAAAAAAAAATTAGTAATAACATTTGAAGTATTTTCAAAAGGTATGTCTAAGTTGAGGGAGCATTCAAGTCCCTCACCCTTACTTTCAAATAGCGACCAGATCTGAGCTTCACGCAACGACGGTGTCGTTCCGAGTTCCCCCACGGTAATGACCAGATCTGAGCTTCACGCGGCGGTGCGGTGTGTAGTCTTGAAACGCCACGACGACGGTGACCAAGCCCTCCGTGATCCAGATCTTAGCGATGCAATGGAGAAGCTCTGTGACCGAGATCTGCCTCTTGCACATTTTGCCTTTCGCTCAGCAGATCTTCCATGGAAGTTGGTTTTTCCCAACCTGTGATTGTTGGAACCATCGTGTGGGGTTGTTTTTGGTGAGCATGGAGTTAGATCAGCAAGAGGCCACACTTCTTCTTGCTCAACAACAAGAGCACCACCGTCGTGTGATCAACATCTTGGCCAAACAACTAGAGCACCATCACAGATCCACTATTGAGCTTTTCATGTTTTTTTTACTTTAATTTTTGTATGGTTCCGGCTTTAATTTGATATCGTTTGGGAAGAATTTATGTGTTGTAGAGTTCTTTGTATTCAAGAGATGTTGCATCTATGAGATTGGCACTGACGTCGTTCACAAAGTATGATTCCTCTATATAAGGTTCTTATTTCACAAATCTTTGAATGTTGTTCGTCAACTATTGTTCTGATCTTGATCCCTACTTGTTGTTATATGAATGTGGCTATACCACTATCTAGAAGATTCGGGATTCATTACTATGTAGTTACTACATCCATTTTAGACTTTTCTCCTTCAAGATACCGATGAGTTGCAGTTCTTCTAACGAGTTCCCTTTTTAGAAACTATTGGGTCAATTTGTTGAAGCTAGCAATCGGGACAGCAGATAACTGTTAAATAATCCCAACCACCCACTTATTTAATTAATATATCCAATGATTATTTTTGATCCTTCACAAGTGAGGGACTTACTTGTCCTCACCTGGGAAGCCACCTTTTCAAAAAAGATAATTTACTCTAATAAAATCAATTTTACTGATAAGAAAAGATATTTAATAACTTTCCTCTTTTATGTGAAATACTTAATAACTTTCTTAATCTGCTAAACAACGTCAAATGACAAAAGTGAACAAAGGGACCAATAATTTTTTGGTAATTCTTAATTCAGTATTTTTGTATCTCATTTTAGTCCATGAAATGTAAAAAAAAATTAGTCAAATTGGCTCTTTTTTTTTTTTGTCCCTTTTTATCGGTCAAATTTGTCCTTGAAAAGGATTCAAGACAAATCTCATTGGGTTTTTACAATCCTAGGAACTAAAATGAGATTTTTCTTCCACCATGGACTAACGTGAAGTCTGTCACACCAATTCGGCTGTTCACTATATACACATCATTGATGCAACACCTGTGCTTACATGACTGATCAAATCCACATCTATTTGTCTCCAGTTAACAAGAAAACCATAAGTTCTATCAAAAAAAGAAAAAAGAAAAAAGAAAACCATAAGTTATTTAGTATATATAGTCAGCGCATTACATCATTTCTTTAAATAGACATTAATAACCAACAACACGAAGTAAATTCTATTTATGATATTAATTAAATTAAATCAAATTAAATAATGTGTCAGTAACTAATTTCCCAGAACACTAGCAGAGACTAAGGGTGGGTAATGCTCCTTTGCCGGAATTGTTGGGCTGTTTTGATCTCAAGTATATGTGAATGTGTTGTGTATGTTGCAAGGATCATAGATATATCGATAGTAATAGAGATGAATAATTCTGGGAAAGAGGCTACACTGCCATTGAATCAAAGCATTAAGGACAAGGTTTCAGTCAAATCTAATGCCTCCAAGGCTACATTTACCCACAAGCAACCCTTTTTCATTGGTAACCAATGTTTTTCAATTAACATTTTTAATTTTTATAATTTCCTAGTTAATTTTTGTTTTTTGAAAAAATGAGAATTTTTCAGGTGTTGCTGGTGGAACTGCGTCTGGGAAAACAACTGTGTGCAACATGATAAATACCCAGTTTCATGATCAACGTGTTGTCGTTATTAATCAAGTAATTAATTCTAAATATGTACTCTCTGAAATGATGGGATTTGTCTTCTTTTTCTCGTATATAGAAAGCAAACACGGTTGGCCAGCTTTTAATACTATCTTTTTATTAATTTTTTTTTTTTTTGAATAAACTAATGGCTGGATTGTGTATTTGTGTTTGCTTTTGTTGCCTACCTGAAATTTTAAAGGTATCATTATGTCAAGTAATTGATTCTGGATTTTTTTTTCATGTACGTATGATTTTACCAGGACTCATTTTACTACTCCTTGAATGACAATATGCTACAGAAAGTTAATGAGTACAACTTTGATCATCCTGGTGAGTACATTATGAACATTTGCTCTAATTTTGTCGAGTTTTGTTATTTGAACATCAAGAATTGGACATTGTACGTGACACTATATGTATTTATTTTTATCTCTCACTTACATTTTATCTTTTTTGTATACACGCATTTTGAAAATACATAAAAAAGCAAAAGGGACACCGTATGTTGTCCCAAATTTGATGTTCAAGAATCATTTCTCAATTTTGTCTAGCATATGAAAAACAGAATTTGATGCTGAATTGGATTGAAATCTAATAAAATACAAGAATCATTGGCCCTTCCTTAATTTTCAGATGCCTTTGATATGGAGCTTATGCTTTCAAGTATGGAGAAATTAAAACGTGGACAAGCTGTTACCATACCAAAATATGATTTCAACAGCCGTAAGAGAACTGAACCTGCATGTCAGGTACTAATCTGCATTTGGGAGATCAGAAATATCCTCACTATGGATGGTTATTACATGAGGTTGAGGTTATACTTTCTAGTGGAGTATTTGTTACGAGTAAATCTTGTATGGACACGTGGTCACTGGTACGACCAATCAAAATCTTAAGATATCTTTAAAACAATTTTAGTAAGGGCTTTATTATCTTTTTGAATTGTTATTTTGGTGACTATTAAACATTTGATTGGTATGTAATAGGCATCGTGTCCATACATGACCTTTTAATTTGATTCTGCTGAGCTTATATTTGGTAATTGCCTCACTTCTGCAATAATAATGTGTAGTTTTAGTACATAATGAGATTGGTGTGTTAGAAGTAACCAAGTTATTGGAATAACTTGATTTTGATACATCAGAACATAAATGTACATTGCATTATATTGTTTTCATCAAAGCCTCATCTATTTTGGATGCATTTTGTTGATATAATATCCGTAGGGTCTTTACGTTCCTTTTCTTTTGATCATTTGTAGGTTCACCCTGCAGATATCATAGTTTTAGAAGGAATATTAGTTCTTCATGATTCTCGTGTCCGTGATCTTTTGAACATGAAAATATTTGTTGATGAAGGTTGGTTATCCTGAATTTCTGTCTTATACATTCAGACAATACTTGAAAAAGAAAACAAATAAGTTAATGTAAAGAATGTTAACATTCTTGATCATGTAATTTGAAAGCTTGTATCATTAATCCTGAGCACTGTTGCCAAGACTCAATAAATATGGTGTGACAAATGCATTTTGTATCCCTCCTGCTCTTTCTTTTTTGGTTTAACAAATGCAGAAATCTTGTAGCATCATGAATTTAGAGAAAAAGGATGTATCAAAATCTCTTCTCTTCTTTTATTTTTTCAATGGTTTAAATTTCGATAGCAACAAGTTACTATGAATGTCTTCCAATTTCATTTACTTATTCATTTTTATCCTTCTGTATATTCCATGACCCTTTAGCCCAGTCAATCAGTGAGCACTATCATGTGAAGATTAGCTTATTTTGTGTTTAAACTTTAAAGTAACTTATAATCAAAATCTTACTGCAATAGCTTTTGAACAAAAAGCGATTTCTCCCTAAAATTTAAGCTAATCCAAACAATAAACATGGTAACACAAATGTGGTTAAAATGCAGATTCTGATGTGCGCCTTACACGAAGGATTCGACGTCTAGCTATTGAACGTGGGAGGAACATTCAGAATGTTCTAGACCAAGTTAGTGAACTTTCTTTATCTTATCTTTTCATTTATGGTTTCCATTTAATTCTCAGTTCTAGTGGCAATATATTTGAAGGAAGAAAGCCAGCATGCATGCTGGATTGTTAGTTATTTTTTTGGAGAAAAAGGAGCAAGGACAACTTTGCTACTTCCAATTAAACGGATCAGACTCCTCTAAAGTGAGCAAAAGTATAAAGTGAGAAAGTAAAGGTCACTCTTGATTAATTAAAGTGGGTTGAGATCTCAATGCAATTTAGCTAATCAAAAGCGGATACACCCTTATTTTCTCACTTTACACTTTTACTCACTCTAGATGAGCTTTTCATGAAGGGTTTTGTCTGTTTCATTGAATACTTAAAGGGGATTCAGGGAAGTTAATTTAAGGTTATAATTCCTTACTCATATGTTTAACATGATGCATTGCTGCTGCAGCTGCCCTCTAATCAAGGTATGAAAGATATAAGGTGGCTGCATTCTTCATTTTTGGACTACAAAAGTAAAGCATTTTTAAGATGTCATTATGGCTCCCTGGAAATTTGGTTCATAATCATAATCTAGTTCTTAAGCACTATATTTGATTCAAATTTTCTACTCAGTCATTTTCAGATACTAATCCCATAGACGGATCTCTAAAATCTAATATGCCTACTATGTTGTGACGACCTTCCTCACTTGCATCTATTGACAAACCCATGAAACATTGCAGAAGCAAACAATGCAATGAGAACAAACAGCACTAGGAAGAAGAAATTTACTTTTTTTTTCTTTGCTTTCAGATCAGATAGTGATCTTAAAGATCAATTGTCTGTATGGAATGTGATTCCATATTTGTCTTGAAAATACAAAAATATACCAATCTATAATGATTAAGATATCCGTATAACCTTTCATTATTTGAATATGGATTACATTCCTTGATTAAATACTTCAAAAGATTAATGTTCTTCTTGTAACTGTTTTCCAGCATCTAACTTATTCAAAGTTGTTTAAAAAATGTTTAGAATCTTCCCTGACTAATTACAAAACAAATCTTCAGTATTCCAGATTTGTAAAGCCCAGTTTTGAAGATTTTGTACTGCCAACAAAAAAATATGCTGATATTATCATCCCGGGTGGAGGAGATAATGAAGTTGCCATTGACTTGATAGTACAAAATATACGTATGAAGCTTGGCCAGCATGATCTGTGTAAAATATATCCAAATATTTTTGTTATATTTTCAACATTTCAGGTGAAATCTCTTAGTCATATTCTATCTTGTGCAGAAGTAATATAGATAAAGCTTATGATAATGATGATAATTATATATGAATCTGAATATAAATTGCTATTTCTGTTTGTACTCAGATAAAGGGAATGCATACCCTCATCCGTGATGTCAGAACAACAAAGCATGACTTTGTCTTTTACTCAGACCGCCTTATTAGGCTGGTAAACAAGTTTGTGTAAATAGAAGTAATGTTGAAAATGATCATAAATGTGAAGCATGATGACTTTGTATTCATTTTTAAGGTTGTCGAGCATGGGCTGGGTCACCTTCCTTTTACTGAAAAGCAAGTCATAACACCAACAGGTAGCTCTTGGGTATACCAACATATATTTTTTGACTTTATTCGTTATGGCAGTGAACTCTAAACCATTCATCAATTATGATATGGATTACTAAATCAATCATCAATCATGATATGGATTACTTTTAGGTGAATTCTATAGTATCCCAAAGGTAACTTTAACCTATTTAGGTGGTCCAATCAGGTTAAAAGAACCATTTGACTTGACCCATTAATATGACTCATTTAATTAAGGTGGCGCATTCTGATTGGACAGGATAACTTTTACCCCAAAATTATTGGAGGTACCGGAGAATATACCTTACTTTTAAGGTAGTTAAGATAAGAGTCAATTTTTTTTGATGTGTCAATTTATTATTAGATGTCTGTGTAAACGGACTTTACACTATTTGTGTATAGCAATTAAACTCATTTTTTAAGAGAAATTCTTAGGGTTCCCAAACTAAGATATCTCTTGGTCTGTACCATTGATTATATAATAATAATACCTCAGTTATCTCTTTTACTTCACTTTTAATGCTATAATTGATGCGGTACATAGCAAGAGAAATCTCTTAATCTGAGATTACTTTAAGAATTTCTCTATCCATATACTATATTTCACTAGACCATTCCATCACTATATCTCAGTATTTCTTACACCAAATGGTAATGGGGTCCTGCCTTTACTAACACATCGAACCTGACACTTCTTTGATATAGTAATGACTCTGAACAAAATTATATTTGCATATTCCTAACATAAAGCAGTCATCAGAAAACACTCTGGCCCCATGAAACTTTTTCAAATGGGTTCAAATTTTGCAATTATTTTCACTTAGTATGTGTACCTATTATATACTTTAATTTACCAAAAGGAATGGTAATATTTTTAATTTTGCCCTCTGGCTGCAGGATCTGTATACCCTGGGGTAATTTTCTGTAGCAGGCTGTGTGGTGTATCAGTAATTAGAAGGTACATAATTTAAGTGTTTTAATCAATTTTGCAACTAAAGATCTTGCATTATATGACACACTCGATTCTATAGATTTCCATTAAAGATGTCAGAAGTTTGAGTTCTGAACTTCGTTTCATCAGATAGGACTTCTTGCCTTTGAATGCCAAAGGCCAAAGCATAATGCCCTTCAGGACATCAAAATTTGAGAGATGTCAACCATAAAAGTGTAAATAATCCTTTATATCCATAAGTCCAACCTAATTTTCTCAACCTATTTGTACCTATAAAAATTTTCTTAGTCATAAAAATGAACCGTATGGTTGCAGTCACGGAGTGATGACTGATCAGTACTAGAGATGAAGATTGCACGTGTAGCCTTATGAGTTAAAACCTTTGGTTCTGCACCTTTTCTCTTTACTTTTTGGTGTCTGAAGCATATCATACTTGTTTATTAACAGTTTTTATATGAATTACTCTTCCTGAAATTTTCACTTCAGTGGAGAAAGCATGGAAAATGCATTAAGAGCATGCTGTAAGGGAATCAAAATCGGTAAAATCCTTATTCATGGACATGGCACAAACGGCCGGCAGGTTGGTTAGGGCCACTACATTGTCTCAAATGCATTTTCCTCTTCTTGCTGCTCTTAGCTTGGAGTGATTATCTCATAATATCAATGTGATGCAGTTAATCTATGAGAAGCTACCATCAGACATTGCCAGTCGTCATGTCTTGCTACTTGATCCAGTTCTGGCCACAGGTTTGACAGACCATATTGCATAACTCTTTATTCTTTTGCCCTGTCTAAGCATGTGTTTGGATTAGTCGCAATAAATATATTATTTCAATAATCGATGATATATATAATCGATTATTGTTTTAATCGATTATAATAGAATTAGTCTTATGTTTGGATGTGCTTGCTGAAAAGTAATTTTATAATAATTTATTTCATTGTAAAAAAATACTTTTATACAGTAAATTACAAAAAAGTGATTGATTTCAAAATAGTCTAACAGCTTTTTTAAATAAGTATCAAATTTGTAGCTTCTCTAAAAATCTTTTTCCCCCATAAAAGCAACTTTTTTCTAATTTAATTAGGTTTACCGAACATATCGGATTAAATTTATACCAAACATGCTCTAATAGTTGTAATTATCAGGAAATTCTGCAGTCAAAGCTATCTCTCTGCTTCTGAAGAAGGGTGTACCAGAATCCAATATTGTCTTTCTAAATCTAATAGCAGTGAGTCACTTTGATTTGCTGCTTCCTTAGCCTTACCTGTTCTTGTGAATTTTGGATTCCCTTCGGTATTACTAATTAAACTGCATGATGCAGGCACCACAGGGAATACATGCAGTATGCAAAAAATTTCCAATGCTGAAACTTGTGACATCAGAGATTGATGCATCATTAAATGAGAATTCTCGTGTGATCCCTGGCTTGGGGGAGTTTGGTGATCGTTACTTTGGCACTGATGATTAGCTCAATAAGCGAATCCATTACTAAATGACACCTTCTCCAATCATGCTTCTAGCTTCAGACAAGTGCTTTTAGTTTCATGATAGAGCTATCACTTATCAAATTTGTTGACAGCATCTTCATGAACATCTAAAACTGTGAAAATATAAGTCAGCTCATTCGAGATAAATACAGTACATATGAACAGAAGAAACTCCATATTAATGCAACACCTTAACAACTTGATGGACTCTTTTTGCATGATTGCATTACTGCCAAATTTCATTGGGAGTTGTATTTGGTTACAGCAACTATATTCTATAAAATGGTCATCACATGGGTGTGGTAGCACTAGTAATTATAAAAGCTTACGGTATAAATCTATCAAATACATCATAACACATATAAAATATAAACAATTGTAAGTAGAATTAAGGAGAGGGTCTACACTTTATGCCTCTTGCTAAGTTTCTATTGTGCCATTAAAAATCTTCTTCAAACTAATAGGTTGAAATAGCAGGATATAGGGTTTTTTTTTTTTTCCAGGACAGTACTAAATCTTCAATTTTTTAGCGTTTTTTAGTTTAATTAGTGTGCAAGTCCCCAGAATATTTGGGAATTTTCAAATAGGTATCTGAACTAAAAAAAAATTGTAATTTTGTTCTCGAAATTCTAAATACTTTGTAATTGGATTCCTATATTTTAAACGTTTGTAATCGAATCCCTGAACTTGTAAATAATTTATAATTAGGTCTTTGGGATATGAGACATTTTTATAACCTTTGCTATTGTGAGTGATCTAGTAGTTCTATTAACCTCCAAGATAGACAAGAATCTTGGAAGGAGATATATGGTCCTCTAATTACAATGTTGTTTTGCTACTCCAGGAAACTAATTACAAATTATTTACATGTTTAGGAACATGATTACAAACGTTTAAAGTATAAGGACCCAATTACAAAGTATTTAGAAGTTCGGGGACCTAATAACAAAAAAATTTAGTTCGGCAACCTATTTGAAAATTTCCAAATAGTTTGGGACCCTTAAAATAATGAAACTTTTTTTTTTTTTTTAATTTCAGGGTGCTCCCCGTCAACAGAATACGGCTCCTTCACTGGGCCAGCATATTACAGTTTGTACTGAAGGTCTGAAACATCTTAATAAAGAATCACCAAACTTGGTTGCTAACCAGAAGGTCATTAATAAAGAAATTATCTTAGGATTCCGTAGTGCTATCCTTTGATCTATGTGGAAAGCATTATTTTTAGGCAATTGCAACTACACCATGATGGTTGGTTTGTTATTCAGTCAGAATGTTACCTACGTTGTTCAAACTTAGAAACAAGATACAGCCAGTAACATTAATGTATGATAAAAGCAATCACTGTACTGAGATCACATTCTCTGTTTGCAAAAAATACCAACCCTTTAATATGCCCGGCTAGTGTGCATGAAACAATCACGATTATCCACTAGAGTAATGAAAACGAGGAAATTTAGGTGAGGAAATAGATAAGCATAAAGAACTATTACTAGTAATGTGACTAGAGGCACCTGAACCAATTATCCATGGACTTTGATTATTACCAGATTGAGAGATGCAAACTGTGGAATTATGAGCACTAGTGGTAGTGGAAGTCCGGGATTGTTTGGCATCTTTCAATTGATATTCTTGGTAATCTGCTTCAGTAAATTTCCACTGATATGTTTCAGATTTATATATACACAGATTTTTATGGCAACCCATGAAGTGAGTAACATTATATTAAGTTTGGCCCATTCTTTTGCAATATGAACATTGAGGACAACCACTTCTTTTGCAATATGAAAGTTGTAAGGGTTTTTGAAGGTTCTGAAATTTTTCAAGATACTTGGTTCTACAGATTGCCATAGCAAAGCACAAAGCTCACAATCAAGTTTTTGCCAATGACTTTGAGTTTTTTTTTCTCTAAAATGTTATCAGAAGATTTTTCCAAATGATCATAATGTTCGTGACCCAAATACCAAAGCTAAACTAATGGAGACCAAGCAAAATAGTTCTTCCCATTTAGCTTTTATGAAGTAATTGTTGGAGTTCTAGAAACAAATAAAGATGGACTGCTAGATGAAGAGTCGTTTGCTGATTTCTGATTGCATTGAGTGTTTTGAGAGGTAGTTTGGGATGCCATGCTCGTTCACAAAAAAGAACTTGAACAAGGTAAAAGAAGTCACAAGTAGAAGATGTCACGACCCAGAATCAAAGTCCGTGACAAGCCGGATGGAGGGATAGGTCCCATCTCTGAAACTTACCAAACCCATATTCCTACAATAAATTAAAAGAAAGCGCTATCTAGGGTGGACCACCTTACAAGTGGTCTATGTGGGTGAAATACTTATATCATCTGTTAATAGGTAAATTCGGTGTCTGTATCATAAATATAAGTTTTGTATGGTCTGACATATAAAATTAGTTATTTGTTTTATTGTCCAAAGTGTTTAATTTTTTTTTTCTCCGACAAATATGACAGAGTGAATCTATTATAATCGATTCATTAAACAAAAATATATCGATTAACCAAAATAATCTATTCAATAACCCAAATTTAATCGATTACCACTTGTAATATCATCTCCCTTGTAATCTATTCAATATGCCAACTTTAATTGATTCACAAACTGTTCCACCAGATGGCCGTCTTCGAACGTCTCACCCACCTCTCCTCAGCCACAGAGTCTTCTCTCTCTTCCGCCCTCTTCCCTTCCACCACCACCACACAACCCTTCCACTCTTTCACCATCTTCATCCCCATTCACAGACACAACAAACAACCCTTTCTACAACCCCACTGTTAAAGTTGTGAACTTGGACCTTCCCATTGAAGACCCAGAAATGGAAACGTTCAGGGTTCAAGGTGATGGAAGGGTCGGTTGCAGCGGCGGTTGCAGGGAGACCGTTAATGTGTAAGATACTAAAGTATTGGTGAGGAAGGTTGCAGCGGCGGTTAGCAGATCTGTTGAGGCGGAGCCACCGCGAACGCCTCCTGAGAACCACCGTGAACGCGCTGCAGACCCACCGTTGCCACTGCCTAGAGTCTCATAGTCCAACGCTCGGAAGAGTCTCACCGTCCAAAGCCTGGAACGCTGGGCCAAGGCCCAAAGGAGAGGGAAAGAGGAAAGAGGGGCACATGGAAAATGGAAAGAGGAAAGAGGGCGTGAGAGAGAGAACAGAGGAGAGAGAGAGTTCGATGAGATTAGAAGGATTTATTTGCAAATTACTATATTATGAATTTAAAGGTTCGGGACTATTAAGCAATTGTATCAAAAACCTGTATTACCAGGTTGAGGTAATAAATCTAAGCCATCCAAATATTTTAATAATAAATCTAAGGGCTAATAATGGTGGTCCACCATGGACCACTTGTAAAGTGGTCCACCGTAGACAGCACCTTAAAAGAAATCCTCATCATATAACTTTTATAATTCTTTAAAAAAACAATTTATAATTTATAATGAAATTCAAATGACCATTGCTTGACATCCAACCCTATATCACAAGAATCAATCCCAAATTCAAAAGGGTTTTACAGAAAAAATTTTAAAAAGTTAAAGGAAGTAAAAACACTTGGTAAGGTCACGACATGACATTAGAAACCCCACACTAAGAAGTCGACGCAGCTTGGGATGGTCCAGGAGCTACCACACCTGCACCCGAAACATTAAGGCAGCGAGTTATATAAACTCAGTAAGGGCATAAACCAAAAATTTCAATTACAATGAGAAACAAGACTATTATATGGATAACATTCTCAGAGTTGTGTAGTAGTAATACTTTAATATCTTCTTAGTGAATTTTCTACCATGATGCTTGAATTATCTCATAAATACCGTCATTTAGTTTTTCAACTACTTTACCCGACGTTACGCATCACCATCTGCGATAGGCACCATCACATCCACAAGTGGGTGTTACATATCATCGTCCCCAATCCGATATTCCATTCTCATATTCATCATTGTTATGCATCCCCACTATATGGCCATTATCTGTGTTATCTCCACAAAAAATATTCACTCAGTAGATGTTGGTTAATGGTCAGCCGAATAAATAGGGTGAGGCAATAGTTGAGTAAGAAGAGCCGAATGAATAAAATAAGGGCAGCTGAGTATATATTATTCTAGGCAGCCGAAAAAATATTATTAATGGTAGCCGAATTAGTGATAAAATTGGTAGCCGTTTTAATATTGAGTTATTACAATGATTGATGAATTGTTTAAATACTCTGACTGGATTATATGAAGAAATTTGCATGGTTAATAATTGAGCTAAGTTGATTAGTCGAAGATCAAGTGAGGCCCATGGATTTAAGAATGCTAACTGTTGGTATCTACAAAAACGGGATTTGGGTAAAAAGAAGAAAAGACTATTTGAAAGCCAAGCGCTAGAAGGCTTGCCGTTTCGAGGATCTGCGTTAAATTGAAGGATCAACCAACTAGGATGACCATGAAGATATGCCTAAAATATAGGAAATGTTGTTAGTCATGGTTAGCCGTTGGTTTTGTAACTATTTACGTATTAAAGTGTCTTTTGTTAGCCATGATGTATCTTAGTTGCTGAAAAATAAGAGTTAGTGGTCAATGGAAGAAGCTTTAGTATAGAATTTTGAGTGTAAATATGAGTTGTACATTTCGAATTAGACAATCAATCAAATACAACTTGCAAATTTTCATATTCTTTATCTTGAGTTCATAGTCTTTTTGCGTTTAGTTCTTTTCTCATTTTCACTTTCACACTAAACGCTCTTCAGAGTAGTTTAGGAACCCACTAAGTTGGGGAACAAAATCCCTTTCCTAACGTTCAAAGATAAAAAATGGAATCATTGTTGAAGGATTAGCCGAGTATACGGCTAGCATCAATCCATCTTACAGCAATCTGATATATCACAAGCTTTATTGGCATTACGTATCGTTGTCCCCGATGCATTTTCATAACCAAATCTCGCGCAATTGAGCTTTACGTAATGTCTTCCCCTATGCGACCTCCAAGATCAATTCAAGCATTAAGTATATTCCAACAATAAACATAACCATATCCAAACCAAGTGATTCATAAACAACACACACACACGCACACACGCACACACATATTGATAGCCTTATCGTGGCACTGGTGATTCCGAGCACGTTTTCAAGATTGTTTTGAAAGCACGCTTCAAGAGGTAAACACAATAGCCTTATATGATTCTTGTTTTGTAATGCGCGGTCATGGGGTATGATTTTCTTCCGCCTTGAGACATGATTTTAAAAATTGGGCTAAAATTCTGCAAAATTCGCATTCTGGATTCACGAGCATCGCTGAGCAATTTGTCCCTATCGATGAGTGATGAGTGACAGTAAAGGAGAGGCTGAATTTCGCGGAGCTAAATGTTCCTATCGCTTAGCGAATTTTCCTGACAGAGAGAAATGCTTAGCCTCTCGCTCAACGAAGCCTAGCACCGCGGAGCGATGAACAACAATAGAAAATTTCTGTAATTCGCCTAGTGATGAATGCTGCTGCTAGTGATGAATGGGCTGGTTTAGATGATTATATGCATTTATGAGAATAATTGTACCATGTTAATGGAGATTGAAATAAAATGTTTAATGATTTAAAGTTATTTGAATGACATACATGTTGGTTTTATATATGGATTATGAAACTGGTATGTAAATGTATATATTAATATGTTTCATTGCTATGTTGGCTTGTAAACTATGTTGAGAAAACCCAACGGTTTGATAATGATGTTAGTGAAACTCTTAGGAAATGTTTGACGATTTAAAGATATCTAAATGATATATTGGTTATATGAATTGTGGATAGAAACATGACATGATTACGTGCATGGAGGAAAATGGAGAATCTGAGTATAGCTTATATCCATCACTGAATTGTGATTGAATGGACTAAATTATTGAGAGGCTTATATATGCTTGACCTGTATGGGACATGCATGGTTCCTATATGTCGATCGAATAATTATATGGTGATATTGTGCAAGATAAATTATGAAAAATGATACATGTTGTCAGATTAATGTTTTTGCAAAGGAGGTAATGGTTGGAAGATTCTAGTGAACAACTTCAAAAGGATACGTGAACATCTTGCCCAAAGGTAAATTGAGATTATAGCAATTTGATATCGCAACGGTTAAACTTTCACCTTGAAAAGGATTAAGTGATAAGATTATAAAAAAGGTATAAATGTATCTGTGGTATTATTTGTTTATGTTTGTTTATCCTCACTGAGTTATGGGATTCATCTCCACTCTTCTTTGTTTTAGCTTCAGGTACTCTGCAAGGGGAGTCATATTGAGGAGCTCGTAGACGTGAGCAGCTTAGGCAGCTGCTGCAGTTTTAGTTTCTCTTTTAGATTCAATTCAATTGTCATATGAGGTTCTTATTTGTTTTTGGGTTTTGAACTCTTTGATTCGTAAATAATTGCGACTGTTTTTAAACCTTGATATGTTGACTCAGGGCCACCTTTAATTTGGCTTAAGTGGATTATAGACATTTACTCTGATAATTACTGTTTGGTATTGTATATCTTGTGATGTGATGTAACTTAAACCTACTTGAAAGACCTTTAGAATGGAACATCGGACTTCTATTGTAGCCGGTCAAGGTGGCTAAATTGGGTCTTGACAAGCACTTAGAAGATTTGCATTTATATATACACAGGAATTATTACAATTTATGTTTACAAGACAATCCATAGTAGTTTCACTCCTTAAGTACATGCATGGTGCAACCTAGGTACATGAATCTACAAGTACATGACCTTCATACTTCATTAGTACTATTCCCAACACATTTCTAAAGTGGTAGAAGCCATAGCTTGGTGCTTGACTTCGTAAGAGGATTGAGATACTGTACTATTTCTTTAGTCTTCAAGATATAAAAGAACTTCAAAATAAAAAGATGCAGAAACTAAAAACAGATTTTTCATAATCCAATCACCCTGCCTAATTAGAGTCCGTGAAAGCCTTGAGCTTCAGTATTGAGTCGGATGGAAAGAATAACCACTACCCAAGAGATGTCTTGATGTACCTAAGAGCCCAAGTAGCATCATATTAATGAGAAAACATATACTGACTTAGATGTTGAATAGAAAAAGCGACATCAGGTATAGTCGTTTTTAAGTAGAGCAATATGGCTATGAGCCTCCTCTAGGAAGGTATATCAGTATAAGGATCACCATGCGTTGCTGCAGTTAAGATCCAACCAATTGGATACACGTTTAGAAGCCAACAAGCTAGTGTCAAAAGTATCTCTAAGGCATATTTCCTTTGAGAAAATAATTATTTCTTTATGCGATCGAGCAATCTGAAGCCCCAATAAGTACATCAAATCATCTAGTTTCTTTGTTTTGAAGAAAGAGTGCAGAAAGATATTATAGAATCAATTTCAGACAAATCATTTCCCATCATCTCAATATCATGTGCATACACTAAAGTGAAAGTAAAACTGGAACTAGAAAACTTGACAAATAAGGAGTAATCAGATTTGAATTGAGAGTATCCACAAGACATATTGCTGAAGATAGTTTCGAGAATCGTTGTCTACTTGCCTGCTTTAACCTGTAAACGATTTTGAAGCTTGCATACCTAATTAGGATGAGAAGACTGAACTCCGAGTACAACTTGCATGTAGACTTCTTTCAGTTATGTCCCTTGGAGTGCATGAAATCTGCTAGCAAAGGGTAACTGTGGTTTGGTTGTTCTATTTTTTGTGTCCTGTGTTTTTCTTAACAATTGATGGTTGTAAAATACCAACCTGTTATGTCCCACAAAAACCTTCCTTAAACCATTGATATATACCCACTACAGGCAATGCAGACTAGCATCTATTACACTAAATTTTCTTTCCCATAGTAGATTCCAAACAGGTCAAGGGGCTACACCTATCGACATAAGAGAAACACCCATCTGGTTGTGCAGCAGAGCACCATGACCATGTTCTTATTCTTACCAAGTCAAAAACCTTATCAAATTCAACCTTGCCATTGTTGAAGATTAAATCATTTCGATGCAACTATACAAAGACCAAATTGTTTCAAACCAAGTCAGCCTCGAAGTATTTTTGCACACACATCTATCAAGTAGACCAGAATGTTGCATAAAATGCACCTTCGAATCACACGGTAGTACCAAATCCAGCCCTATCCAATTGTATAAATACATCCCCAACGAGTATGAAAAATTACAAATATAAAAAATGTCGGAAGAGTCTTCAATTCCTGATGTGACTTTTATTTACTACGAGATTGAGATAATTTATCTAGAATGAGAAGGAAATGCTTTTAGTGAGGATGTGTTTTTTTTTTTTTTTGGTTTGAGATCCTCAGCAGAGAAGATATATTTAAGTGGGCAAAACTTTTCCGATATTTATTTTTTATATTCACGAGACTTGAATTCACGATCTTATTTAAGGAAAATCGAACTCCTCTCAAATTATAGGCATTGGTAGTAAGGATGTTAGTTTTGCGGTTTTCTTTCTTATACCTCAACTACGTAAGTACAATCCAAAATGTTTATTTGTGAATAATCTTAATCTTGTTTATATTTTATTATAGGTACGGAATTTCTTACTTTGATATCTAGTTATTTTTACAAGTATCTCAGTCAATGTGCTGGTTAACCAACACAGGTTGACACATCTGGTTGAGCTTTCTGCTCACGCCCGTTGTGATTTGGATTCGATTCTCAGATTTTTCCTATTGAAATATGATATGTAAATTCCACTTTAAATCTCCACTGAGATTGATGGTCTTCTCTAACCTTATAACTGGGTATGACTTTCCTTAATCTAAACTTTTTTGTACCAAAAAAGTTAATGTGCTAGTTAGCTTCTAATATTGAAAAAATTAATAATTGAATTCACATTACTTAAAATATACACACATACAATATTTTGCACATTTTAAGATATAAGATCATTTTTTTTTGCTTTTAGTAATTGCTCACACAATTTTAAATCCTCACTTAGTAATCCTCACTGGGCAATTTTAGTAATTGCTCATACTTTAAATTATGAGTGAGATTTGTGGTCTTCCCTAATTTAAAGTGATGAAAATTTAAACTTTTGATATTATATATATAATTGGCGTGCTATAGTGATTCATTCTCACTCAACACATAAATTTATTTTTTTGAGAAAGAATTTGAGCTGAAGAAGTAAATCAAATGATAGAAATGCTAATATGGTTAGGTTATTTCACTGTTGACATGATAAAAAAAAGGCTTAATTGCACTTTTGGTCCCTCGGGTGTAACGATTGTGCAATTTTGGTCTCTCAGTTTTCAGTTGTGCTAATTGGGTCCCTTAAGTATCACGATTGTTCAATTTTGGTTCCCAAAATATCACAATAGTGCAATTTTTAACGCCAGTAGCCTACGTAGCACACGTGAGACTTATTTGACACTTAGTGAAGTCAACTTGACAGTTTACGGGACATTCTTATAAGATATTATTGATATCTCACACAATTTAATGGTCTAATGTACATTATTAAGTGTCATATAAGAATGACACGTAAGCTGCCAAACTAGTCTCATTAAGTGTCAAATTAGTCGCACATGTGCTTCGAAGGCTATTGATATTAAAAGTTGCACAATTGTGATATTTGGAGGACTAAAATTGCACAATCGTGATATCTGAGGGACTCAATTGACGCAATTGAAACTTGAGGGACCAAAATTGCACACTCATGATACTTGGAGGACCCAATTGGCGCATTTAAAACTCGGGGGACCAAAATTGCACAATCGTGATATTCGAGGGATCAAAAATACAATTAAGGCTTAAAAAAAAACGGTTGCTATGGACTTTCCGGAGAACACATATAGGCTATAGCTTTCGTGAAGGAAACTAAGTAGTTGATTGGCTCGCCAATTATGCTCACTCCATGCCTATAGGCTTGCATGTTCTAGATGCCTCTCCTTTTGGCTGTGGCCAATGCCTCTTAGTATGTTTGCATGGATGATTTCGGAGGGAAAGAAAGAAATTATTTATTTTTTAATTTTAAATAATGAAAATAATAGAATGTTCATAAAAATGAATAAATTGAAAGGTTATATGATCATTCTTTATTTTATTCCATCATTTTTAAAAAATCTCAAATATAAATCATCATATACATAAAAAAGAATAAGTTATCACTTCTCTTTCCCTGTTTGATCTTGCTGGTGTTGCTATTCCTGCAAGAGTTTTGTTGCCAGGGGTTGTTTTAGCCCTCCTTAATTACGAGAAAAAAAAAAGAGATTAACTTTGATACACTGTCAGTGTAAAGTTTTTTATACTGTCAATAAATCATAAATTATCTCATGTGTGACTTTTAAGCTAATTATGGTAGAGTCAAACATTTAACTTTTAATGATGTGACAAATTATGATTGGTTGATTGTGTAAAAAAAACTTTGCACTACTAATTAAATCCAAAAGAAAAACTGTTATTTCACCCAAAAAATAAGGGTTTACTTGTTATGCATTGTTAGTATAAATTTTTTTATATTATTAACCAATCAGAAATCATGGTATAAGTGACTTTTAGAGTAATTAGGATAAGAGTCAAAATTTTACTGGTGTGGCAAGTTATGATTGGTTGACAAACTAATTTTTTTTACATTGACAATGCATACCAATTAAATCCAAAAAATAAATAAGAAAAAACTGTTATGCGTAAATTGAATAGAAGAGTAAAACCCCAATTGGGTCCTTGAAATTGTAACACTGTATCAACTTAGTCCCTAAAATTGACGAAATTCCAAAAACGTCCCTGAAATTGCAAAACGTTAATCAATCTAGTCCCCTCGTCAACCCCAGTTACATGACACTGTTAACGGCGCTGATGTGGCACATTAAATGCCTTGTTGGCACCGTTGCCTGGATAACTGGTGTCCACCTTGTCAAGGACCAAACTGACACTCTGGATCAGAGACTAAATTGACACTGTTAGAGAAATTGGTTTTTCAATTTCAATTTTTACATTCACTCCATTTTTGACTCTTTGTTACCGTCCCCTCATCTTCCCCCTTCTTCTCACTCTTCTCTTCCCTTTACCATACGTCCCCGTCGTCTTCAATTGGAAATTCTGGGTGAGCAACGACTCAACTTCACCGCAACTCGTGATCAATATCAGAGGTTTTTATTTCGTCCATCCATTCTTTGTTTGTTTGCTCATTTGTTTTTTTTTATGGTTGTTTGTTCATCTTCTTCCCTTCACTTCCCATATTTCAAGGACCAATTTGATATTAAGTTAGTAATTTAAGGGACTTTTTTGAATTTTATACATGCAGGAGCTTATACCAGCCATGCAGAAAGTGGTGCCAGGTGTGCCCCATAGGTACTGTGTCATGCATTTGTGGAGGAATTTTATAAAACAGTGGAAGGAGAAGGAGAAGGAGTTGAGAGGTGTAGTTTGAGAAGTCATACCCTAGATGTGGCTGGAGGGACATAACTGGAAGGGGTGCATGAATCAAGGAGTGGATATCAAACCCAGTAAGTGGAATTCAGATGAGCTGCAACAGCAGGAGGAAGCACAATCTGAGATTCAACTGTCATAATCTGGGCCTTCTTGTGATCCAGTGCAATCCCAAGATGCATCTACGGGGATAAATTTTAGTCATATTATTCGTATTAACATTTTGTACATTAAACAGACCTCAAGTCGTGCTTAATTAGCAGGGACAAACACACTCCAGCCAAGGGACTACTGCAAGATCCACAAACACGCAAGTGTAGGCTCCACAACCAGTGCATATGGTATGCTTTGTTTGGGACTTGTTGGATATTAAGTTTGAATTTTTAGGGACTAGTATGATATTAAGTTGATAGTATCAGGGACTAATTTGATACTGATATAAAGATTTTCAACATTTGCTCCACTAACCCTAGAGCTACCAGGCCAAGAAGGGCTTGTGGCTTTCTTAGTTTGTCTTGAGTGCGGAAATGGCAAACCACCACCTATCATCATCATGTTTTGGACGATTGAAGGTTAGGGTTGCAAAGAGAGAGAGAGGAAGCAAAGAGAGAGGAAGCTGAGAGAGAGGAGAGAAAGAGAAGAGAGTCGTTGGGTATTTTAAGTGGCACCAGTATCAATTTAGTCTCTATGTCAATCTAGTCCCTGAAATTAGCGTCTCAAGTGACTTATCTGACGTGAAAGCCATGTGTACAGTGGCATGGAAGCCAATAGGCAATTAACATACCACATCTGTAACACCCCGATTTTCACTGCTTTTAAGATCGATAAATTATATGAACGAGTTTATATTTTTATCTGAGGTTTAGAAAATGATTTTAAATAAACCAAGCCCATATTCATACTCTACGGTATCGTAAAGAGTTACAATTAAATTTTGGGTTGAAAATTCGGACGGAGCCTGGTCTGCATTTTCACTGGCAGTAAGATTTTACTGATCAGAAGACCTAATTTTGACTTGTGAACGGAACAGTTAGGTTTCAAATCGAATTTCCCACAATGTTGGCAATTTTGAAAATTTTGAAAATAAAATAAGTTCCTACGCTTTATTCGGGCAAAAAACCTAAATCGGGTGACGAACGGAGCTGCATACGGGATTACCGGGACACGCTAATAGATAAACTTGAAGTCATATCAGGCCAAGTCACCTAGGAAAGCGTGCCAGTGACTCACCACTGTCATTATGAAAAAGGAAAATATCTGAAAAGCGTTAACACTGCGAATAGACCGTTTTGCCCCTAGGAACGGATGGAATTACAGCCTTGCCTCAATGACCCATCACCCTCATCTTGACATCCAACAAAATATCTAGATATTTTGTGATTTTGGAGGTGAAAAGACCAAAATACCCTTAACTTTTCACAAAATGACATTTTTGTCCTTGAGTGAAATGTCCATTTTGCCCTTAAGTGAAAAATCTTTGGACCCTTTTGCCCTCTATACCCCACGCCTATTTCACCCTTCATGAAGCCAATCCCTCACTTTTTTCCTTCACAACTTCAACTTCTCTCAACTTTCTCTCATTTCTCAAAGTGATCTTAGCAAATTTTTGTGAAGAAAGTGTTGGATTCTTGCACTTGTTCATCATTCAAGAGGTATGATTGTTTCCTTTGATCCTTGGAGTTTCATGTTCTTCCTTTATTTCTTGTTCTTCAACCCATGATCATCTTGGTTCAACTTCTAACTTCAATCTTTAAAAATCTCTAGAAAATCATAGAAAAATCCTTTTAATGTGAAATCAATTTCTATGATCTAGTTTCATCCTTCTTTATCACTATCCAAGAGCATGTAATCAAATAACATGTGTAGCCTATTTTGCCATGAAGTGGCCGAACCTAACTTGTGTGAAAACTACGAGTTTTGCTTCTAGTTTTTGGATGATGGAACTTGATTTGGTGTTGTGTATACTTGAGGATTATTCATTCAAAAGTTAGAAATTTTTACACATCTCTAGCTAATTTAAGTCACCAAGGCCGAATCTCGAACTTATGAGACAAGGAATGATATTTTGTTAATGTTAAAGTTGTGATTTGTTGTGAATGATCAGATTGTGTTTGATCGCCCTAAAGCTTGCTAAAGTGTTGGTTGCAGAGCTGTGTTCGGAAGCTTGTACGGGAAGGCGAGCGTGTGCAGCACTTTCAGGTGGGGAGAAAGAACTGTTATCGTCGGGAAGGTAAGCGTAGTATAAAATATATACATGTGCAGGGAAACCTTAAACCCTACTAGACGTTGAGCCCTGGACAAAGTACTTGGACCCTAGGTGTAGGTACCTTTGGGCTATCACCGCTAAGATGATACTCTAGACGATGTGATTATTGAGGTTGATATGTTGAACTGCCTATGTGATTATCAGTTTATCTATTATGTTAAACTGCCTATGTGGTTATCTGTTTATCTGTTATGTTGAACTGCCTATGTGATTATATGTTTATCTGTCAATGTGATGATGATATCTATATTGGCATACTTATTATCGTGATATTTTATTATTGTGATTGGCTGGATGATTGTTGATGATATGGTGAGATTGTGATGTTGTTCGGATTGATACCGTCGTGGTCCTGACCATGGAGCTGTGGCTCGTGGACGCAAGGCGTCGTGATGTTGATGTTGATGTGCATGCAGTGCATGAGGTTCCGGTATCAATATGTGATGGATGTTTCTTTCACATCATAGCATTTCATACCATAGCATATTTGGTCCCAATGGGGGATGTCCAATTGGGGACGTGATGTTTTTAATCCTTACGAGGATGTCCAATTGGGGACGTGATGTTATTAATCCCGACGGGGATGTCCAACTAGGGACGTGATGAAATCGGTCGACATGCATATAGGGATTAGTACCCTTCATAGAGGTTTGATCTGAGAGAGTGACTTTTGAGATGGTTGTGCTGTATGACCCAAGAGATGGTTGTTGGTGTGTTATATGTCTTCTATATGTTGTGTGCTACATGTTTATATACTGTACTATTGCCCCTCTTCCATGTTTGATAATGGATGTTTCTTATCTCCCTGCCTTTTTCTCTATATGTTTCTTTTATTTGATGGGAAGACTCTGTGGAGGAACCAGTTACTGAGGAGTTGGATAACACTCCTTACGAGCCTGATGCCAGTGGATGAGCCACGAATCCTAATCTCGAGGGGTTTTGAGTGTTGTACCAGAAGAGTGGCTGGCATGAGAGTTTCTCTTATCTTTTGATGTATTTTGCTTATAGTCTGTACCGATGTACTCTATATGTGTGTACTACTACTGTAGCCCTACTGACGGGGCAATCGATTATATATATATGCCTTATATTTCATAACTGTGTGCTCTGATATGTGGAGTGCCTTATAGTTAATATCTTAGGTTCTTTGATGGGATAGCGGGTCGTCTCAACATCAGCGCCGTTAATGGTGACAGGTAACTGGGATTAACAGAAGGACTAGATTGATTAACATTTTCCCATTTCGGGGATGTTTTTGGAATTTCGTTAATTTAAGGGACTAAGTTGACGTACGGTGTTACAATTTCAGGGGTCAAATTAGGGTTTTACTCTGAAAACAACCTTTCCCATATCTTTGGATAGCGTTTTCGAACTCTTTTGTACTTGGAAATTTCGAATCAAACTTTTCATTTTAATTTGGAGTCATCAGCATTTTATATTTTATCAAACTGCGTTCTACTTGTATAAAACCCAGTAATCTGTACTTGGAATTGAACGGTTGGTAACATGTTATTAGTAGAAGAGAACAAAAGGTCAATGGAAAAAAATAGCATAAACATGTAGGAGAATATTAAGCTCTTGAATTTGATGTAGGAATATATATATATATATATAAAAGAAGGGAGAAGGGAGAAGGGAAAGGCCGAACTGTATTGTAAGGGTACGCACTCACGATTCATGTCTTTAGCAAAACTAATTGAGGTGACTCGAGGGGACGACGTAGAAATATATTTTCATTGTTAACGGCTGTAATTGGAGTTCATAGAAAAAGTATAAAATGACATGATTTGATTTTAGAGTTTAATTGCTATACACTGTTAGTGTAAAAGTTTTTTTGCACAGTCAACCGATCAAAAATCATGATATAAGTGATTTATAAGGTGGTTAGGATAAGGGTCAAACATTTTAGTTTATGTGATACTTTGAAATTGATTGATTGTATAAAAAATATGCAAAATAGGTTGATTGGTCCTATACGTTTATTTAGTTTTTCACATCGGTCCCATAAGTTTTTTTTTTTTTTCAAATTGGTCCTACACGTTTCATTTCGTTTCCACGTTAGTCTTTTCCGTCAATTTTGACCTAACGCCGTTAGTTTTGAGCTGACGTGACACGATGTTAGTGCGACACATGTCTCTTTACTTGATGACGTTAGATCGAATTTGACGGAAATGACTAATGTGGAAACAGAATGAAACGTGTAGGACCAATTTGAAAAAAAAACATATGAGATCGATGTGAAAAATTAAATAATGTATAGGATCAATTTACTTATTTTGCTTAAATAATATTTACATGGATATTGCATACCAATTAAATAGTTGATTTTGAAGTCTTGAATTTGCATTATCATCTCATGTTAAAGTCAATTTCAAATATAAATTAATAAACCATAAAGAAGTGGCGAATGGGGGATTTTTTTGTGCTAATATGTGGGTAGAATTTTAATGGTTTCAGTAAACGAGGCAAGGACTAAGGACAATTGATTGTGGCAATTATATCTATGTTTCATTGCACCGCAGTCTCCGCTCCCTAATTAAATTCGTTGACAGAATCGGTCATCACCGACAAATGTTAAAATCTCAGAATTCTGATATTAGATTTTTTAAGGAGTAAATACTCGATTTCATCCTTGAAATTGTAAGGGCGTGTTAATTTAGTTCCCCACATTATCAATATTTCAAAATGATCCTTGAAATTTCAAAATGTAGCAAATGCATCCCTGACATTATTCACTTAATTTCAAAAATGCTTCCCTAACATTACCAACTTAATGTCATTATGGTCCATGCAAATATCAACGGAGGGACGAATCTGATTAACTTTCTGCAATTCCAGGGATCATTTTGAAATATTAATAATGTGAAGAACTAAGTTGATACGACCCTACAATTTCAGGGACCAAATTAAGTACTCATTTTTTAACATTTTGATACCCAAACAATATATATTTGATTGGTTGGCATCAGTACCAATCTTATGTGAATAATCAGAGATCAACAAATATTTAAATATCGTTTTAGTTATTAGTTTATATGAGTTTAATTATTATGCATTGTCAATCAATCAGAATTCATAGTATGAGTGACTTTTAAGGTAATTAGGATAATTGTCAAATATTTTAGCTTATGTGATAATTTTTGATTGATTGTCAATATAAAAAAAAATTTACATTGATAATGTATACTAATTAAATCTATTTTATATTAAATTATATTTTATATTTTTATAAGAGTTAAATTACTCTATACTGACAGTATAAAACCTTTTTTTTTTCGAAACCATTGTGTCCTAGCGTACAACAGGGGAGACTAATCATTCAAGGAGACTGAGGTCCATTTAAGGGGTTGTCTTCTCCCAACAGATGTTTTTCTATACATACCGATCGAGGATCGAATATCTGACCACATGCTTAAAAGACCCGAATACATAAACCTTTTTACACAGGCATCCAATAAAAATTTGTCACATTCGTAAAAAAAAAAAAATTGACTGTTATCTTCACAACCTTAAAAATTACTCATACCATGATTGGTGATTGGTTAACAATGTAAAAAACTTTACATAATCAGTACATAACAATTAAATTCTTTTTTAATTTTTCATTATTTTTATTTTACACAATTATTTATAGTGATTTCATTTATAAATTTCAAGAAAACAATCATCGCAATTAAATTTGACCCGATTGTTATTACTTAAGTCCGTGAAGGGAGTTTAACTCAAAAGCCATTAGATGAGAGAGGCTCATGATTTAAATTCCACGTTGAGCTTTCTTATCTACTCAATGTAAGATTCATAACATTGCATGCATTTTTAAGAGTCTGACATCCACAACGGCTTCATTCTATCTGCACTGACCTAGTGGTAGCCCTCTCCTTTGGTGGCTTCACTATCAATATTCGTTAGTGTACATTAATCTAGCTTATAGATAGGCTTTTCCGTAACCCAGCTCTCGACAAAATCATCAATTATTATGACTCAAGCCAATATGGAGAACCTAACCGATTTATATTTGGAACTTTTTAAAAAACATACTTACTAATAAGTAATAATGAACCATAAATTATTTATCTCAAATTTTCACAAGGTTAATAACATTCTGAACAGCATCTGATTGCACACTATGGCTTCTTGGAGTAGGGATCCTCTCCATTCTTCATTTCTCACAGAAATGAAGATATCCATTACTAAAGTTTTGGGATAATAAATGTATGGAGGGACTATATACATGTGTATAATACACATTTATTTGGAAAAACTTTGAAAATAGACAGAAATGGAGAGATAAAAAATGGAGAGGATCTTTTTCCCGCTTCTTGGTACTGTTGCTCGTCACCGCGAACTTAATTTGATGTATTATGAACGGTGAAAATGCAAGATTCTGGTTAGACCATTGGGTGCCTGGTATCCATGCCCGGCGACATTTTACTATGAGGTGTATATATATATAGCTATCAGATTGGGATTCTCCAGTAAGTGATTTTATTATTTCCAAGGGATCATGGAATTATAATAAACTAGGGCAAGTTCTATGGTGGACCACTATGATAGGTGTTTCCACCGTGTACAAGTTTTGATTTTAATCTCGACCGTTTGATCGTAAAGGCTTATAGGATCTATTAATAGATTTGTTACACCTGATTTTTTCCCTTTTTCTCCCCTCTTCCCTCTCCCCTTCCTCCGCCCCATCTCCCCGGCAGCCACCTCCCATCCAACACCCTACCTCTCTGCAAGCTCGAGCATCTTGCCCTTTTGCTCCTGAGTGATAGCGTCGCCAGCTGTCGCATCGAGCTTTGGTTGTCCTCTCTGGTCAACACCTCTTCCCAGCGTTGGCTCCCAGTCCCGGGTGACTCCGCTGTCTCCGCCGCCTCGCCTTCCCTTCCGCTTGCGCCACCCTCGTCCCTCCTGTCCTAGCCGCGAGCTGCACCGCGATTCCAGACCACACGCCCTTCAAACCTAGTTGTCCTTGTTCACGCTAGATCTGCACCGTCGGAGAGCTCCACCTTCTTCTCCGGTCAGCACCGTCCAACCGCGAGTCGTCTTCGTCGTTGTATAACTGCACCGTCCAGTAGTTTTTGTCAGGTGTTGCGCCAGAAAACAAAGCTCTCATCTTCTCTGCCGTCGCACATCTGCACTTCCGCCACATGCTTGTCGCGAACCCATCGGAAACAAGAATCTCGAGCGTCGGAAACGGATTTGAGAGGAAGGAAAAGGAAAAGGGACAATGTGCACGGAGGATCGTTGGCACAGTGGTGGCCGGTGTCGGTCCGGTGGAGGCACGTTCATGTCTGGACGACAAAAAACGGAGGGGGCAGATCAGGTGGAGGGCAGGGAATAATGAAGAGGAGGAAAAAAAATAGAGCGCGGAAGGGTGCACCATACTATTGTGCTCCACATAAATCTAATGGGTAAAATTACTTGTGCACCATGGTACCACCTATCAAAGTGGTCCACGGTAGAACTCGCCAATAAACTAGTTAAGGTTCTAGCTTAGGACTTTTTGATCATTATAGCTACCATCACGTGCACGATGCTATAGCTTGGTAGCCAACGAAATGACGAATGATGTTTTTTTTTTTTTCTTCTTTTGGTTAAATCTTTTTATCACATCTTGTCTTAGGATTCGGTGCAGCCTGAAGTTATATATTCTTTATAAACAAATTTGGAAGTTAAACGCGACACAACGGATCAAGTAAGCGTTAAATAGTATCTTAGTAACATAATTGAGAAAAAAAAACCCTGGTTCATGTGGGTGGGGGGTGTGGGGTAGCTAAACTGTTTCAGCTACGGATATAAAGAGTTGAAGAATTAGAGTTCAAACCCGCACAAAGAAGGAAAAAAACTAACATAATAATTAAATTCCTAACATTTGTTCATAAAAAAAACGTTAAATAGTATCTGTTGACCTCTTCATTGCTTATAACTTAGAGGAATTAATTTTGTACAAATGTTACAATATCTGGCAACTCCAGATGGGGCGCGGAGGTGAGCTGCACACATGAACGGATTTATGTCACTACAAGAAATTTGTTTTTTAGTGACAGGTAAAATCTGTCATTATATATTTAAAATCTATATGTATATGTAAAACTTATATTTACCTACGGCCAGTCCAACCATCCATTATGAGCAGCGAATAACAATGAGAAATGACTATCACTATAGGTTTTACCTACGATTCACATACATTTACCTACAGTTATATTTAACTGTCAATAGGCTTTATATACGATCCATCTACCTTTACCTACAGTTTGATTGACACTAATACCTATACCTACAGTTTTAACGTCTGTCAGTAAAAGTGTCAATAGGTATCACTACGTCACATTAGGAAATAATTGACGCTACCTTTACCAACGTTAATATGTGAAACGCTAGAAAATATGGGATGGAGAAGAATTGCCGGCACTTACCCAAAAAAGCGTTAGAAAAGGATAAAGTTTTACTAATGCTTTCTTAAATAAATACTAACAATACTTTACGTTAAAGTATTACTAACGTTTAGTCAAGGAAGCGCTAACAAAGGACCCCCACCTTTGCTAGGGTTTCCGTGGTAAAGCGGTAGTAATTGTCCTTTTTCCTAATATTTGATTTCCCTCCCACGTATTTCACTCTTCACACACTCTCGCGCGCCTTTCTTTCCTTCTTGAACTCACTCTTCTCACTCTCAGGTTCAACTCACTGCTCTGTATGCTGTATCCATCGTCCCCCTCCAGAATGAAGTCGTTTTGTATATTTTTTTTCTGTCGTCCTTAAAATTTTTGTTACTCCTTTCTTGAACCGATTGTCGCACAAGCACAACCTCCATTGCATCACACAGGTAAATAAATGTCTATCTCTTGACTTTTCTGGTTTCTCACTCTATAATCAGATAATGGTGTTTTCAATCTTTACTCTGTGATAATCATATGAGTTCCATGAGTTTGTTAATAATAGGTTTCACTTTCTGTTGTGTTAATTGATTTTATTGCCCACAAACTATTTGGTGTACGGTCTAAACCAAAAAATCTGAATCATATTACAGGGTTGTGTTTGTGAATGGTTCAGTTCTTTTGATTCCTTTTAAGTTCATTGACTTGTGAAATTCTCTCCCCTTATGTTGCTTGGTTAATACCTTACATAATAATGTTTTCATGAAAGGTTTGATTTTTAACCATAACTCTCTTTTTGTAAGTTTGATTTGAATTTTTCTTGTATGTTTGGATGTTTGGTGACAATCTCCAATGCACCTTTGTTCACAATCTTCTTGATAAAAGCTTGGACTCAAAGCTCCTATTTTATGCCAGTCATAGTCTCTTGATGATGAAGTGTGGTTCTGATTATATGCCATGGCCCCTGAATGTGATGCTCTGCTTTTGTTTTGGAAAAAGGTATTTACAGAATTGTGACTTTCAGTGGTTGTTTGATCTCTACTGTTTTTTGTGGCCAGTCTTGATTCAATGATGCTGGATTTGAGTTGAATTTTTACTGTTAGGTTTGAGAAAGTAATGATTATTTAGCGTAGCTGGACGGACATGTCCTATTGATTGATAATTGTGAGTTAATTAATCATGCTAATTTTAAGGTTTACATTTACTAGTATTATTTTGTCCCACTTTTATTTACTTTTTTTGCCCTTTCCTCCTTAATTCTGTTTACATTTTTAAGGTTTAGATATCATAACTGTGTTTACAAATTGTCACAGGAAAGGAAGCTTCGCCTAGCATTAACTCCACGACAAGTTCAAGCATCCTTCTTCATAGATCTGATGGGTTCTAGAATATTCATAGATTTGGTGCTCTAATTTCTGTTTGTTTCTGATTCAAAGGTGAACCGGGTCATATAGTAGTTCCATTTTGTTATGAGTATTTTCAGTTTGTGCATTCCTTTTGAAACTTTGTGTGTGTTTGGGTTCTAGTAGTTTAGGCTTACATGGCCTCCAAATATGAAAGCGGGAATTCAACTGATACTACCGTATCATCATAAGAAAAAGTTTGCTTTTTTCCCATCTTTTTGCCTTGATAAATATCACATTATCAGTGGGATCGGTTCAGCTGTGCAGAAGGGCTAATGGTTGTTGCATTTTCTTCACGCAAAAGAATATATACAAAGATCCAGATGATGGACGCCACCGTTTTTTGCTTGAACTGGAATTTGTTCAATGCCTTGCTAATCCCACCTATATCCACTGTATGATTTTCACTTTACCTATATGTTTTCAGAGTCTGCGCTTCATTAATAATAGCTGCATCCGTTGCATTAAGTATTTGAAAGGTTAAGAATTTTGCTTAGTTGGACACTAAGAATAGGTTGTGAAAAAGGATGTTGCAAGTAATTGGCATGCTTTGTTATGTTTAAGGAGGTTTGTTTGACACAACAGCTGAATTGGGATAATAGTATGCATTTGTCTTCTATTTGATGCAAAACACATGCTTGTTGTGACCCCTAGCAGATATGCTGAGGGAATTGGCAGCTCGCTCCATTGTTGTTTTCTTTTTTCTTTGTTGTTTTGTGCTTAGCTCTTGTTTGAAAAAGATTCCTTATGATCCTAACTCTTTGTAAATTCTTGTCTTCATCTTATTTTTTTTTATCTTGTTGATTTTATCGAATAAAGATATGTGCTAGTAGTGTTCTATTATAGTGTCCTTGATCACTTTGAGTTTACCATTTTGAACTTAACAATGTTTATTTGGATTTTGTTGAAGGGGAGCCAGGATTTTGTTGAAGGAAAGCAAAGGATTAATTGATCAAGGGCTTCAAGCTAGTGCTAGGATTTTGGTTTTTGCTTGTATATATGTACATGAACATAATTAAGTATCATTTGTTTTTGTTGGTTTTGCTAATTGTACATGTACATGAACATATATTAACTTCGTGTATATATATATATATACACATTGTTCTGTATACTGTCCATTGTTGGTTTTGCTTGTGTTGATTTTGCAAATTGTATTGGTTTTGCTGAGTGCAAAGGGGAAATATATATAAAAAAAATAAAGCAATTGCCAGCGCTTGTTTGAAAAAGCGTTGGCAATTGGTCACCTTTGCCAGTGCTTTTTGGAGCACGCGCTGGTAATTGTGCACCTTTGCCAGCACTTCTCCAAGTGAGTGCTGACAATTGTACACATTTGTCAACGCTTTCCCAAGCAAGCGCTGGTAAAAGTGAACAACTCACTTTTGCTAGCGCTTTTCTCGTGCTAGCGACTTTTCTCCCTTTTTGCTAGCAGATAAATAACTAGCGCTCGGAAGTGTTAGTGAAGGCCTAAAAAAAAACACTGGTAAAGTCCTGTTTTATTATAGTATATATGGCAAATTTATTGTAGTGTGTGTGTTTTAGGGGAGTCCGGGCTCTTGCTGACGACAGGTTAGATGTCAAGATAACAATCTAGCAAAAAGCTTTCCGTGCATATATAATATGTCGAAAAATTTCACTTACCTCAACAGTTATTGTCGTTCAAAGATCTTTGTCGACCATATCAGATTCTGGCAATCCGTCACGTTCGAAAAGTCATCAGCAGCACACTCTCAATGCATGCTAAACTCTAGTGTTGGGTGCAAGTGTCGGGGGATGAGAGTTCACTTCAGGTGACTGGATTGTCCTGTGTTTTGATAGATTACTAATGTAATTAACATTTTAGAACATATAATTATGAATGTTTTCTATGAAATTCGATGTGTATATATTTGTTGGATAAACTTTAATTTAGTTAGGGTCTCATATCATTCAAGTCTGGCTGTATCCCTGGCTGCGGGGTGATGTCATGGAGTTAGAGGTGTTACACCACACTTGAGGAAATTTGAAATTAACTTATTTAGGATTTATTATTGTTGAGTTTTTTAAAATTTTCTAATAATAATCAGAATTAAATTAAAATAAGATGGTTATTTATTTTTTCAATTTTGAGGAGCGGGAGAAATTGTTGGCATTCTATGAAAGAGTCTCGGGAGCCAGGATGCATGCCAGTTTCATATATATATATATATATATATATATATATATATATATATATTGAAAAAAACTATGATTGAAATAATATGTATTGGACACTGGTCCACACAAAAGTAACACCACTGTCCTCCTGGACATCAAAAAAATCCAACTAAAAGCATGCTTCCACAGTTGGAAAGTGAAAACACCTCCAACTATAAACATGCTTCCACAGTTGGAAAGCCAAAACACGTATCCACCTCTTCATTTCTCGTGATTGTTAATTTTACAAACATATTTAGCGGTTGAAATAATTTATGTTTGAGTAATATTTTATGATTTTTTTACAAACAATATTTTTAAGATATTTCACTTATAAACTCAAGTTAATTTTCACCTCATATTCATCATTTGAATGAAGTTATAATCATGCAATATATACGTATCGGTGTTGCTAACCATTGTCCTAAGGACATTATTGGTTAAGGATTCCAATAAAAACAAGTATTTATTGAAAAACTAAATAAAATATTCCTTCAAATATTAAATGCACCATTTTCAATGATAAATTTCTTTTTTTGATTCCTTAATCAATGCCCTTAGAATACTGGTTAGCATTCTCCTATAACTATACATATGCATTAAGCTTGAAGTTTCATGAAATGAAAATTATAATTACTATAATAAATTTGTCATATAGCTAGGAACATTTTTTAGTGACAGTCATTAAAATTGTAGGTATATATATTAGTGTTAGTAAAACTGTAGGTAAAGATAGATAGACCGTAGGTAAAGCCTATTGACAATTATATATAACTGTAGGTAAATGTATATGGATCGTAAGTAAAACCTATAGTGATAGTCATTTCCCGTTATTATTTGTCACTCATAATGGACGGTTGGACAGGCCGTAGGTGAATGTAAGTTTTACGTATACCTACGGATTTTAAACATATAGTGACAGATTATGTTTGTCACTGAAAGGCAAATTTCTTGTAGTGAATATAACTATGGAGAATGCTAACGAGTGTCCTAAAGACACTAGTTAAGGAATCAATAAAAGAAAGTTTTCATTGATAATTGATGTATTTAATATTTTAAGAAGTTATATTTTTAGTTTTTCAATAAAAACTTGCTTTTATTAAATTTCTTAATCAGTATCTTTAGAATACTTGTTAGTACGACCGAATAACTATATATACACTTTGTATTCGATTTTTGGTTACGTATCAATGAATCCAACCTATCGCATTTATGTTAATTTATGACAACGCCGTCATTTTCAGAAGTATAACATAAAACCTTCAATAAAGAGCAACTTAAAGTGACCTCCTAAACTAGTGGGATTTGCATAGAATTGTAGGATAAAGTTTACTATATAAGGACTTGAACGTAATCCTCCAATCACATCTAAAATTCTAGCTAGCTAGTCCTCAATTCAGTTAACACACCAACCATACATCCAAAGGTTCATTTCAATGGCATCCTTGTCAAGTTTTGCTACTTTGGCGATTCTTAGTTTGGTTTTAGTGGTTGGGGTAGTTGTCCCTGGAGCTGGAGCTAGTCCCAGGCCAAGGGCTTTCTTTGTATTTGGAGATTCACTTGTTGATAGTGGAAATAACAATTACCTGGCTACCACTGCACGTGCTGATGCTCCTCCTTATGGAATTGATTTTCCAACTCATAGACCAACTGGCCGTTTCTCCAATGGATTAAACATTCCTGATCTTATCAGTTACATAAGTTTTCATGTCTTGGCATCAATTTCTTAATTTCATTTTTTTAAAGCTTCACTTCCATCATACATATCCTTAACCCTTTTTGTACATATATGCAGCTTGCTTAGTAATCAATCATAATCTAACTAGTTGGATTGTTTCAGGTCAGAAACTTGGTGCTGAGTCTCCATTGCCATACTTGAGCCCACAATTAAGAGGAGAGAAGCTCCTAGTTGGTGCCAATTTTGCTTCAGCTGGAATTGGAATCCTTAATGACACTGGAATTCAGTTTGTAAGTTGATTACTAGCTAATTACTGCTTTTATTACCAACTTACCATCTAATGCATGTACATACAATGC
This sequence comes from Ammopiptanthus mongolicus, assembly GCA_039655645.1. Lineage (NCBI taxonomy): Eukaryota > Viridiplantae > Streptophyta > Magnoliopsida > Fabales > Fabaceae > Ammopiptanthus > Ammopiptanthus mongolicus. The sequence goes on from CM077347.1 coordinate 82,711,275, forward strand.
ACCTGTTTGACATAATAATTAGTAATGCTAAAATGCATTATTTAAGTGTGTTTGGTTTTCTATTGAAAAGGTCTCAAGCGTCCGTTTGGTCAAAAGCTCTGACCGGCTCTTCCCAATAGGAAACCAAACACACCATAAGTTGGTTAGGGTTTGAATCGCAAAAAACACTTCTTCCGTCGCTTGTCGAACTTAATGTGTGTTTGAGAAATATTGATTATTTATCTATCAACTGTTTTTGTCCAAAAAGTTTTTTATAAATTGTTATATTTGGATCTCTAGCTTAATTTTTAAATAAGTTTTAAAAAAAAAAATAATTTTACTCGATCTCATCTAATAGAGAGAACGGATGGATGGTTTTATTATCAATGACAAAATGCCTTTCCCATAATACCCCAACGGCTTTCCCCCTATCTTTAACTATGCTACTCTCATTTGCCTATCCAGTAGGGGTGTTCGCGGATTGAATTGGATCGATTTTGAGCCAAAAAATCATCCGATCCAAAGATGAAAACAACTTGCTGTTTGGATTGGATCGGTTTGCTTTCTTAAACAAATCCGATCCAATCCAATCCAATCAAATGCGGTTTGGATTAGATTGGATAATTCGATTTTTACCGATACATCGTTACATAGTTATATTAAGTCGATAACCAACATTAAACTTATATATACTAGAATTAATGTAGTTCTAGTTCCTAAATACATGCATGAAATCTTCTAGTACATGAATAACTATTGAATCCTAGGTATATGAATAACTATACAAATTCCAGTACATCTAGTATTTGACAATTCCAACAAAAATATTAAAGAGAATGGGAGTGTTCGTTCATAAAAATATGAAAAACAATCCTTAAGTACGAGTAGTACTATAATTTAAAAAATAATAGTATATGAATATAGTAGGGGAACCGAAATCCGATCTAATCCAATGAAAAAAAAAGCGGTTTTTATGGTTTTCGATTTTTTCGGTTTTCAGTTTATTTGATTTTCGGTTTTTCGATTCGATTTTTACGGTTTGAATTGATTTGGATCGGTTAATGAACATCCCTACTATCTAACTCTCTTTCAGCACTCAAGCTGATGCATGACCAACGGCGTATGCTTCATTACTTGATTCACCATTGTACAAAAAAAACCCAACCTATAGTCCTCTCAATATTATACAAATGGAATATATATTTATCTTAAAATACTCTGAATAATATCATTTTTATCTTAAAATCATGTATATTATTTCAAATGGAATATATATTGCTTTTATTTAACTATTCTAAAAAATAACATATTTTAACATGTTTTTCATAGTCATGAAAAAATGTTATAAACTTTATTCAATTTTTTATTTTTTATAATAGAAAAAAAAAATTGATGGCAAGATACAAAAAAAAAAATAAACAAGTTCTAATGTTAAAAAAAACATAAAATATTATTAATATAAACAAATAACATCATACCCTTTTTTCGTAATTTACTATATAAAATTGATTTTTTTGCATCATCCAAACAAAATACATTATCTTAAAATCGCTTTTCAACAAATAAACCCAAACAAAACAGATTTTGACTATAATCAATTATTGATTTAATATATTTTTTTCCAGTTTTCCCAAATACACTCTTAGAAGCTTGCTTTAAGATGGCTACCTTGACCCTAAATTTTATTTTTGGGCAAAAACAAAGATGAACATAGTATATGCTCAAAACCTTATGTAGCTTGTGTAAACATAACCCAAGACCAATTCTCAAATAAGAAAAAAAAATGTAAAATTAATTAAAGGCTAATTAAGATTTGTATCTGACAATGCTTAATGCAACTTCTGCATACAGGTAAATATAATCAGAATGTATAGACAGTTTGAGTATTTTCAAGAGTACCAGAACCGAGTGAGAGGTCTAATTGGAGCTTCACGGGCCAAAAGTCTCGTGAATCAAGCACTAGTACTCATCACTGTGGGTGGCAATGATTTTGTAAACAACTACTACTTGGTTCCCTACTCTGTAAGGTCTCGTCAATATCAATTACCGGAATATGTCAAGTTTCTCATCTCTGAGTACAAAAAGCTTTTGCAGGTAAAATCCCATAAAGACAAAGGCAAGGTTAATTAAATGAGAAGTTTTTAGGTGCTTTCTTTTTACTCTATAATTTATAGGTAAAATAGGTTGATTAGTCCTATACGTTTATTTAAATTTTCACATCAGTCTCATAAGTTTTAATTTTTTCAAATTGGTCCTACACGTTATATTTCATTTCCAAATTAGTCCTTTCAGTCAATTTCGACCTAACGTCGTCAGTTTTGACCGGACGTGGCATTGTATTAGTGCTACACGTGGCTTTTGATCTGACGTCATAAGGTCGAAATTGACGGAAAGGACTAATGTGAAAACGAAACATGACATATAGGACCAATTTGAAAGAAATAAAACTTATGAGACCGATGTGAAAATTTAAATAAACGTATAGGATCAATCAACCTATTTTGCCTAATTTATATCATTGAATATATGTATTATATTAGCTTTGGATCATTATTATCTTCAAGGTTTTAAATTGCGGTTGCAGTTGCGGTTGCAATCACGTTACATTTACTGTTACATATTACGAATAATTACGGGAAAATACGATCGAAACAGTCATAATTGCGGTCACGATACAGTTTCGAATACTATCAAAACCACAACGTTGTGACCTCAATTGCGATTGTGGACTTTTTTTAAAACCTGATTGTCTCATATTCTTTTTCTTGTTCCAAGAGCACCTAAAAATCTCTCTAAGGTTAAACTTCTCGCTTGGCTTGCCCAAAGAACTCTTGCATTCCTCTTTCTCATTGTCATGTTATAATGTATTTCAGAAGCTATATGATCTTGGAGCTCGCAGAGTTCTTGTGACAGGAACGGGACCATTAGGTTGTGTTCCATCAGAATTGGCACAACGTGGCACAAATGGCCAATGTTCTGCTGAACTACAACGAGCTGCATCATTGTTTAACCCTCAACTTGAACGCATGTTACTAGAACTCAACAGGAAAATTGGCAGGGACGTTTTCATCGCCGCAAACACAGCAAAAATGCACAGCAACTTCGTTAGTAACCCCACATCATTTGGTATGTACTAGACACTACAAAATTTAATGTCAAATTGCTAGCCTTTGTAGAAATATGTTTGGAGCCACAATAACCGTACATTCCCTTGTAAAATTTTCGCGTTTTGATAGTGAATAAAAAAATATTAAATAAAATGTGCAAACATTTATTATCTTAAAAATTTAAAATTATATAATATCTTTTAATTAACTAATATAGAATAATAAATGTTACTTTTTAATTTTCAACATGTTTTCTTTTTCTTTTTTTGACTGAACATGTTTTCTTAAAAACCATGTTAACTGGGTCTTGCTAATGAGTATTTTAAGACATTGATTAAGAAATCAACAAAAGAAAAGATTGTATTGAGAAATTAATTATAACATTTTTTAATATATTAAATACATCATTTTTTCATATAAGATTTTCTTTCTTGTTTTCTGAAACAATGCTTAAGAACACTCGTTAGCAATCTCCAAATAATAAATACATTTATTGCTATTCCAATATCATATCCTATAATTTTTCTTCATCGAAGAGACAAGAACTGACGTTCATGTTGTTGCATTGGCCAGGGTTCGTTACATCAAAAGTAGCTTGCTGCGGGCAAGGACCCTATAATGGTCTTGGGCTATGCACACCACTCTCCAACCTGTGCCCCGATAGAAACGTGTATGCATTTTGGGATGCATTTCATCCATCTGAAAAGGCAAACAGGCTTATTACAGAGGAAATTATGTCAGGTTCTAGAAGCTACATGAACCCAATGAACCTTAGCACCATCTTAGCCTTAGATGGTAGCACATGAAGATACACGAACCGAATAAATCCAAGCACTATATTGGCCTTGATGCTAGCTAATTCATGACAGCTCTGATCATAGCTTTTTCTTGTTATTGTAATTGTGATTGTATTAATCCTCAATATATTGGGGAACATAATTAATGGAATTACAGAAACTTACATTTATCAAAAATTACATTGCACTCCAACATGTTGTTACACTGTCTCCCTATTGAAGCCCCCTTGTTGGCAACTATATATATGGCCTAAATATTAAAAAAAGAAGCATACAAGTCAATGAGTTGATAGCTCACGTATACACGAGTTTGATCCCTGCACTATTTTCTGTTTACATTCTTCTTCGCGGAGTCTATAAGATCCTTTATGAAAGCATAAGAAAAAACAAACCATAAACTGGTAAAAGCGTGTTACAATTTAGTGAATTTAATTTACTTAAATAAAACAACACACATTCAGCTCACTAATACTTGCTAGCTAGCAAGCAAGGATGTAATAATTTACCAAAATGTAAGGGCTTAATATATTGAAAAGATTTTATCTTATCTCGAACTTGAGCATGTTGGTGTACGATAATTTCAAATAAAATTAAGGAAGAGTTATCTTTCAAGTAACGGGAATCCGGCCTGCAGAACTATAAGATCGGTCATAGGGTTAATTACAGTATCTTTTGGTCATCTACATTATAAGGAGAAGATATTATATATAGTTAGATGAAATGCTAAGCATTATGATTTTGAAGATGAACAGAATAATGTGACATTGATATCCACTACAACAACAGAGAAAAGAGGTGTTTAGCAATTAGGGGTGCTCGTAGATTAGATTGGATCGGATCGATTTTGAGCAAAAAAGTCATCTGATCCCAAAGATGAAAACAAGTTATGATTTGGATCGGATCGATTTTGAGCAAACAAGTCATGGATCGGTTTGCTTCCTTAAAAAAAAATCTGATCCAATTCAATCCAATCAAATGCGGTTTGGATTGGATTGGATAATTCGGCTTTTACCGACACATCGTTACATAGTTATATTACGTCAAAGACTAACATTAAACATGTATATACTAGAACTAATACATGCATGAAATCTTCTAGAACATGAATAACTATTGATTTCTATGTACATGAATAACTATTTAAAATCCAATATATTTAGTATTTGACAATTCCAACTATTAGACTTGTCTACACACCTAAACAACCAAATGCACACAAACACAGCAGAACTAGAAGGAACAAGAAAATACTATGAAACAGAAAAACTTTCACAGCAATATATAATAACACACACGCACACACAATAAAAGAAGAAGAAGAAAATATAACACCAGGTTTTAATTACGTGGTTCAGTCAATGTGGCTTACATCACGGAAGCTAGAGAGCTGCCTCTTTCATTATGAACAAGTAACAAGATCAAGCTTTTACAATAGAGCCTCCTTGGTCCCCTTATTTCCTTTCCCTGATCAGTATGATTACAAAAATAAACCCCAAGTCTCACACTCTATTCTTCACACAAATTCCCTGATCTTTCTCTTTATCTCTCTGACTATCACACAAGATGATTACACGAATTGATTGCATCAAATCTATCTATCCAAGGATCTAAAGCCCTGCATATATAGACAAAAGAAATCAGTCACAAGCTAAGTCAATAACACCAAATGAGCTTCAACCGATTATAGTTAGTTGTGGCCAATAACCAACTAAACAGAATAACTGATTTTCAACCAACTCTTGTAACTGATTTCAGAGACACTTTACTCAACAACAACAAAAATATTAGAGAAAATGAGGGTGTTCGTTCATAAAAGTATGAAAAATAATGCTTAAGTATGAATAGTACTATAATTTCAAAAATAATGGTATATGTATATAATATGTCGTTTTGGATTGGATTGGATCGACTTTCACTAACGGATCCGAAATCAGATCCAATCCAATGTAAAAAAACGATTTTTGTAGTTTTCGATTTTTTGGATTTTCGGTTTATTCGGTTTTCAGTTTTTTTGTTCGGTTTTTGAGGTTTGAATTGGTTTGGATCGGTTGATGAACACCCTTATTAGCAATCACCAAATTCGATCGTTAAATATGAAAATTCGATCGCTAAAATACATTTTTTTTGTAGTGATCTATTACAGCTAGAATTAGCTAAATAATTAGTTACAATCAGTTAACTATTGTTAGTTGGTTGATCTTCCCTTCTCTAATATAAACAATGTGTGTGTGTGTCTATTGTCCTGAGAAGTTATTCATTAATTTAATGGAAAATATTCATTTCCCTTTTTAAGAATGGTATCAGTTGGAAATCTCTTTTCCACTACTCTCTCTCTCTCTCTCTCTCTCTCTCTCTCGCAAATTCATGATCTTGCTTGTTTTTTGTTTCTTCATTCTTTGCTTCGTTTTCTCTGCATCTTCCCTGCGGCTGCCACCAATCATGGATCTCACACTCCCTCTTGATGATGCTTCGAGCCCCTTCTAACCCTTTCACTAGTGCAATTAACATGTTTTAAATCGGTTAAAAATGTCATTCTAAATCGGTTATGGAACCGATGTAGAAACAGATGATGTAGAATGTAAGACTTTTTAACATCGGTTTTTAACCGACGTTGAAAGTTAAATTTCCACATCGGTTATAAACCAAACCGATTTTGAAAGTGCTCATTCAACAGATTAATAATTATTGAAAAAGAACTTTTAATATCGGTTATAATATAGAACCGATGTTGAAATTTATAATTCAACATCGGTTTTGTCTTGTAACCGATTTTGAAAGTTTTACTTTTCACATCGGTTATAACTCAGAACCGATTGAAATTGATAGTTCAACATCGGTTCTCTATTGTAACCGATGTTGATAGTCCAATTTTTTTTTTTTTAAATTCTCTGTTTTAAACCAGTGGCAATCTTTAACCCTGTTTCATATATGTACAAACAGAACAATCCCAGCCAAAATAGAATCCCAACAATAACATAATCTAAATCACTATACTAAGTAAGCCAAACTACTTTATTGATTATGCAAAAGTCAGCTTCTTTTGATTCAACGAACTCAACTAATTATATAATATAATAAATTCAAACTAATTAATTAAATACATAACAAAGAAACAACAAAGATATATAACAAATTAAACTAATTGAAGAAATAAAATGTTATCCATAAATTAATGTTCAGTAGTCATCTCAAGAAAGAAGTTTGCCCAACGCTCCTTGATGTCCTTAATGTCCTCTTCAGAGAATGCTTCCAGATTGTCGAAAATCTGCACATTATAACTAATCAACTATAACTATACATAATTAATCTATAACTATTTACAAATGTTATTAGTTAATTACCTCCTTCCATCGATCTGTAATACTCGCGGAGACAATGTTGAACATCCACTTCATGACATAATATCCGCACTTCCAGCCGCCACGTCGCCTATGACACTACAAATGAATACACAATTTGAATATATAATGAGTAAAAACATAATAGTAACTATTTTACACTGCAATTGAATCTCGGGTACTAATAAACTACTTACATTAGGGTAAATCCACCTAATAGGCTTGGGCCTACCACCATCCAAAAGACGACTTGCGTTCATAGATCTATCATAATTAAGAAAATATGAATTTAAAGTATGTTATAGATTTCAGAGTAATTAATAAAGCAAATGTAGTACAAATTAAATTAATTAAAACCTTACGTTTCAACAATAAGCTTGATTTCTTTCGTCGGCTTCCTTCCCAACGAACAAAAGAAGACCACAACACTCATACCACGACAGATGATCAATAATTGCCAATGTTTACTGCATTTGGAAACAGTTAGAGACAAGTCACAGATAATTATAAATCACTAGTAAAACTTGTACTTACAGATGGAGGTAAGGTGCTAGGTAGAACTGTTTTTTGCCTTCATCAAGCACACGTCGCATGTACGTGGTAATCTCATCTGACCTAAGTGTCTCACCCTGAATTAGTTGAGGCTCAAGGAATCCATAAAGATGGAGGTTACCCCTATCAATACACAGGCGATGCAGATACCTAAGATATTGAAACAAATATTAATTATAATAGTTAAAAACTTAATTCGTTAACTTACAAATTAATTAGTTGAAATAAAATATACTTACGTGCACCATAATGAGACAACTGTCATGCAAAGCATTTCACTATCAATGCATATCTCCATAATGTCCCTCTGGGGGATATAGAAAGTGTCGGGCTTGCCATCGTGTTCCAAATTTATAAAAGCGAACTCCCTCCTAAGTTTCACAGCCGCTAATGCCAGACGTTCCAGAGCATCAAGTTCAACATCCTTGTCAATACCCTAAACAGCAAATATAGAACATTAGTAAACATGGTTAGGTTATTTCAATTGTAAATAAAAAAAACTTAAACTTATTGAATGATTATATGAATACCTTCGATGAACCAGACGCCACAAATTTTCACGGATCCAACCTAGGCCTTTTAGGTCGATGATCTTTTCCATCATCCTAAACAACAGAGGTAAAGCATTAGTAAACACAATTAAGTTATTTCAATTGTAAATATAGAAAAACATAAGTAATTGAACAATTACATGAATACCTTGGCTGAAACAAAAAACCTCACAAGTCTTCTCGGCCAAGGGATGAAATTATCGGGGGCCTGACCAACTGTAATAACCTCTTCGGTGGGCACAGGGACTAGAGCATCAACATCTCGAACATCTTCAACTACCACCCTCACATGATCATCCTCTAATGTCTGGTGGTGTAAGGTATTTCCCAAGTTGTGTACCCTCCCAAATGCCACTAACCGGCGATCATGATGATCATCAACATACAACTCACATTGATCGTCCTCCTTATCAGGATGATGTGAATGATCACATGAACCCATCGTGCTCACAGGTACAGACGGTTGGGCACTTGTGTTTTGCTGGGAAAAACCTATAGATGTCAACTCTATGAGAAGATCTCGTTTTATTTCTTCGCGAAGCTGCGCCTTGATGGACTCAATATCATCCCTCTTTCGATGATGTGAAGATGGTCCGTGGTATTGGCTAATGCCAACACCCCATCCAACACCAAGGACACGGCTTGGCTGGTTCTCTTTCCTAATCGCAACAGCCAAGACATCTTTGCGTCCAGTAGACACAAAGGTTCCTTGTGTGCTTTGTTCGTCCAAAGAATCCTACAACATACAATTGTCACATTAATTTGTGTAAGATGATGGATAAGCATGTTACAATTACAATTAGAATTGAATATATACTTACAATCTTTTCAGCAACAAGACGTGCCTCCTCGGATGTATATTGTCCCGATGGTCCTTGTCGGGCTCTCTTCCATGTATGGTGGCGTGGGGGTGGAGGTGGATCAACAACTTCTGGAGGTGGATCAACCGTAGGATCAGCTTGGGATGCTTCTTCCAAAAGTTGTTTCTTCTTCTCTTCAATCATCTTCCTCCTCAGCTTTTTATATCCCCCACGAGACAAACGATGGGGGTAGACATTCTTACTCTGGATCTCCTGCGCCTTTTTCCTTTTCTCCTATTATAAATAACATCAACTGAATTCAGTATATTAATAAAATCAATTTGGTTGGTCAAGTTAACCAATATAACTCAAGTTAACCTGAAAGGCGGGGTCCAATCGGATCTGAACAAATCTATCCCACGTCTCTTGATCAAGGAACGGGTACATCTCAAGTGGAGATTTGTCTGCACGCCCATGTATGTATTTCCCGCTTAGTTGTGTTTTAAATGCTCTCCAACACTCATCCGCATACGAAATCCATTTTTTCTTCATACGCTCGGTATCTGGCACTTCAAAGGTGAGCTATATTACACAAAAAAAATGGAGGAATTAGTGTATATGAAAATAATATGGTGAAATAAAATAGATACAACCAAAGAGGGTAAAAGTAAAATACCATGATACTATCCCATATCCGATCCTTCACGTTCGTCGGTACATGGTCCCAATCCTCAATAAGTATACTAGCCTTGCTTTTGGCAAGGACGACCACAAAACTCCTAAACTGATCTTCCATTGGCCCTATAGGTAAGCAATCTCCATCAAACTCAACCCTCATCCTTTGATTACCACTACGGTTGACGACCAATTTTTTTAATCGTGTGGCGCGTCTACCTTTTTTACTTGTCAATGGGGTATCCGACCCTCTGCGTGTAGGAGGGATGTCCGAGAGATCTGCCATGTATGCCTGTTTATACAAAAAAATAATAAACTATGTCAGTAAAGATGGATAAATAACAAATATCACTTTAAACATAACTTACACTATAACTTAACATATAAATATCAAATTAAATAACAAAAAAAAACTTAACTTATAATTATCAAGATAAACATAACTTAACTAATAAATATAACTTTAAACATAACTTACATCATGGTCAAGTAGTAATGTTCTCCCATATCCCTTCATGATGATCATCACGAATGGCATATACATCGTCCGCTTCATTTTCCTCATTGAAAGTAGGCATCCGTGTTGAGAAAGAAGGAGTATCGGAAATATCAAGAGTTGAATCTTGATTTTCCTCACTACCATTATGCATGTTTTTTCCTTGGAGAACCACTGACCACCTTTTGTTAGAAGGATCATGGATATAAAACACTTGTCTTGCTTGGAAAGCCATGATGAAAGGCTCTTCTGTATGACCTACCTTGCCAAGGTCTACCAATGTAAATCCTAACTCATCGGTTTGTATACCACTGTTACTGTCAACCCACTTACATTTAAAAACAGGTACTCTAAATTTAGTGTAATCGACCTCCCAAATCTCTTCAATGACTCCAAAGTAAGATATGGATGCCATAACGGGGTTTGTATCTTTTGAACTAGAGAAGTGCATGGACTCGGCTACAACCATAACCCCACTATTTTGCACGGTACTCTTGTCATCCTGGGACTTTGTATAGAAGGAAAACTTATTGATATCGTATCCACTCCAACATATGACATCAAAGTTAGGCCCGTGTGCTAACCATTTTAATGTATCAGAAGCAGTATTATCCTCCGCAATTTGATCTTTAAACCAGTTTAAGAAAGTCTTATTATGCTTGTTCAACAACCATTTTCGTTCATTCGAGGGTAATTTTGCTTGACAATGGTTTTGTGATCACATAAGTAAGGATTAACCTCATCAGTGTTATTCAATATATACAAATGTGCTTGAAGCACTTCCTCTCGACCCATGCTCTTAACAGTAATACCTCATGTACCCTTACCATCACATTTTCTCTCATGACGAGACTTAGGAAGCCCTACAGGTTCCACTTCTGACATGTAGTCTGTACAAAAGTCAATAGCTTCTTCTGCAACATACCTTTCAACAATAGATGCTTCAGGACGGTGTGCATTCTTCACATACCCTGTTAGGATCTTCATGTATCGCTCAAACTGGGTGCATCCACCTTAAATGAACGGGGCCACACAATCTAATCTCCCTCACTAGATGAACAATTAAATGAACCATGATGTCAAAAAATGAAGGAGGAAAATACATCTCCAATTGACACAAGATAATAGCAGCCTCAGTTTCCAACTCATCCAGGTTTTGAAGGTCAATGACTTCGCTACATATAGCATTGAAGAATAAGCACAACCTTGTTATGGCATGTCTCACTTTTTTAGGCAAGATGTCACGATAGCCGCTCGTAGTAGTTGTTGCATTAAGACATGGCAATCATAAGACTTTAAACCAACTAATTTGAGATCTTTCATTGAGACAAGCCTCTTAACATTTGAAGAGTAACCCTGTGGCACTTTGACTCCCCGTAGACACTCACAAAAACTTTTTTTCTCTTTTTTCGATAAAGTGTGACATGCTGGGGGTAAACAAGTGCGCTTCACCCCTACTGATTGTGGAGCTAACTGCTCTCGTATGCCCATCGCAACTTGATCTAAACGAGCATTCACACCATCCTTTGTCTTGCCTTGAATGTTAAGAAGCATACCGACTACACTATCACACACATTTTTCTCCACATGCTTCACATCAATACAATGTCTTACATCAAGTTTGCACCAGTATGGAAGATCAAAGAAGATCGACCTCTTCTTCCATATGTTTTTCTCAGTAGCCTTCTTATGGGTCTTTCCAAAGATAATATCCATGTCCTTAACCTGTTGATAAACTTGATCTCCGGTTAAGGCCGTCGGAGCAATTTCATTCTCCTGGCATCCATTAAAAGCTTTTCTCAATCTACGATACAGGTGGTCTGGTGTGAGAAATTTTCGATGCCCAAGGTAAACTGTCTTCCTTCCATGTTGTAGTTGATGGTAGCATGTGCCTTCTTCACATATAGGGCATGCTTTATGCCCCTTAACACTATATCCATACAAGTTCCCGTATGCTGGAAAGTCATTGATGGTGCAAAATAACATGGCACGCATCTTGAAAGTCTCATTGCAATACCCGTCAAACACATCAACGCCTTCCACCACAGCTTTCTCAAGTCTTCAATCAAGGGACTTAGATAAACATCTAAGTCATTTCCTGGCTGTTTTGGGCCCGAAATCATCATAGATAACATAATGTATTTGCGCTTCATGCACAACCAAAGAGGTAGGTTATAAATTACCAGGAGAACAGGCCATGAACTATGAATACTACTTAAGTTGCCATACGGATTCATTCCATCGGTAGCAAATCCAAGCCTAAGGTTTCTTTTCTCATCGGCGAAATCCGAAAATAAACTATCAATTCTCTTCCATTGCAAAGAATCATCCGGATGGCGAAGCTGTCCATCACATTTTCTCTCATCTGCATGCCACCTAATGTTTTTTGCGTCATTTACATTAGCGAACAATCGCTTGAACCTTGGAATTATTGGAAGATACCATAACACCTTCGCAGGAGGACCCTTTGTGATCACATCACAATTTGAATCACCATCGTTCACTTTGTAGCGTGATACCCCACATCTTGGACACTCGTGCATCTTTTCAAAGTCATTCCTGTACAACATGCAATCATTAGGACATGCATGTATTTTCTTATACTCCATACCCATCGGACACAATATCTTCTTCGCCTCATAGTTGCGGTTCGGCAATGTGTTACCTTCTGGAAGCATGTCTTTCAACAGCTCAAGCAATTCGGTGAAGCTTTTATCACTCCACCCATTTCTCGCCTTCACAACTACCAATCTTAACACCGCTGACAACCGTGTGAAATTAGAGCACCCAGGATACAAAGGCTTATCTGCATCAGTGCACAAAGTATCATACACATTTGCTCGTTGAAATGACTGTTGTCCAATATCGCGGATCATGTCCTCTAGTCGATCGTCCATATCTACGTCATCAACCTCCTCTCTTTGGGACACACTTGGTTTGTCTAACAATTCACCATGCCATATCCATCTTGTATAACTTTTGCATATCCCTTCACAAATAAGATGCTCTCGTATTTTCTCAGCTTGCAGTCATCTCTCATTCAAACAATTAACACAAGGACAATAAACCTTCCATTACTATCGGGAACATTTCTTTTAGCAAATTCTAGAAACTCTTCCACTCCATTCTCATACTCATGAATTGTGCGTCTAGCATCGATCCAATTACGATCCATAACTACAACAACAACTTCACTTAGTCCAAGATCTTCAACTCCTTTTTATCACAGGGTATGGCCCTATCCCATTCGAGAAGAAACTTCTTCAACACTCAGTTAACAGTTAGTCCTTAACTTTCATGCCCATACTTAACGAAATTTCGGCAGCATTTCCCATCGATCTCCGACGTACACGACTTGAACGCAGTGACATCCACCGTGACAAAATGTGCACCCGGAGAACAAAAGGCAATGCATCAGACCGAAATTTCTTCAAGTATAACATATGAGAATTAAGGAATAAGTATTAACCAAATGAAGAATAAGTTTTTCCCCAAACTGTCCAACTTGGACAATTCAAGATTCAATACAATAAGTAGTACCTTAATAAAGTACACATATCACTACGCCAAAAGAGGGAAAAATTGACGCAACCTTCACCAGCGTTTTCCCGTAAAATGCTAGAAAATATGGGGCGGAGAAGTATTACTAGCGCTTTCTTTGGTAAGTGCTAGCAAATTATTGGGATTTACCAGCGCTTTATTAATTAAGCGCAAGCAATGCTCTAACCTAGAGTATTACCAGCGCTTTTCCAAATAAGCGCTGGTAAAGGAATAAAACATTTGCCAGCGCTTTATTAATTAAGCGCAAGCAATGCTCTAACCTAGAGTATTACCAGCGCTTTTCCAAATAAGCGCTGGTAAAGGAACAAAACATTTGCCAGCGCTTTCTTAGGAAAGCGCTAGCAATAGTATTGCTAGCGCTTTCCTAAGAAAGCGCTGGAAAATGTTTTGTTCCTTTACCAGCGCTTATTTGGAAAAGCGCTGGCAATTGTCCTTTTCTATATAAATATAATTTTTTGATTTATATTACTGATTATTCGATCTTCACTTACACTTTCGCGCGCGCGCTTTCAGTAATAGTCTTCACACAGTACTCTCGCGACCTAAGCATCATCGCGAACTCAACCCTCCTCATCTCCTTCACAATCGCGAACTCAACCCTCCTCATCTCCTTCACAACCGTGAACTCAACCCTCTCCTCCACAACCGCGAACTCAACCCCTCTCCTCTACAATCGCGACAGACCCTCTCCTCCACCACCGCAACCCTCAATCCGGTCCTTCACAACCATCGTCTTCAACCCTCTCCTCCACAACCGCGACCTAAGCACTCACGCTCAGCACCTTCGCGAAACCTCACGGTTCTCTCCTCAAACCCTCTTCTCAACAGCGCAAGGACCTTGAGGTATTCTTGCTGGTTCCTTTTCTCTTTTATTTTCCTTGAGGTATATTCTTGTTATGAGAATGTGTTGAAGAAGGTATATTTGTGTTTCTATGTTTTGTACTTTGAGATGTCTTCCAGATTTCGAGTTTGCTTTTCTAATCTTGTATACACTTAGCAGTGGATCCCTGAGCTCCAGCATTTTGCTCCTGGTGTCCCAGTGGTATTAGTTGGAACCAAATTGGGTAAGTCATCAAGCACTGATCTTAAATTCTTGTTTCAACCCAAAACCATTTTATCTTTTGATTGCGGATGTTCTTGTTTTGCCAAATTATTCGTAAGAACATTTACAGTTTGCACAGTATATCACAATGTATCACTCAGTGTTTTCCCCTTTATCCCACTTACACCCAAAGACACTCAAGAATCTGGTTGATTCTTTTCCTCTCTGTGATAAGCGTTTTACAAGAGTATTTTCTATTCTTGAATTCTCAACTAATGTGAATACTGATTGCAATGATAACAGTGAATTAATCCTACTTATAGTAGCACTAAAGCATAACTGAAATTAGTTACTGTTATACCCATTCATTTCATTAATTATGGATACGTATGAAAATAATAAATTATGTTATAAATTACTGTTTTATTTTCATAAATGAATTAAATAAATATTGTATGACACTAATAGTTTTATAACTTGGCATACCCTTAATAATCATAATAAGCTTTCATGGTAAATTAATCTTAGTTGTGGGCATTCCCATATTACCCTTAGGCACAAGGGCATTATTGTCCTAGTTTCAAATTATAAGAGGGAATTTATTTTTCCCCTGCTCCCTGATTTTTCTTAACTTTGGAAACCCTAGGAAAGATAGAAAGTGAGAGAAAGTTGAGGCAAAGAACAGACAAGAGGAGGAAGTGGTGGTGTTCTTCCTCTCTTCATCTTCCATTTTTTCCTTTTAAGTCTTTAGAGCACCAAGTGGTCATCATCAAGTAGTGTAGCTGCTGGAGTTGGAGTTTAGGCATCGCGAGTCCTTTCCCTATAGGCAATAAAACGCAAAGCTGCAGGATGGATAAATTAGGAGGTATGGAAATAGTCTTACGTGTGACTATATGAAAATAGGCAAAATGTTTTTTTTTTTAACGTGGAAATGAGTGGGCAATAAATCTATTGGCAATTGAGATGTTAGTTAAGAAATAAATTTGTTTGTGTGTGTGTGCATATACTATATGAAAGAATATGAATGAGTTATGCTGATTTTAAATATGGGTGTATCTTTGAGAATAACATATTAGATGTTGTGTTGAATATTGGTTTTAAATATAGATTTGGTAGAATATTATTGAGGGTGGGATAGTTGGATTATGTATTGAGAATATATATATTGTTTAAATTATCTAGTGGTACAAAAGATGTCAATATGTGCAATGTGATGATTATATTGTTGCTTTTAATGTTGTGATTTAAAGTGTACTTGGTGCAATGGATTGACAAAGAAGTTGGTTTTCATGGAGTAAATTTTATGGTATTTGAAAAAGAATATCTGCTCTTTTCTTGTTTTGTTTTGCCTGTATAGTTGGTTTGAATCCCAACTTCCTTTATCATAAAATTTTCACCTCAGTCTTGCATCTTTGACTTGAAAAAAGTTGCTGAATTATATCACGTGAACACTTGCAGCAGTGTTCTTTTTAGCGGTTGCAGACCTATTTTCTTTTTATCTATTTTTGCCTAAGATCTAATTGTTTCAATTCCTTCTTTACCATGATGAGTAAGTAAGACATCAACTAGGATGTTCTCTATTCTCTTGTATACTAACGTGAAATGTGTGGTGTGAGAACCATTGATTATACATAGGCTCTTTTCTTTTCTTTTCATATTGATGTTTTATTCGGTATAGGAATATTAAGTGTACTGAAACAGTAAAATATGACATTTAAACCAAATAAAACTATGTTGCCTTAAATATTAAATACAAGTAGCAGAAGCTCATAATGTTTAGTAAAATTAAACTAATATTTATTAATCTAATACAATATTGTTATTTTTATACATCAGCATTTATGAACGCAGTAACAATGTAACCTCCAAAGCAGTGTCTTCACATGAGTTTGGACTGGTAATATATATTTGTTTCTAGGTTTTTCGAAGCTCTAAATGGCTATGTCAAAAGATTAACTTTAACAAGTAATGGCATGTTAATACATAACAAGTTTCAGTATTCTATTAAGATCTGATTTGTCCAAAACTTTAAAGGACCTATAACTTTCAATAATCTAAAGAACTAGTCATGTAAAAAAATAAAGAGTGGTTCAGAGGTGGGAACTAAAATAAAAATAAAATCTTACATGTTAGTTAGTTTTGTGGGAGTAGCTTTAATGGTTTCAGAAAATTCATTTATTTTCTGTTTTTCATTTATATATTCTAACATGTGATAATTGAAGCAGCAAATTACCAAGCGGGAATCACTTAGAAGAAATTCGTTCATGGAGTGATAGGGACATCCCATTTCTCACATATCAAAATAGGTTAGTTTTCTTCTCTTTCATGCTGTTCTTGGTTCTGCTTTTGGTCTCACCTTCTTTGTCTAATTTTACCTTTACTTTATCTTTGTCACTTGATAATCTGCAGTTTTGGTCATGTCTTGATTTTCTTATTGTCTCCCACAGATTTCTTACTCCTACCAGGTATTTATCTTTTTTTAATCTCTTATAAGCAGTATAATCATTAGACATGTTTATTTTTATCGGTATACACATGCATTAACCTTAGTTTCCTGTTCAATAACGATTTGTATATTGTTTTTGACACAATATACAAGTTGTTCTTGAATTGTCCAAAGTGGACAGTCTAAGAATGTAAAATCGCATTCAATCCATATTATTGTATGTCTTAATCACTTCTTGATCTAAGAATGTCATTGGTTTGTATTTTCTCATTGTTCTCTGTGTACATACCTAATTTGGGTCGTAATACCACCTGAATTAAGTTGTGTGCTTGGAGAACTAAGGGGAAATGCTGCCGAAATTTTCTTAGAACAAAAAGTAATTAAGACATATATACAATAATATAATGCGAAGTTTACAATCTTGGATAGGATAGGACCCCACCCTTTAGTATGAAGTAGACATTCATCATGCATGCATGTAGTACTATTGAGTGTATATGTCAACCTCTTTAAACTCAAAATAATTGCTGTAGATCGGGAAATATGGATCGAAAGTGGATGTCTGCCAATCGTTTGTCGAAGGAATATAAGGACGGAGTGCAAGATTTTATTAGGTTTGCAGTTGGACACGCAGAAAACCCTAGTAGAATCATATGTCCATGTTTAGGTTGTTGTTATACAAGACGAGTTAGTGTACCTGAGTTGGAAGGACATTTAGTATGCATGGAATTGATCAAAGTTATACTTGTTGGACAAAGCATGGTGAGGCCAGAGGTGAATCTAGTGATATGGGGAATAGTGGGAGATATGCGTCAAATGATGCCAATACAAATACATATGAGGGCGATCGTTTTGAAGAGATGGCAAACGTGGTTGAAGAAGATCTTCGTGATTGTCCTCAAATGTTTGAGAAGTTGATAAGTGATGCAGAGAAACCGTTGTATGAGGGTTGTACTAAATTCACAAGATCGTCGGCGATGTTAAAGTTGTTTAACTTGAAATCGGGCAATGGATGGACTGATAAGAGCTTTAATGACTTACTCACACTATTGATAGATATGTTGCCGGAGGATAATGTGCTTCCTAGTCGGACATATGAGGCTAAACAAATGTTGCGCTCTATTGGCATGAGCTATGGGAGGATACATGCTTGTCCTAGCAATTGCATTTTATTTCGGAATGAACATGCATCGTTAAATACATGTCCTAAATGTAATGCCTCACGATATAAGAAGAAAGAATCAGCTCCAGAGAAGGTTTTGTGGTATTTACCAATAATACCTAGATTTAGGCGCATGTACAGTAGTTCATAAGATTCCAAGCACTTTACATGGCATGAGGATGAAAGGATTAAAGATGGCAAGCTACGGCACCCGGCAGATTCTCCTCAATGGAAAAGAATTGACCATGATTATCCTAATTTTGGGCAAGAACCAAGAAATCTCCGACATGCATTGTCTACTGATGGATTTAACACGCATGGTGTTCAGAGTAGCTCTCACAGTACATGGCCTGTGATTTTGGTGATTTATAACCTACCTCCATGGCTATGCATGAAGCACAAATATATGATGCTGTCTCTGTTAATTTCTGGGCCCAAACAACCAGGAAATGATATCGACATATACTTGGCTCCTTTAATTGAAGACTTGAAGCAAATGTGGGAGACAGGTGTAGAGGTGTACGATGGGTATAAAGAAGAAAGTTTCACCTTGAGGTCTATGATCTTCGGCACAATTAATGATTTTCCGGCATAAGGTAATCTGTCAGGATACAGTACCAAAGGTCAATGTGCATGCCCTATATGTGAAGATTACAGATTGGATGCGGTTGGAACATGGTAAGAAGAATGTCTTCCTTGGACATCGTAGATTTTTGCATTCAAGTCATCATTATCGGTTATGGAGAAAGGCATTCAATGGGAATACAGAAGAACGTAGAGCTCCTTTGCCGTTGACGAGTGTGCAACTGTTTGAAAAAGTAAAAAATTTGAGTATTGAATTTGGGAAACCTTTTGCCGGAGAGCTTGTGACACGAGGGTGGAAGAAAAATTCGATTTTCTTTGAGCTGCCGTATTGGAAGTCATTATATGTAAGACATTTCATTGATGTGATGCATGTTGAAAAAAATATCTTTGATAGTGTCATTGGTACCTTACTCAATGTGCCAGGGAAGACTAAAGATGGCATCAATGCAAGGTTGGACTTGGTTAGTATGGGATTGAGACGAGAATTGGGATCGGTGAAGAAAGGGAAACGTACATATCTACCACCAGCAGCACATACTCTATCTAGAAAAGAGAAAATTTCTTTTTGTAAGTTTCTTCATGGAGTTAAGGTTCCAGAAGGGTACTCTTTAAACATTGCGAGCCTCGTGTCAATGAAAGATCTCAAGTTGAAGGGTCTAAAGTCCCACGATTGCCATGTTCTTATGGAGAGTTTGCTGCCCGTCGGTATACGGTCCATTTTGCCCAAGAAAGTGCGGGAGACCTTAACTAAACTTTGCTTCTTCTTCAAGGCAATTTGCAGCAGAGTGATTGACCTTGAAAAGTTGCCAGCATTGCAAAGAGAAATAGTTGTGACTTTGTGTGAGCTTGAGATGTATTTTCCACCTTCATTCTTTGACATAATGGTTCATCTAACCGTTCATCTGGTTAGAGAGACCCAATTGTGTGGGCCAGCTTATATGAGATGGATGTACCCGTTTGAGCGCCTTCTCGCCTCGCCCTATCCGACTGGACACCACATCTCGTCTTCAACTCATTCCGACACTATGAGATCCTATGGTCACTCTAATGGTTTGTACTTGAACTGACCGAAAGTCCTGCTAATCCCATTGCTCGAAAGGGGGGGCGTCCATGAGAATATCCAGTGTGTTGTGGAAGACCAGATGCGTGCCAAATCCCAATCTGCAATAGAGTGAGTAGCCTGGTCAACGAGTGCGAAGGGCATATTAGTACAGTATACCGGGGTCCCCGGCTAGAACCACACGTGCAAGTTTCCCTGCATGTGGCTCGCATGGGCAGTTGGGTTGGAATCCGTGTGATGGTTCGAGAGTGGTTTCAAATATTCTTCGCATCCCAACCATTCTAGTGAACCGGTCGAGACCAGCAGCTATGAATACCCTGTGCCGGTTGTGCGAAGGCAGCCTCAATCAAAATCAAGAAAAACTTCCTGTGAAAAACCGATCATGACCAGAGGGTTGTATTGTTGAACAGTATATAGTTGAAGAAGCTATTGAATTCTGTACCGAATACTTATCCAATGTCAAACATTCCACAGGGATGCCAAAGTCTCGTCACACAAGAAGAACCATAGGGCAAGGGATTTCTGGAACTAAAATATTGACTATACCAAGAACAGAATGGGAGCAAGCACACTTGTATGTTCTACACAACGCCGATGAAGTTGAGTCATATGTTGTAAAACACAAGGAAATACTTAAGAATTTGTACCCAAATAAGAATCAAAATTGGTTACAAAGAGAACATATTCGGTGTTTTATAACGTGACTAAAAGATCACATTTTTGTTGAGTATGCTCTAAATCCTACCTCAGTTTCAGAAAGATTGAGATGGTTAGCGAAAGTTCCAAGTCTACATGTTTTATCTTACACCGGTTATTTGATGAACAGGTACACATTCTATACAAAAGAACAAGATGATCGAAGTACAGTGCAAAATAGTGGGGTGACTCTTATAGCTCAATCTATGCATATCTCAAGTGCCAAAGACAGAAACCCCATATATGCGAATATGTCATACTTCGGGGTCATCGAAGGTATATGGGAGTTGGATTACACAATGTTTCGGGTGCCTGTGTTTCGGTGTAAGTGGGTTGACAATAATAACGGTGTACAGATGGATGAATTGGGGTTCATGCGCGTTAATTTCAATAAGGTGGGGTATAAAGATGAGCCTTTTATTTTAACATCACAAGCTCAACAAGTGTTCTATGTCACCGATCCAGCTCATACAAATTGGTCCATTGTTCTATTGTCTAACAAAATGGTTATTAATGATATTGATGATCATCAAACACATGAAGATGCCAATATGGAGGACGATCCTTTCTTTGGGACATCACATTCACTTGAGGGTAATCCAACTAGAGAGGAGGATATGTATATTAGAAATGATCATGATGAGGGAATTTGGGTCAATCCATTATTTCGTACCAATAAGGGACACACAAGTCTCAATCCAACGAGAAAAAGGAAAAGATTGACTTAAATATGTAAGTATAACTAGTGATTGTGTTTTTTAAGTTCCAGGCTAATTATATTTATATTCATCGATTTTTGTATATATGATTATGAAATAATGTTTTTACTTGTGTCTAATTTTTTTTGCAGGTAAATGGCGTCTCCATCTCATGATAGTCTTGCGGAGGCGAAGAAAAATGTGAGGCGTCACGGACTGACAGTTAAGAAAAATGTCATTTGACAAAGGAGTAAAGGAGTGAGACCTTTGGTAAGATATATATATATATATATATATATATATATATATATATATGTAAAATATAATGAACTGTTTCATTTTATTGTTTGTTATCTAAATTTATACACTTAATCAATTTTTTCAGGTTAAATGGAATGTTAAAGGCCAGCCCGTTGGTAAAGTCAGCAGAGACATGAAGAGTTACATTGGGACCTTAGTGCGACAGTCGGTTCCAATTACCTGCAATGATTGGAGGGATTCTTCTTTGCACCGTGTCAAAGAAGACATCTGGCATAATATAGAGGTAAATTAATTAACATTGATTAGTTATAGTGTTTCTTAATTATGTAAACATACTTATACTCTGACATTAATTTTGCAGACGACCTTTGATGTTGATAAATGTCGGCAGAAAATGTTAATTCAGATGGCCGGAAATATGCACCGATCATTCTGGTCTGAGTTGACGACGAAGTACCTGAGAGATGAGGAAGGGAATGTCAGACCTGAGCCTCCAGCGCCATATGCAGAGTACATTTCACTGGATGCTTGGAGAGCTTTTGTAGCAAGACGCACAACAGATGAAGAATTTTTGGTATGTATAATATCCTTATGACTTGTATATATGACAATAATTAACCATGCATGCATTGATATATATATTTCTGTGTCTGTGTAAAGGATTAGCAATGAAAATCGGTAGATAGCGTCAAATCCTGAATACCCTTATAGAGGTGGAAGTCAGGGGTATTCCGACATTGAGGAAAAGTTGGTATGTACAATATCCTTATAATTAGGTTATAATTTGCTAATGTTTACTAATATTTGTTTGTTCAAATATACAGTTGTTGGCGGCAGGGGACGATGTTACAAAAAAAATGGTTCAACGCCATATTTTGTGGATGGAAAGTCGTCGAGATGAGAACGAAGAAATTGTTGATCCCACCACTAGGCAAGTGGTTGAACAAATTGTAAGTATGAAAGCATTAATTAACAAGCGTTTTCATTTTTAACTTTCTTATGATAATATTTAACATTTTCATTTGTGTCTCAGGATAGCATATCACAGTCTGTATCACAAGGGGATATAACAGATATAATAGATTGTGATGGTCGTCAAGACATCCTTGCCCGAGCCTTATCAAGGAAAGAGTACCCTGGTCGCCTAAGGGGTACGGGATTTGGTGTCACTTCGAGCCTTCTCTTCAGACCACAAACGCGTGCTAATAATGATAGAATGGAAGAGATGATGCTTGAGATACGCTGTCTACGGAAAGAAGTAGATGAATTGCGAAGCACCAAGCAAGATAGGCATCCAGTGGAGGCGCATGAGCCTGCTTTCCCTACCCCTACCCCATATAGCGCCAGAGATGGTTGCACTATGCTGTCACCCGAGGTAATTAATAATTCATACGCTGTTTTTACTTAAACGTATTTAATCCATTTACAGTTTAAATATTAATATTTTGTTTATCATTTATTCAGGACACCTCTGCGTGCAACCTATATTTGTCAAGTCCAACTCATCGAATGGTCGGTAAGGGGATAATGTTTAACGAAACGGTTCAAACACTATTTCACAACCGACCATTACCTCCCGGTCATGTGAAAGTTAGAGTTGACCATGCGGTTGAGGGGAATGCATCATTGCCTGTACCACTTGAGGAGGCAGATGTGTTGACTGTGGAAGATGCAATAGGCACCTATATGGCATTGCCAATCAGCCTCGTAGTTGTAAGAAACATGATATAAGTTAATAAACATGCATGATTTATTATCATAAACATCATTCACTAACTAATTAATGTATTGCAATGCAAAATATCCAGGTACCCTCAAAATCCAAAGCCAAGGACAATGGCAAGGGCAAAGTGTCGGAGCACACAACTGACAAATCCCGACCTTCCCTTCCTATAGTTGGCAAGGGGCAAACAAAAGGGTCAATAACATCCCTAGTGAAGAACGGGAGCAAATCTCAGCCCCAGAGCAAATCTCAGACTCAGAGCAAATCTCAGCCCCAGAGCAAATCTCAGGCCTCCCGTTCTCCTACGGCTCATGGTGCAGATTATATGGCTTATCTTGAAGCCTATATGTTAGAGAATATGAATGCACCAGATGTTACAGTGCCATTGGAGCCAGAAATGCTGGGTTATGAGACCACTTTGTTACTCGGCCTTCGTTTCGAAATCAAGGAAGTTCTTCGTCTTGAGATACTATCTCAGACTGTTATTACAGTATATCTCAGGTATTACATCAAACTTATTTTTTCTATCTCAAGTACGGTTATTGTTTATCCATTAATTTGTTTACATGTTTTAATTTAAGGTGCTTGTATCATGAGATATTGATCCCAGAAGAACGGACTCAGAGGTTCGTGTTTTTGTGCCCATATAAAACAGCTTTGCACAAGTCAATAACTGGGCAAAAACAATATATAGCCGATCGCTTAGCATTAGCTGAACCTGGCGTTGAGTCATTGTTTTTGTCACCTTGCAACGTAGGGTGAGTCATTTTAATTAACGATAATAAATTTTGTGAAATGTGATTATCTAGGCTTAGGATTTGCCAACTCTGTTCATTTTTGTAGGGGACATTGGGTATTATTAGCAATCAATCCCCATGAAGACATTGTGTACTATTTTGACCCGTTGCATGTCCCTTATACCTATCGTGTTCCAATGATGGATCAATACAATAAGTAAGTATACACATTTATTTTTATCTTAATATATGTGATGATTCAAATTATATACTTTAATGAATTGTTTGATTTTGCACTTAGGGGTTTGCAAATTCATCATGCCCATAGCAGAGAAGGCAAGTCCCGATTTTCTTCATCATCCAAGACTAACTGGATATTTATGGATGTACGTATTTACAAATTAAAAGTTCTATCTTATATATGCAGTTATTTAAATTAAAAACTGAAAATAATTAATTTATTATTTTTGGTTTTATAGTGCCCCCGTCAACCGAATGACATCGACTGTGGCTACTATGTAATGAAGTTTTTGAAGGATATCGCCGTTGAGAACCAAACTCAAATCCCATCATTGGTATGTACTTTTGATTCTAGTTTATCTTGAAAGAGTATTTCAAAGTCAGTTAGTGGTTAGTAGTTATGAACTGTTGATGACAGTTATAACAGTAAATGTGGTTAGCTCTTTGAGCTAGTTAGATGATTTAGTTAGACCTTTAGTTAGAGGTCTGGCTACATCTATAAATGTGTGAAGTGTAAGTGCTTAGTAATGGCTAGTTGCTTGAAAAGGGATTCACGATGCACATGCAGCATGAACACATGGAGATTCTTGATGCTCACAATAGAAGAATTCTGAGGGCTCCTCTTGCTTAGAAAAGAACCTTTCAGGTTCAAATCCATGCTGCTGATGCTCAGAACCTTTTACCATGATTCACCTCACAAACCCATTTCAGGTGTAATCCGTTTACATTACTCATCATCATGTAAGTTTTCCATAACTTGTTATCATAATCATTTTCCAAACAAATTTATCATCAAGCCATAACTTCCAAATCATTGAATTTGATAGTGTCCTCAACCGTAAGAACAACAAAAAGACAACCAAATTAATGGTACCATTCTAAAATACAATTTTGCAACTGAACTTCATAATGCATAAAAGGATGACAAGGAGTTTGAACACCCTAGTCCTTCGTATATCATTCTTCTACAGGCATTTGAACACCAACACAACTAAGAATCTATACACTAGAATATGATGAATTTCATCAACTCATCTGCTTTTGAAGAAAAAAAAACACAAATATCAACTCTATGAACTCCCTACTGTCCTAGCAGAACAGCAGGCGAAGATTTGTGCATATCTCGGGGTAGGGAAATCCTGTAGGTATGAGGTTAGTGTCATTTGAAAGATAAGATCTAAGGTCACATTTGGTGAAAATTTCAAGAATTATGGATCATTGTATCATTCTCAATAGTTCTTTGAAAACGGTTCTATTTCAGCAGAATCTTGCAGAAATAAGATTCTGAACAGTGTACAGTTATAAATGCATAACTCTATGTATAATAATTGAAATTGCGTTCCATCAGAGAAATTATACCTAAGACAAATACCTTCACTCCATAGAAATTTCAGAATTTTTAGTCTTATGGATAGATACAGTTTAAACTTCAAAGTTGACTCATGTGCTGCAGAATCCATTCCCGGCAGCCTGAATTTCGAGATGCATATCTCGGGCTACCGAAATCCTTTTAACCTAATTCCAGTGGCTATTTAAAGCTAAGATGCAAAAATTTATGATGGATAAAATTCATATTTTTTGGTCAACAAACGAATTCCCAGTAGGCCATTATGCAGAAAAGTTGTTTCTGCTGCGCTAGTTCTGGACAGCCTCGGTTGCAATGCGCATAACTCGGGTTGTTGGAACCCAAATGGCGTGATTCCGGTGACATTCAAAATATAACAAGCAATAATATTTATATCTAAAATTTTATAATTTTCTAGCATGTATATTGGTACCGTTGTTTAGCCAAAGTTTCCCTACGGTTTAAGTGAAAAATCAAGTTTCTTTGCTAAACAAAGTAAATCTCAGATTTTGAAGTGTGCCCTTGGATGTGCTTTTCTTGATTAAAACCAATGCATTACTAAAGAGTATAGACCAATGGCCAACGCAAAGATTCATATATAAAATAACCCTACAAAACCAAACAAAAGCTGCTCAACACAAATGTGCTAAAGTGTACATATTGTTGTCAATGTAAAAAGATTTGTTACCTCTTCTACAAACAAATTGCTCATGATCTTTCTTTCCTTGTGACCTAGTAACAAATCTACAGGAAATCCAGTATAACAAATCTGCAATCAGTTTGGCAAGAAATCCAGTGACTCATGGTAGGAGTAAACATGTTGAGACCAAATTTCACTTCTTGCGTGATCTAGTGAATAAAGGGAAACTGCAATTGTGCTTTTGCAAGTGATCTGAATTTCATAAAGTAGATGTCATGACCAAGCCTATGAAAATTGAGAGATTCAAAGAGCTAAGGAGTTTTTTGAAAGTTGTATCAATAAGAGAATTGATCCAAACTTGATGTGCAACAAATGATAGATGGAGTCTAGGTGCCAACCTAGTTGGGATGTTAGACTCCATAGTGATGCATTAGCATATCTTGTGTGTTGAGGGAACTTTGAATTAGGTGGTTGTGTTGACAGAGTATTTCAAAGTCAGTTAGTGGTTAGTAGTTATGAACTGTTGATGACAGTTATAACAGTAAAAGCGGTTAGCTCTTTGAGTTAGATGAGTTAGTTAGACTTATTAGTTAGAGGTCTAGCAGATCTATAAATGTGTGAAGTACTGTAAGTGCAGTGATATATGAATTCAATAAAGAGTTAATTTTGAGTATTATTCAGCATATATCTTTTCTCTCTAAATCTTCTCTATTTTCAGTAGTGTGTGTGGATTTCTTCTTCCCTTCTCCCCAACAGTTTATATATTTAATTATTCTCACATTTGACCATATTTGAAATGTACGTACTTTAATTATTAACTTGATTTAATTTTCGTTTCGCAGTACTATCCAGAACGTAAATGTCCGGTATACTCTGATGATCAACTTACCGCACTCAAGCAAGAGTGGTGCCGTTATATTGTTGATTTTATCGAATGAAGGTATATGTAAGTGTGATCTATTGTAGTCCTTGACATTTCGAGTTTATATACCATTTTGAACTTAACAATGTTTATTTGGATATTATTGAAGGGGAGCAAGAATTTTGTTGAAGGTAAAGCAAAGGATTAATTGATCAAGGGCTTCTTCAATCAAGCTAGTAGTGCTAGCTAGGATTTTGGTTTTTGCTCTTGTATATAAACATATTGTTGGTTTTGCTAACTGTATGCATGTACATGAATATAGTAGTGCTAAGATTGATCGAGGGCTTCTTCTTTCTTCAATCAAGCTACTGTGATAGTACAAGATTTTTGCTCTTGTATATATATAAACATATTGTTGGGGTTTTGCTATATTGTACATGATATATATATATATATATATATATATATATATATATATAACCTGTTTGGTTTTGAATTATCTGTATATATTGCTGGTTTTGCTTGTGTTGATCTTGCAAATTGTATTGGTAAACGCAGGGGGAAATAGATAAAAAAAGTATAATATATATATATATATATATATATATATATATATATATATAAAAACAGGGAATTGCCAGCGTTTTCTTGAAGAAGCGCTGGTAAAGATTGCCAGCACTTCCTAATGAAACGCTGGCAATTTTATAACCTTTACCAGCGCTTCTTCAAGGAAACGCTGACAATTTTATAACCTTTACCAGCGCTTCTTCAAGGAAACGCTGACAATTTTGAACCTTTACCAGCGCTTCTTTATCGTTGGCGCACTTTCCCCCCTTTTGCTAGCGGATAAATAGCTAGCGCCTGAAAGCGCTGGCGAAGGCCTAAAATAAACGCTGGTAAATCCCTTTTCTGTAGTAGTGCATGCTCATTAATATTGAATCTCAAACGGGAAACTAAGGTTTTGCTAATTTATTAACACTAAAAGATAATCCGACAGTCCAATCCCTAAGTTAAAGCAGCAAACAAAACATTAGAATAAAATATCTTACTTGTGCTCAGAGTGAGGAGATAGAGAGTGATGAGTGAGAGGGAGCTCGAGATGGGTTGAGGCTTGCCTTCACCCTAAATTAGAAACACAAAGCAAAGAGAGGGTTTGAGAGAACTGTGAGAGGTTTTTTAACCTAACATTTAAAAACCATTCATGTTAAACTAATATCCTTAACTAATATGCCAAACTAATATGCACCAAGTGTTTTTAAACCAAGCAATACAAAACATTTGGCCAAAAGAATAGAACTAGGAATGAAGTAGTTATATGAGCCAATGCATATTTACATTGATAGAACAGAAACAGAAAATATGAACGCGATGAAGGAGAAGAAGCAGCAACGAGCTAAGAGGTATCAAGATTCTGATTTCAGACTTAGCTCAAACAAAGTCATGTACCTATCATTTTTAAAACTCTTCAGTTTAATATCCTAACAAGTTATTTCACACTAAAATATTTAAATTCCTCTCACCAAGTATATTACCTCCTTGAAATTCTTCATCCAAATATACCCTTAGTTCAGTGGAGAGTAAATCAACTAAAGATATTTACTAATCTGAGCCTTCCAGTTCAATGATTGAAGAATGAGAGCAGAAGAGTTTTATGTTTCCTTGCATATTTACTCAAGTTGAATCGACCACATTTTCAAACTAAATAGTAAATTCTAATACATTAATACTTTTTCTCTTCCTTTCTCCCTTTAATTTCTTAAGAAAATCTAATCAGAAGGAGAAGTGTTTTTCTTCATTATAATGTCACATATGTATTTCCTTTCTGTGATTCTTGGAATCAAGTTACATGCCATACTGTAAAACTAATCAAGTACATTGCAAAACGAAAGTAACAGGTAGCAGACAACAACAACAATGTAGAGAGAGAAAGAGAACCTGTGAGAGGAGAGGGTGAAGCCGTGGGCAAAGTCAAGCCGTGCGCGACTGGGCAGTGTATCAGTGATGAAGGAGCATCAACGATTTGTGGCGGTGGTGCTAGGTTACGGTGGTGAAGGATGAAGGAGAAGGAGCAACAACTAGAGAGAGGGCAAACAGTGAGGAGGGTAAGATATGAAAGAACGCTGGAACATGAAATGGGTTTAATGAAGATTTGAAATCGGTTGGATAATAGAACCGATGTTGAAAGTACAATAATGAGATCGGTTGTGAAATAACCGATTTTGAAAGTATACTAATGAGATCGGTTTTGTAAGAACCGATGTAAATACTTGGCGGGAATAAATAATTAGTTTTTTATTTAAATTTTCTACATCGGTTGTCCTCTGAAACTGATCTTAAATTTGTTATACATCGGGTTAAATTTAAACCGATGTAAAAAGTTTTCCACTTATTTCCAAAATTGTCACCGCCTCTTTTTTTAAATCGGTTTTTAGTTAACCGATCTAGAAACCTGTTGTAGAATCCATATTTTGCACTAGTGTTTCTGACAATCTAGGTTTGTCTCTTGTTTCTCGGCCATTGTCTGGAGAGAATTATAACTCATGGAGTCGAGCCATGAAAATGGCACTTTTGGCCAAAAATAAGTTTGGTTTCGTTGATGGTCCATTGCTACTCCTGATGAGTCCACCATTCACTACAAAAAAAAGGAGAAATCGCGACCGAAGTATTCAGTTGCTATATATCAAAAATCGGTCGTGAAAGGCCTTCGCGACTGAATAGTTGCCATGGGGAAAGGCATGGTCGCTAAGGCCTCCGCGATCGAAATTTTACTTCGATCATGAGTAACGCCCAAAATATCAGTTGCAAATATTAATAAGTTGGTCGCGAGATTGTTTGGTCGCATGCATGTATCAGATAACCAAAATTAGCGACTCAATACTTGGTCGCTAGTTCGGTCGCTAATCTAAGAATATTTATACTATCAGCGATCGATATTTGGGTCGCTGATCTGAGAATATGTAAATTATTAGCGATCGATATGTCGGTCGCTACATTGGGAAGTGGATTTTTTTACACGTAGCGACCGAGTTACCGGTGGCTAATTCAGTCGCTAGGGTTTTCCTTGTTTAAAAATTTTTTAATTTTTTTTAATAAATTCTTTTTAATTCATTATTATGATAATACATAAGAATCAATTGGATTCTTTTCAATTTATTATTATTGATTACAATTAAAAAACATTTAAAATATTAAATATATTAAGTAATGCTATAAGTGTATTAAACAAAACTTTAATATAGAGAAGTCGCCTATAAAGTCAAACCTAATGTAAACAAAACTCGTCCATAATGTAAATAAAATAAAAAATGTAACAAACTAAAATGTGTCAGAAATCAAAATGGAGGCGGAGGCGGAAAGTCATCCTCGTCATCATCGGCGGCGGCGTCCTCTGGAGAAGGAGAAGGCACAACTGGATGAGGGGGTGGCACAACAGGAGGCTGGATCGTCATATGCTCCATCACCATCCGTAGATGCTGACCCTGCTCCACTATCGTCTGCGTCAACTGCTATTGGATCTGCGTCAGCTGAGCAATTTGCTCCACCATCAATCGCTCCCTCTCGACCTTCTCTTTGAGCTTAGAGTTAAGCCGTGTAATGGTGTCCTACATTTGCTCGAACTGCTCTGAAGGGACAGTAGCTGCGCAAGACGAAGCAGGTGTGCCAGATGAAGAGGCAATAAACTCGTCGCTCAAGTGGCCGAGGCCATACACGTGCCCCTTCTTGCTCCTACCTCCGACGACCTCCAAATATATGGCATTGTCGTTGATGGAGATCGAAGAGTGGGAGCCCTCACCAGACAAAACCTCATCTTGTGAGGCACGCGAAATGACCTCCTCTCGCCTATGACTAGATGTGTCCTGTGAAGTATATTAGAAGATAATTATTTACAATTATAATATTAACAAGTAATAATAAATCACAAGTTTTAATTAAGTTTGTTTTATACATACCGCATAGTTACGAGCCTTATCATTGACCCATTCCCCTGACTTTAACTTCTTGGTCTTGTCCACCAACTCCATAGCGGCCAGGGGTTGCTGTAACTCCGCAGCCTAGATATATTTAGATATTTTAAATTCATAATATGTGCAATAAATAGAAACTAAATACTGCGCTAAAATATCATTTAAACATACCAGCTCATCGAAGTGGGCGGCGGCCGATTTAGAGCCCCCGGTGTAGGCAGATGCCCCACTATCAACAACTCGATTACGTCGGGCGGTGGTGCTCTTCTCCTTGAACTCGGAGTGGCCCAATGTTGTTCCAGGCCCTCCCTGATCACCGGATTCATCCAGTTACCCTTATACTGACTGGTTCTGAGCTTATTCACTGTGTTTTTCATACTCAAAACCGGTCCTGATGGTGTTCTTAAAATGTGGAGCACACCTATACGATTTCTGCAAGAAACACTTATTAGTCAACGCTTAAGAATAAAGCATTAAACCTAAAGTAAATGTAATTAAATATTTTAATAAATTATTACCTTAAACTCCCGAAAGAACATGTCCCTAACACCCTGTGGGATGGCCTTCCAATTAGGCCATGCAACATCAAAATTTTGTTTGAGGATCTTGGAAATGGTATCGGAAGGGCCCTTCGCAGGGATAAAGCTGTAGGAAAATTAATCACACAATGTTATAAATATGACCTTAAATTAAATTAATCACATTTATATATAGTAAAATTAAATTAACTTACTCATTCTTGCCCCTAGGGACAAGAAGCGTCCTCCGGTCAGTCGAATCCTAGCTCTCATGTGGCACCACTGATGATGACGGTCCAATCGACGTCCTAACATCCAAGGCTGGTGTAGCTGGTGCCGATCCATCACCCGTAGGCCCAACTGCAGATGTACTGCCAGGAGTGACTCTGTCAGAAGCCGGCGGGTCGATGGTGGGAGAATCTTTCCCAAAACAACCTTTGCCATGACCACTGCCAGGGACTCTGCCACGACGCTGGCTTCTGCCTCCGGACGAATCTACCATCTGTTTGAAAAAAGGATATGTAACATCAAAATACTAACTAATTGATTAATTATAACAAAAATGAATAAACATAACAAATGAATAATACATAAGTTACCTAAATTGTATTTGTATCACTGAAATCAATCTCACTCTCACTCTCACTCTCACTCTGACTTGATTGGAATGTGTCTTCGCTAGATTCGTCCAAGTCAGACTAGTTCATTAACTCTCTATCAACTTCTTCCCCACTGCCAGCAATGTCCGCGAGAGAATTATCAATGATATCTGGCGTAATATCAAGTGATACGTGGGGCCCTACAAACTCATCATCTTGGTAAGCAGCATCTTTCTCATGTTGATTGATTATGTTATCATTAATTGTAATACGAGCCTTTATCTTGATTACACCCAACCAGCCTTGATGTCCCTTGGGTGTGAAAAAGGTTTTTCCCCAAACTGTCCCACTTAGATAATTCAAGATTCAATACAATGAGCATTCGTACCTTCAGAAGGTAAGCATGCTCATTAAATCTCAAACGGGAAACTAAACCTTTTGTAAGTAATTAACTCTAAGAAAGTAGAATCATTATCTTATATATTAGTGGTACTGCAGAAACTTGAATAAAATTTTCCGGCAAAAAGTTTGAATCACACATCCTATTGAGTTCAGCTCTCCACTAACAAACAACACATAATTGGCAATCACATGCATAATTTCTAAATTATCAACACACAACCAGCATCCTGCCTTTCGAACAGGATTACATCCTATGGAGCTCAACTCTCCACTAACAAACAACACATAATTGGCAATCACATGCATAATTTCTAAATTATCAGCACACAAACATCATCCTGCCTTTTGGACACGATCACATCCTATTGAGCTCCCCAGTCTACTAACAATAGGAATTTTTTTTAAGGCAAGCCAATGAGGTGTAGTAACTAAGCAATTTTTTTAAGAATGTCAAAATCATGGAGAAGTCCAAGAGAAAGCTTACCTGTGGAGAGGGAGAGGGGACGAACGGACTCTGGTTCAACTAAAAAAGAATAGATCAAGTACCTATTCTGCAACAAAAAATAAATCACTTTAAAATCACTTAAACATATGTGTAATAGATTATGAACCAATTAATGACATGCTGACAAATTGTTTAAAAGCAATCCCGAAGTAAAAAAATTACAGTCAAGGCATAACACTGTTACTATGAATGGGGTTTAAAATAAGGTTGGGTTAAAAATAAATATAGAACAAATTAAACATGTAATGAGACACGGACAAGACGAAAGAGTGTGTTACAACAACAAGCTCTTGAGAAAGTTAAACCAAGGTACTCCTTTAGGCAAATAAAGTAACATCTGCTACATAAAAAAATTAAGTGCAAGGAGAAACAATTTAGTTCCTCATGATTATCATAAATTTTAACTCCCAAAAACCACTACTCCATCAATTAACAATGAAAATTCATGATTCCCACGTTCAGAAGTATCAAAAAAATACTATATAACATATGTGACAAATTCTAATCATAATAGGACATAACAGATAGTGTTATAGATACTATAACAATTAGAGAAATCATAAAATTACCCAAATTTAGCGGTAGAGGATAAGAAATGCAAGAAATGTCCTCGAAGATAGAATTTTAATCATTGAATGCAAAAATTCATTACTGTTACACTAACAAGTGCTTAATCTGTTATAGGATTGCAAGAGTGGGTATCGTTGTTTTTCCTATGACAAATCACATGCCCACACCCCTACAGTGTACCCCCATGTATCGGATTTCTGGCAACTATGGTCATTCCGAGGCAGCAATAGCCAAAGCTGTAGAATCACATCGAAAATAAATATGGACAAAGTTTACAAATTCATTCATTACCCTACCAAAGCAAACCATAGCTAAAAGATACTCATAAAATCAGCCCAAGCACAAGTGATTCTAAATGAATCTTTGCAAAGGAGATGAATATATATGACTTTCAAATGCATTAAACCCCATTCATAATTCACCAACGAAGATAGACTTACTACGGTGGTCGGAGTGCTTGTGTGCGACGGTGGCCGGAGTGCCTGCGTTTGACGGTGGTTGGAGTGCCCTGTTTCTGTTGAAAGGAAGACAAGAGAAGAGATGGGAGGAAAAGAAGGGAAGAGAAGAGAGGAAAAGAAGGGAAGAGATGGGAGGAAAAGAGTGCGTGCTACGGTGGCCGGACGAGGAGGCAGAGAGGAGAGGGGGTTGAGGAGCAGCGGTTTCACGTGGAAGTGAAGAAGAAAATGAGGATTTCACGCGATTTAGGGTATTAGTTATAGCGACCGACAATAATCGGTCGCAACTCAGTCGCTAAGCTAATCCATTAACTTTTTATTTACCGTGTCTTAGCGACCGATTTATATATCGATCGCCATTTGGTCGCATAATGGCTCCATCAAAAGTTTCAACCAACGTGGATTAGCGACCGATTAGTGACCGAATAAATATCAGTCGCTAAATAACTTCAATATTACCGTTGCATTTAAATCCGTCTCTAATTCAGTCACAAAAAAGTCATCATCTTTGACTTTGTTTTTATTAAATTGCGCGACCGATATCGCGATTGAATTCTTGTGACCGTGCATTTCGGTCGCAAAGAACATACTTTATGTAACATATGAAAATAGTGCTATCCGTCGCTGTTTCGGTCGCTATTTGTGACGGACTACTTCGGTCACAAATGTTCGGTCGCTATTTGACCTTTTTTGGTAGTGATTATTGCTCCCTTCTCCGCTTGGCAAAGGAACAATAATATTGTGAGTTCTTAGATCTCGAACTTCATCTCTAAGGACATCATTGTCAGTCTCATCTTCTCCAACTCTCCATCAAAGTTTTGCACTAATCTTCATGATCGATTTCAACAAAAGAATGGTCCCCACATCTTCTAGTTGAATAAATAACTACTGCATGAGTCTGTCACAAGGATCTCTCACTATCAACCAATATTTCACCAAAATGAAAGGAATCTTCGAGGAACTTGGTGTGAGTATCGTCCAACCATGCCAATTATGTAGTGTGTTTTCTCATGGGTCTCAATAACTCATTCTCCCAAATTTGGGGCCAAACTTTGTTGATGAACCCTACCTCTCCCATCAACAAAGTTTTCTCCCCAATAGTTCCATAAGAAAAACCGAGAGAAATTGCCTCCATGTCTGTTCAGTATGATCCTCAACCTGCCTTTGTTATTCGTCACAATTCTAGACAATCCACAGGCACCAAGTTCAAGAATGTCAATGCAAGAATGACAAACCCCTGTGTTCTCATTGTGGACTCTTGGGCCATGTCAAAGAGAAATATTATAAACTCCATGATTATATTATATACAAAGCTCACAAACTATTATATATTTTATTTTGTTAAATATTATTATTAGACCCTGTTGATTTAAAAATATTCAAATAGATGAACAGTTTCATCAAAACTGATATTATTTCAACTCAACATCATCAGGGTTCACTACAACCATGTTTCTCATCCTTTGTGCATCTGTTTCAAGTTTCCTAATCTCTCTTGCACGCATCTACACCATTTCAAGATGATCAAGCACTAACTAGGATTTCACATATTGGATACTCACTTTATATATTTGAGTGATAAAATAATACATGATTAATATATGAATGTTTACTAACTAATACCCGAAAAAGGGAGTAACAAGATGTCACTATTTTTTTGGCTGGTTTGATCACTTTTCTCTAAGGTTGTCTGGCGTGTAGTATGGTTGTGTTAGGTGTTGTTCATATCTTTTGCAAGGGAGTGCATTTTGGATGGATGGTGATTGTGGTTTTACAAAAAGAAGTTTATTACAAGTTGAATTGGTCATGCATTTTTTGAAGTATCATTTGCTGATATAAAAGATGCAAATGGAGTTTACAAGCTCGGTGCTGGGTGGCGGATGTAAACACTGGATTTTGTAGCCTGTGATATATGTTCTTCTTTTTGCTGCTAATCTTGTTGGTGATTATGTTCTTTTTTTTTTATCATGGTGTTTAATTGTTGAAGTATGGTTGTAATTGTTGAAACTATTTACTTGGTAGTGTTGTGTTGTTCTTATATTAATAAATTGTTTTGGCTTTTAAAAAAAACTAACTAATGCCTGTGACTCCCCCAAAATTATGCATGTTGACTGACTAATACCTGTGACTCCTCCAAAAATTTTACTCAAGATCCGTCACTTGTTGATAACATGTCCTTAATAGGTAACATGTCCTTAATAGAAGAGAACTCAAGGCCAATAAAATAAACCATAATGTAAAACATAAAAATAGAGGAAAATATTAAACTCTAGAATTTGATGTAGAATTATTTTTTTTTTAAAAGGAAAAAGATTTTATTAAAAAAAGAGTACAAGGGGTACTCCAACCCACTACATCAAATGCTTATTTTTTTTATTGTTAATAGATTCCAAGCATCCCAATGGATTCATACACCAATCGAAATAATTCCAATTTAAATGTCTTCCTTCTCTTTCAACCAACCATACCCATGATATTATTATCTTCACTTGTGCTACAATGTTTGTATGTTCTGCAACCGCACCCTCAAAACTAATTTTGTTATGGAGGAACCATACAACAGCACTCGAAATAAAATATCTAACCCTGTCCTTCTTCTTTCCGCTAATAATTAAGCCATGCTGCAAGAAATTCCCAACACCATCATTACACCACATATCTGTTACACCCATCCACGCGTAGATGGAACACCACACGTTATATGTAACACCAGGGGCTGACGAGGGCGGGGAGTGATCGCCGGTGCATGAGGCACAGACAAGGAACGGCTCCTGACAAGCTTCTAGGCGGAGGGACACATGAACGAACCGATTCACACCAGAATGAAAGGGATCCTGAGGCTGTGCAGGTATGGGACTGTACAGTTGAAGGAAGGCTTATAAGAATTGATTGGTACTACATATACCAACAAGATGCATCTTCTTTTCGGGAGCCCAGAACATAAGCACTCCATAGTTAAGGGTGCTTGACTTGGAGTAATTGTGGGATGAGTGACCTTCTGGGAAGTTTCCCAGAAAACGTGTGAATGAGGACAAAGCACGCTGAAAAGACTTGTGTTGGTTTGTGGGGACAGTCGGCAATCCTGAAAGCAGTCCGGGCCGTTACAAATGGTATCAGAGCGAACCTCTCCCAGTACGGTGTGGTTCGGGGAAGAACCAAGCCGAAGCTGGTGGGCATGTAACACCCGGGGTTGACGAGGGCGAGGAGTGATCGCTGGTGCATGAAACATGGACAAATAGAGGCTCCTGGCAGGCTTCTAGGCGGAGGGACACATGAATGAACCGATTCACACCAGGATGAGAGGGATCCTGAGGCTGTGCAGGTATGGGACTGTACAGTTGAAGGAAGGCTTATAAGAATTGATTGGTACTACCTATACCAACAACATACATCTTATTTTTGGGAGGCCAGAACATAAGAACTCAATAGTTAAGCATGCTTGACTTGGAGTAATTGTGGGATGGGTGACCTTCTGGGAAGTTTCCCAGAAAGCGTGAGAGTGAGGACAAGGCACGCTAAAAAGACCTGTGTTGGTTTGTGGGGAC
Organism: Ammopiptanthus mongolicus; assembly: GCA_039655645.1. Lineage (NCBI taxonomy): Eukaryota > Viridiplantae > Streptophyta > Magnoliopsida > Fabales > Fabaceae > Ammopiptanthus > Ammopiptanthus mongolicus. The sequence goes on from CM077347.1 coordinate 82,749,187, forward strand.
AATCGGCAATCCTAAAAGCAGTCCAGGCTGTTACATTATAAGAGAACGAACAGGCAAAAAACATATGGTTAACAGATTCAACATGCTGGAAAAAAACACACAGCTATCACAGTGGTCACTGTTAATGATACCGCATCAGTAATGCGTCCCGTGTAGGTAGACGTTCCAATAGGACCCTCCAAACGAAAATAGCAACCTTGGAAGGAACTGCAGTCTGCCAATTCCTTTTCAACGCCTTAGATAAATTAAATTCCACCACAACATTCTATCTTGAACTAAGAAATGATTGTATGTTGAACTGACAGTGAAATTATGAGAGGCATGTTGTTTCCAAATTCAACAATCTTGTTCTTCACTTGTAGAAGCAAAATTAGCTAGTAGCATTTTGAGTTTTATCAAAATTTCTTCCTCACTTGCTGTAAGGCGCCTTCGCTAAGACCATCTCCAAGACCAATTTTCATCCGCCCACTGACTCATTCGTTCAACAGTTATGTCCTGTTCAGCAGCCAAATTGTATAGCCTAGGATATAACTCATGAAAGGCACTCATTCCCAACCATTTATCCTCCCAAAAACTGACCATATCACCTCTCCCTAGCCTTATTGTAACTGCATCATTAAACCAATTAGGATACAAAGATAGCAAATCTCTCCACCACAATGAAGAGACTCGAGAATCAACATGTCCCTTCAGAATTCCACGCAAGAGAGGACCATATTTATGCGTCAATAATGAAGGAACCTGTTTGAAACACAAGAAGGGGGGTTGAATTGTGTTTTAGGCGATTTTAAATTCTTTTCGTAAGCAGATAATGATTTTCGCAAGATTGGACGCTTAAAATGATTAAAAGCAAAGAGAGCTCTTCCAAACTCCAAGTTGGACGCTCACTTAATTTTGACTAAGATAAGAAGACAGCGTAATGAAAGGCAATTCAATCCCAGTTAGTTTGTTAGACAAAAACTAAAGTAAGATAAGGGAGAGAAAAGAACACAACGATATTATCCTGGTTCACTCTTCACCAAAGAGCTACGTCCAGTCCTCTCTACTTGAGAGCTTTATCCACTATAACAAAAACCTTTTGTTACAAAGTATTCAACACCTCTTCAGGCAGTATTCTCAACCTCTTCAGGTTCTCTAAGTATTCTTTTACAGACAAGCCTCTTCAGGCTCAACCAAACTAAGGTTTTGAAAAAGATTGTTCTACTAACTCACTAAATGTGAGAATTCGAAACTAAAGCTTAGACTCTTGAAAATAGCTCTACACAGAGAGTAATATGAAAGTTAGAATCAGAGTAGCTTTTCTAGCTTTGCAAGCTTGAGATTTTCTCTTTTATCTCTTGAAGGATTTTGAATTGCTTTGTGCTGCTTCACTTCTTTTGCTCAAGTTCAGTTTCGTTCAGCCTTTCTTCTTTTCTTGATTTCTACCTTTTCACTTTCAAAAGATGAAGGTATATATAGCCTCTTTTCTTTGAGCAGTCTTCAGTCTTCAACGGATGGAAAAGGATCCGTTCTGATGAGCATTGAATGCATTTGATCCGTTGAGTCTGATAGCTTCTGAAGTTTCTGATCAGCAGAATAGACTGTCAGGGAGATAGCTAAAAGTGGTGCTGACATATCCTCTGAGTAGAAGAAAGTTGCCTTTTGTTTATCCAAAACAAGAAGGTCAACTTCTTTAGGTGATAGGGACATTCTGGCTTGTGCTTTTCTTTTGTACGAATCTTACAGAGAATGTTTTGTCCCACTAGTATAAGCCTTTTACATGGAATAATAATTTCAAATGCTTTTACAAAGATATTCGCGCTTGAAATTAAAAGACATGTATTGGACTAGTTATTACAGAAGGTAACCAAAAGAGTCTTTGGACTCAATGGTTCTATAAACTATCGTCTAGTCGTAAACCAAGAATAGGTGTTGGACGAGATAAAGTCTTTGGACTATGTTGGACGAGATAACGTCTTTGGACTATGTTGGACGAGATAACGTCTTTGGACTATATTGGAATTGTCCTGCACACTTAATATAGAACATTAGTCCATAACTAATCTTTGTTCATCTTAAATTAGCTCTTTGTTAACATCAAAACTCAAGGGATTATCTGGACCATGACCACTTTGGTTCCAACAAATAAACCATACCAAACAACATCTTTATCAGTAAGACACCTCCACTTCCATTTAGCTAAAAGACTAGCATTAAAAACTTCAAGATTTTTGACCCCCAATCCACCCTTTTCTTTTGGCAAGCACACTTTATCCCAACTCATCCAACAAGTTTTTTGGCTCTCACTAACACCCCCCATAAAAAATTCCTTTGCAAATTAGTGAGAGAATGGATTACCTTTTTAGGAGCTTTGAAGAAAGATAGGAAATACACAGGCAGGCTGTTCCGGACCAAATTTATCAAAGTGATTCTTCCACCTATAGAGAGACGTGCTTTCTTCCATGAAGATAACCGCTTCCTCATTAGATCCTCCACTCGTTTCCACGTTGAGCATCTTCTTGGGTCTGCTCCGACCGGGATGCCCAGAAATTTGAGCGAAAATTTACTCTCACAACATGACATAAAACACGTTACTGCATTCAAAAATTTATCATCAAGATTTATGCCAAATAAATTGCTTTTTGGAAAATTTACCCGAAGCCCCAAAGCTAATTCAAAGCCTCTTAAAATAGATTTGAGTCCCCATAAGTTCTCCCAGGACGGTTCGCACATAAGAATTGTATCATCAGCATATTGTAAGATTGGAAAAGAAATTTCCGAGAATATCTTATATGCTGTAAGGTGCCCCATCTCCACAGCTTTATTAACCAATCTTGTTAACCCTTCCGTAGCTATTAAGAATAAAAATGGAGCCAAAGGATCGTGTTGTCTCAATCCCTTATGTACTGTAAAATCCTCCGTAGGACTCCCGTTAACAAGCACAGACATAGAGTTGGAGCATATGCATGCCTTTATCCACCTTCGCCAGTTAATGCAGAATCCCATCCTTGTTAACATGTAATCCAAATAAGATCAATCCACCGAGTCATACGCCTTTTTCGATATCAACCTTGAGAATAAGGTATTTCTCCTTGCGTCTCTTTGCCGAATCCACAACTTCATTAGTAATTAGGACCCCATCCAAAATCTGCTGGTTAGGTAAGAAAGTTGTTTGGCAACTTGAGATAATTCTGCTCAAAACAATCTTCAGCCTTGAGGCCAAGAATTTAGCAAGTATCTTATATAGGCAATCAATCAAAGAAATAGGTCTATACTCTTGTAAAGACTGGGGGTGCTCCGTTTTGGGAATAAGTGCTAGAAACGAGGCAATAATGGCCTTAGGAAGGCAAACATTCAACTGAAATTCTTTTATATAGGCCAGTAGCTCTAATTTTAACAACTTCCAGTTTGCCTTGATGAAATTAAAATTAAATCCGTCCGGCCCAGGGCTTTTATTCCCATCACAACTCCATACTATCTCCTTCAATTCCTCTAAGGTCACCAATGCAGTAAGCATCTCGTTCTCTTCATCAAAGACTTGACTAAATGTTATACCATCCAGCGTGGGTCTAACGAAATGATGATTACTTGAAAAGTGATTTTGGAAAAAAAAAAAATTCACCTCATTCTTCACTTCTGAAACCAACTCCACCCATCTGATGTTGAATTATATTCATTTTTACTATCAGCGGTTGGAGTTTATAGCAAAAGTATAAAATGACATGTTTTGATTTTACACTCTTTAAGTCGCATTATCATCTCATTTTAAACACAATTTAAAATATAAAATACGAAACTAAAATTGTAGAGGGGCCAATGTGGGTAGAGTTTTAATCGATCGCTTCAGAAGTGGAAAATAGGGTGAGGGCAATTGATTGTGGCAAAGGTCTAAGCTTCATTGCACAGCTGTATCGGCTCCATATTTTAATCCGTCTACAGAATTAGTCATCACCCACAAATGTTATTGGTTAAAATCTCATATTAGAGTTTTTAAAGACACAATATTTATCAACAAGATCCAGTATAGTTGGTACATAGATGAGTTTCTTAATTACGTATGCTGTTAGGGGTACATCTCCTGCTGTGTAAGGAAAATAATTTATTAGGAGGGTTTGTACTTATTTCCGTGATCTTTCTACCTTGAAAGGGGTTAGCCTCCAACTATCAGCCGGAGGGTACACCCTTAATGGAAAAAAAAATTTAACAACTTTTCATATATAGACAACAATTGTAATACAAGGTAGACTTACATGAATATGGATGAATATTAAAATACCCTGTATTTTGATGTGGAATGTATGTATATATATAAATAAATCTAAGTGTGGTTGTCCATAAGTTATTAATTTTTGTTACACATAATAAAATTTTAATTGGTTGACATAAAAAAGCACGATTCAGAGCTGCAAAGTGAATTCAGCGCTTCACTTAACCTTTAAAATAATTTATGTTTGAGTAATTAATATCTTAAGATTTTTTAGTGAATATTTTAAGATATTTAACTTATAAATTCATGTTAATTTTACCTCATATATTTATCGTTTGAATGAAGTCTTAATAATCATTCAAATAGTTAAGATTACAACTACTTTTTTATGATCCTAAGACTACTATTTAATATAACTATCACTAGTGCAATTAAAATGTTTTAAATCGATTAAAAATATCATTCTAAATCGGTTATGGAATCGATATAGAAACAGATGACGTATAATGTAAGACCTTTTAACATCGGTTTTTAACCGATGTTGAAAGTGCTCATTCAACAGATTAATAATTATTGAAAAAGAACTTTTAATATCGGTTATAATATAGAACCGATGTTGAAATTTATAATTCAACATCGGTTTTGTCTTATAACCGATTTTGAAAGTTTTACTTTTCACATCGGTTATAACTCAGAACCGATTGAAATTGATAGTTCAACATCGATCCTCTATTGCAACCGATGTTGATAGTCCAATTTTTTTTTTTTTAAATACTCTGTTTTAAACCAGTGGTAATCCTTAACCCTGTTTCATATATGTACAACCAGAACAATCCCAGCCAAAATAGAATCCCAACAATAACATAATCTAAATCACTATACTAAGTACGCCAAACTACTTTATTGATTATGCAAAAGTCAGCTTTTGATTCAACAAACTCAACTAATTATATAATGTAATAAATTCAAACTAATTAATTAAATACATAACAAAGAAACAACAAAGATATATAACAAATTAAACTAATTAAAGAAATAAAATGTCATCCATAAATTAATGTTCAGTAGTCATCTCAAGAATGAAGTTTGCCCAACGCTCCTTGATGTCCTTAATGTCCTCTTCAGAGAATGCTTCCGGATTGTCGAAAATCTGCACATTATAACTAATCAACTATAACTATACATAATTAATCTATAACTATTTACAAATGTTATTAGTTAATTACCTCCTTCCATCGATCTGTAATACTCGCGGAGACAATGTTGAACATCCACTTCATGACATAATATCCGCACTCCCAGCCGCCACGTTGCCTATGACACTACAAATGAATACACAATTTGAATATATAATGAGTAAAAACATAATAGTAACTATTTTACACTGCAATTGAATCTCGAGTACTAATAAACTACTTACATTAGGGTAAATCCACCTAATAGGCCTGGGCCTATCACCATCCAAAAGACGACTTGCGTTCATAGATCTATCATAATTAAGAAAATATGAATTTAAAGTATGTTATAGATTTCAGAGTAATTAATAAAGCAAATGTAGTACAAATTAAATTAATTAAAAGCTTATGTTTCAACAATAAGCTTGATTTCTTTCGTCGGCTTCCTTCCCAACGAACAAAAGAAAACCACAACACTCATACCACGACAGATGATCAATAATTGCCAATATTTACTGCATTTGGAAACAGTTAGAGACAATTCACAGATAATTATAAATCACTAGTAAAACTTGTACTTACAGATGGAGGTAAGGTGCTAGGTAGAACTGTTTTTTGCCTTCATCAAGCACATGTCGCATGTACGCGGTAATCTCATCTGACCTAAGTGTCTCACCCTGAATTAGTTGAAGGTCAAGGAATCCATAAAGATGGAGGTTACCCCTATCAATACATAGGCGATGCAGATACCTAAGATATTGAAATAAATATTAATTATAATAGTTAAAAACTTAATTAGTTAACTTACAAATTAATTAGTTGAAATAAAATATACTTACGTGCACCATAATGAGACAACTGTCATGCAAAACATTTCACTATCAATGCATATCTCCATAATGTCCCTCTGGGGGATATAGAAAGTGTCGGGCTTGCCATCGTGTTCCAAATTTATAAAAGCGAACTCCCTCCCAAGTTTCATAGCAGCTAATACGAGACGTTCCAGAGCATCAAGTTCAACATCCTTGTCAATACTCTAAACAGCAAATATAGAACATTAGAAAACACGGTTAGGTTATTTCAATTCTAAATAAAAAAAAAAAACCTAACTTATTGAATGATTATATGAATACCTTCGATGAACCAGACGCCACAAGTTTTCTCGGATCCGACCTAGGCCTTTTGGATCGATGATCTTTTCCATCATCCTAAACAACAAAGGTAAAGCATTAGTAAACACAATTAAGTTATTTCAATTGTAAATATAGAAAAACATAAGTAATTGAACAATTACATGAATGCCTTGGTTGAAACAAAAAACCTCACAAGTCTTCTCGGCCAAGGGATGAAATTACCGGGGGCCTGGCCAACTGTAATAACCTCCTCGGTGGGCACAAGGACTAGAGCATCAACATCTCGAACATCTTCAACCACCACCCTCACATGATCATCCTCTAATGTCTGGTGGTGTAAGGTATTTCCCAAGTTGTGTACCCTCCCAAATGCCACTAACCGGCGATCATGATGATCATCAACATACAACTCACATTGATCGTCCTCCTTATCAGGCTGATGTGAATGATCACATGAACCCTTAGTGCTCATAGGTACAGACGGTTGAGCACTTGTGTTTTGCTGGGAAAAACCCATAGATGCCAACTCTGAGAGAAGATCTCGTTTTATTTCTTCTCGAAGCTGCGCCTTGATGGACTCAATATCATCCATCTTCCGATGATGTGAAGATGGTCCGTGGTATTGGGTAATGCCAACACCCCATCCAACACCAAGGACACGGCCTAGGTGATCCTCTTTCCCAATCGCAACAGCCAAGACATCTTTGCGTCCAGTAGACATAAAGGTTCTTTGTGTGCTTTGTTCATCCAAGGAATCCTACAACATACAATTGTCACATTAATTTGTGTAAGATGATGGATAAGCATGTTACAATTACAATTAGAATTGAATATATACTTACAATCTTTTCAACAACAAGACGTGCCTCCTCGGATGTATATTGCCCCGATGGTCCTTGTCGGGCTCTCTTCCATGTATGGTGGCGTGGGGGTGGAGGTGGATCAACAACTTCCGGAGGTGGATAAGCCGTAGGATCAGCTTGGGATGCTTCTTCCAAAAGTTGTTTCTTCTTCTCTTCAATCATCTTCCTCCTTAGCTTTTTATATCCCCCACGAGACAAACGATGGGGTAGAGATTCTTACTCTGGATCTCCTGCGCCTTTTTCCTTTTCTCCTATTATAAATAACATCAACTAAATTCAGTATATTAATAAAATCAATTTGGTTGGTCAACTTTTGAAGGTCAATGACTTTGCTACATATAGCACTGAAGAATAAGCACAACCTTGTTATGGCATGTCTCACTTTTTTAGGCAAGATGTCACGAATAGCCACTCGTAGTAGTTGTTGCATCAAAACATGGCAATCATGAGACTTTAAACCAACTAATTTGAGATCTTACTTGAGACAAGCCTCTTAACATTTGAAGAGTAACCCTGTGGCACTTTGACTCCCCGCAGACACTCACAAAAACTTTTTCTCTCTTTTTTCGATAAAGTATGACATGCTGGGGGCAAATAAGTCCGTTTAACCCCTACTGATTGTGGAGCTAACTGCTCTCGTATTCTCATCGCAACTTGATCTAAACGAGCATTCACACCCTCCTTTGTCTTGCCTTGAATGTTAAGAAGCATCCCGACTACACTATCACACACATTTTTCTCCACATGCATCACGTCAATACAATGTCTTACATCAAGTTTGCACCAGTATAGAAGATCGACCTCTTCTTCCATATGTTTTTCTCAGTAGCCTTCTTATGGGTCTTTCCAAAGATAATATCCATGTCCTTAACCCGTTGATAAACTTGATCTCCGGTTAAGGCTGTCGGAGCAATTTCATTCTCCTAGCATCCATTAAAAGCTTTTCTCAATCTACGATACGGGTGATCAGGTGTGAGAAATTTTCGATGCCCAAGGTAAACTGTCTTCCTTCCATGTTGTAGTTGATGGTAGCATGTGCCTTCTTCACATACAGGGCATGCTTTATGCCCCTTAACACTATATCCGGACAAGTTCTCGTATGCTGGAAAGTCATTGATGGTGTAAAATAACATGGCACGCATCTTGAAAGTCTCATTGCAATACCCGTCAAACACATCAACGCCTTCCACGCACAGCTTTCTCAAGTCTTCAATCAAGGGACTTAGATAAACATCTAAGTCATTTCCTGGCTGTTTTTGGCCCGAAATCATCATAGATAACATAATGTATTTGCGCTTCATGCACAACCAAGGAGGTAGGTTATAAATTACCAAGAGAACAGGCCATGAACTATGAATACTACTTAAGGTGCCATACGGATTCATTCCATCGGTAGTAAGTCCAAGCCTAAGGTTTCTTTTCTCATCGGTTAAATCCGGAAATAAACTATCAATTCTCTTCCATTGCAAAGAATCAGCCGGATGGCGAAGCTGTCCATCACATTTTCTCTCATCTGAATGCCACCTAATGTTTTTTTACGTCATTTACATAAGCGAACAATCGCTTGAACCTTGGAATTATTGGAAGATACCATAACACCTTCGCAGGAAGACCCTTTGTGATCACATCACAATTTGAATCACCATTGTTCACTTTGTAGCAATACCCCACACCTTGGACACTCGTGCATCTTTTCAAAGTCATTCCTGTACAATATGCAATCATTAGGACATGCATGTATTTTCTTATACTCCATACCCATCGGACACAATATCTTCTTCGCCTCATAGTTACGGTTCGGCAATGTGTTACCTTCTGGAAGCATGTCTTTCAACAGCTCAAGCAATTCGGTGAAGCTTTTATCACTCCACCCATTTCTCGCCTTCACAACTACCAATCTTAACACCGCTGACAACCGTGTGAAATTAGAGCACCCAGGATACAAAGGCTTATCTGCATCAGTGCACAAAGTATCATACACATTTGCTCATTGAAATGACTCTTGTCCAATATCGCGGATCATGTCCTCTAGTCGATCGTCCATATCTACGTCATCAACCTCCTCTCTTTGGGACACACTTGGTTTGTCTAACAATTCACCATGCCATATCCATCTTGTATAACTCTTGCATATCCCTTCACAAATAAGACGCTCTCGTATTTTCTCAGCTTCCAGTCGTCTCTCATTCAAACAATTAACATAAGGACAATAAACCTTCCATTACTATCGGGAACATTTCTTTTAGCAAATTCTAAAAACTCTTCCACTCCATTCTCATACTCATGACTTGTGCGTCTAGCATCGATCCAATTATGATCCATAACTACAACAACAACTTCACTTAGTCCAAGATCTTCAACTCCTTATCACATGGTATGGCCCTATCCCATTCGAGAAGAAACTTCTTCAACACTCAGTTAACAGTTATTCCTTAACTTTCATACCCATACTTAATGAAATTTCAGTAGCATTTCCCATCGGTCTCTGACGTACACGACTTGAACGCGGTGGCATCCACTGCGACAAAGTGTGCACCCGGAGAACAAAAGGAAATGCATCAGACCGAAATTTCTTCAAGTATAACATGAGAATTAAGGAATAAGTATTAACCAAATGAAGAATAAGTTTTTCCCCAAACTGTCCAACTTGGACAATTCAAGATTCAATACAATGAGTAGTACCTTAATAAAGTACACATATGCTCATTAATATTGAATCTCAAACGAGAAACTAAGGTTTTGCTAATTTATTAACACTAAAAGATAATCCAACAGTCCAATCCCTAAGTTAAAGCAGCAAACAAAACATTAGAATAAAATATCTTACTTGTGCTCAGAGTGAGGAGATAGAGAGTGATGAGTGAGAGGGAGCTCGAGATGGGTTGAGGCTTGCCTTCACCCTAAATCAGAAACACAAAGCAAAGAGAGGGTTTGAGAGAACTGTGAGAGGGCTTTTTAACCTAACATTTAAAAACCATTCATGTTAAACTAATATCCTTAACTAATATGCAAAATTAATATACACCAAGTATTTATAAACCAAGCAATACAAAACATTTGGCCAAAAGAATAGAACTAGGAATGAAGTAGTTATATGACGCAATGCATATCTACATTGATAGAACAGAAACATAAAATATGAAAGCGATGAAGGAGAAGATGCAGCAACGAGCTAAGAAGTATCAAGATTCTGATTTCAGACTTAGCTCAAATAAAGTCATGTACCAAAAAGAATAGCTTGAAAAAGATTATCTACTACCAAATGAAATTCTAACAGAGTTAACATACTTTTGACACTGCAAGAATCTGATATGATAAGCAATTCCTAGGCTATATAACAGATCATCACCATACTATCAATACAAATAATATCAATTCCCAGAGGCTATTGTTCAATGTTAGAATTATATATAATCAAATTGTCTCCATGTGCTTGAAACAATTCTCTTGCAGGTGGGAGGGTATCATATGTGCGCAAAAAAGGGTTTAGCAGAGACAAAAGTTGGGTTTTAGCAGAGACAAAATAACGGGATTTACAGTGTCTCCCTCCATCCCTAAAAAAATGGGTATTATAGTTATTTTTTAGCAACAAAGTAGAGACAGAAAAGGGAAAATAAGGTTCAGTATTGCATTGGAAACCAAGTTAGCATCTTCAAACCAAGTCACAGGTGACATAAAGCAGAGAGCAAAAATGAGAGTTTAGGGTACCATACCTTATGGGTCCGTCCAGAATGAGAGTTGGATATACGACGGCGGAACGAGAGCAAGGCAGAGAGGAAGGGAGGGAGAAAGCGTTGCGTTTTCTGTTCGAAGCGTTGCGTTATGGTTGGTTAATGAAAGAGAAGGGCAGCAACGATGAAAGAGAAGAAGCAGCAACGAGGGAGAGGGCAACCAGTGAGGAGAGAAATATGAAAGCACGGCGGCAAAAGAAAAGGGTTTAATAAAGATTTGAAATCGGTTGGTTAATAGAACCGATTTTGAAAGTTTAATAATGAGATCGGTTGTCAAATAACCGATTTTGAAAGTTTACTAATGAGATCGGTTGTGTAATAACCGATGTAAATACTTGGCGGGAATAAATAAATAGTTTTTTATTTAAATTGTTTTCATCGGTTGAACTCTGTAACCGATCTTAAATGTTTTATACATCGGGTTCTTGGTAAACCGATGTAAATAATTTTTCACTTATTTTCAAAATTGCCACCGTCTCTTTTTTTAAATCGGTTTTTTTCAACTGATCTAGAAACCTGTTGTAGAATCCATATTTTGCACTAGGTTGTCATAGTTTTATGAAGTAGAGTTTTAAGTAAAATTAATGAATGAAATATAGAAATTTAAACTTCAAAGCTAAATGTCAAGTCTTCTGCTTATCTGTATTTCACATGCAAGTTTTCGATGTGTTGCTACATGAAGATTGCAATACTGTACTTTTTGAACATACTGGATAACCATTTACACAAAAGGTTTAAGGAGGTATGGTTTTTATTATGGTTCACTCTTGTATGGTAAATATGGTTACATAAGAATGAAATAATTTTTAGGGAAGATATTTTGGATATTGATAGTTAGTTGAACTAATTAAGGTATGTTACTGGTCTTGAACTAGAGTAAGTGTTCATGGTATTTACTTTTGGTTAAACTAATCATTTGGCCCCTATATGTGACGTCAATTTTGAATTTGGTCCCTATACGTGAATTTTTCTGAAATCGGTCCCTATATGTACATTTATTTTTAATTTGGTCCTCGCCGTTTATTGGTATCATAACGCCGTTTGTTGAAGTTTAAGTATAGGGACCAAATTGAAAATGATTGTCACATGTAGGGACCAAATTCAAATTTTTATTTTGAATTCGATCCCTGCATGTAACAATCATTTTCAATTTGATCCCTACATATGACAATCATTTTCAATTTGGTCCTTATCACGTGACGTTGTTACAACACCAATAAACGGCGAGGACCAAATTAAAAATAATTGTACATGTAGGTACCAATTTCAAAATTTTTCACGTATAGGGACCAAATTCAAAATCAATGTCAAATATAGGGACCAAATGATTAGTTTAACCTTTATTTTTCATATATATTAAATGGTGCATGAACTCATTCAAATGCATAAACCAATGTTATAGGCCTTGAAGTCTTTGATATAAGAGTTGGAGATCTTTTTTCTACTCCATTTGATTAAATTTGTTCGTTGATATAAAAAAATTGTGAAGTACTCTTCTACTGTGTTTTCGGTTTCATATCAATGAATCCAACCTATCGCATTTATGTTAATTAGTAACGCCATCATTTTCAGAAGTATAGCACGAGACTTTCAATTAAGAGCAACTTAAAGTGACCTCCTAAACCAGTGGGATTTGCATACAAAATTGAGGGATAAAGTTTACTATATAAAGACTTGAACGCAATCCTCCATCCACATCTAAAATCAAGCCCAATTCAGTTAACACACCAACCACACATCCAAAGGTTCATTTCGATGGCATCCTCTTCAAGTTTTGCAACTTTGGCGCTTCTTCTTAGCTTAGTTTTGGTGGTTGGGGTAGTTGTGCATGGAGCTGAAGCTAGTCCCAGGTCAAGGGCTTTCTTTGTATTTGGAGATTCACTTGTTGATAGTGGAAATAACAATTACTTGGCTTCCACTGCACGTGCTGATGCTCCTCCTTATGGAATTGATTTTCCAACTCATAGACCAACTGGCCGTTTCTCCAATGGATTTAACATTCCTGATCTTATCAGTTACATAAGCTTCCATATCTTGGCATCAATTTCTTATAATTTCAATTTTTTTTAAAGCTTCACTTCCCTCATACACATCCTTAACCCCTTTTTGTACATGCAGCTTGATTAGTAATCAATCATAAATTTAAACACACAGTGTATATCTAACTAGTTGAATTGCTTCAGGTCAGAAACTTGGTGCTGAGTCTCCATTGCCATACTTGAGCCCACAATTAAGAGAAGAGAAGCTCCTCATTGGTGCCAATTTTGCTTCAGCTGGAATTGGAATCCTTAATGACACTGGAGTTCAGTTTGTAAGTTGGTTATTAGCTAATTATTTCATTAGTCACCTTACCATCTAATTCATGTAAGTATAGCATACCCAACAACCTTTGGCCCATATATGATAATGGCAAAATGCATCGATTAAGGCTATGTTTGGATCTCCATTTCAAACTTAAGTTTGGTCAACGGAGATTTTTTCTCCTTTCACGTTGGATGAATTCTTTTTTATAAGAGTGTCAATGCTAATTTAAGTTCGCAGTTGCAATCGGAAATCTAAACATGCACTAAGTTGGTTCGTGTTTGAATTGCAATGGTTCGTTGAGTATCCTAGCTCTGAGATGAAGTTGTCATCCTGACTCTAAATCTTATTTTCCAACAAAAAGAAAAAGACGTACATAGTGAATGCTCAAAACCTTATAGCGATTATGTAAACATAATCCAAGACAAATTCTTGAATAAGAAGACAATTGTAAAATTAATTAAAGATTGATTAAAGTCTGCATTTAACAATGCTTAATGTAACTTTTGTACAGGTAAATATAATCAGAATGTATAGACAGCTAGAGTATTTTCAAGAGTACCAGAATCGAGTGAGTGCTCTAATTGGAGCTTCACGTGCTAAAAGTCTAGTGACTCAAGCACTAGTCCTCATCACCGTGGGTGGCAATGATTTTGTAAATAACTACTACTTGGCGCCTAACTCTACAAGGTCCCGCCAATATCCACTACCAGAATATGTCAAGTTTCTCATATCTGAATACGAAAAGCTTTTGCAGGTAAAACCCCATTAAACACAAAGGCAAGCTTAAATGATCAGAAATATTTAGATGCTTTCTTTCTTGCTATGTATGTGATGTTGTTCCTATTTTGATGTTCAATAATCATTTTTCTATAAGCTATATGTACCATCATTTGCTCACATTAATTCATTCTCTTATCCCAAGAGCACCTAAAAGTCTCTCAAACTTTAAACTTCTAACATATAACTCACTCAAAGAACTCTTGTGACCCCTCTTGCTCATAGTCATATATATATGTTAATGTATTGCAGAAGCTACATGATCTTGGTGCTTGTAGAGTTCTTGTGACAGGAACGGGACCATTAGGTTGTGTTCCAGCAGAATTGGCACAACGTGGCACAAATGGCGAGTGTTCTGCTGAACTACAACGAGCTGCAGCATTGTTCAACCCTCAACTTGAACGCATGTTACAAAAACTCAATAGGAAAATTGGTAGGGATGTTTTCATCGCTGTAAATACCGCAAAAATGCACAACAACTTCGTCAGTAACCCCACATCATTTGGTACTAGACACTCTGCAAACTTCATTGTCAACTTGCTACTTTGCTAGGCTTTGTAGAAATATGTTGAAGCAACAATTAATAAATAAGTCCTCTGATAAATTTTAGGTTAAAGGAATAATTTGGTCTCTATAGGTGATACTGATTATTCATTTAGTTCCTATAAGTAAAACATTATTAAAATAGTCCTCATACGTGCAATCGTTATCCTTTTGATCCCTCCAGTTACCTTGTCGTCTCTAATAATCTGTTAACTTCTAAATATATGGACTAAATGAAAAATTTGTGTCACATGTAGGGATCAGATTATTACTTTAACCTAAATTATTGGGTCCCTATACGTGACACAGATTCTTCATTTAGTCCCTATATGTAGTAATTAACGGATCATTAGAGACGACAGAGTAACGGGAGGAACCAAATGGGTAACGATTGCACGTATGGGGACATTTTTAATAATTTTTCATGTATAGGGACTAAATGAAGAATTAATGTCACTTATAAGACTAAATTATTACTTTAAAAAACTATAAAAAATTTAAAACATCTTGAAAATTTAAAATTATTTAATATTTAATTTTTTAAAAACAATAAATGTTATTTTTAATCTTTAACCTGTAAACAAAGTTAACAAAACCCTTTCTACATTCACAAAATTTTTTAATACATTAACTTAAATCAATAATAATTTTTTCTCTCCACTTATTTGATATTTCTATTCCAGTATCATTATAATTTTTCATCATTGAAGACACAAGCACTGACATTTATGTTATTGTAATGGCCAGGGTTCATTACATCAAAAGTAGCTTGCTGTGGGCAAGGACCCTACAATGGTATTGGGCTATGCACACCACTCGCCAACCTATGCCCCGACAGAGACTTGTATGCATTTTGGGATGCATTCCATCCATCGGAAAAGGCAAATAGGCTTATTGTAGAGGAAATTATGTCAGGTTCTAGAAGCTACATGAACCCAATGAACCTCAGCACCATCTTAGCCTTAGATGCTAGAACATGAAGATGCACGAACCCAATAAATCCAAGCATTATGATTAATGTAATTGTTGTTTTCGTAATACTCAATATATATAAATTGGGGAACGTGATTAATGGAAGACAGAAACTTAAATTTATAAAAAATTTACATTGGACTCCAGCATGTTGTTACACTGTCCCATTATGCAAATACCCTTGGCAGCTATATATATGGGAAGCATATAGCCATACACTAATTAATTCATGAACCTAAATATATTAAAAAAAAGAAGCATACAAGTTAATGACTTAGTAGCTCACATATATACATGGGGTTTGGTCCCTGAACTAATTTCCTTTTACTTTGTTCTTCCCGGAGTCTATAAACAAGTAAAAGCGTGTTGCCATTTGGTAAAATAAAACAACACACAGTCAGCTCGTTATAGGATCTCTCTTTCCGAAACGCCTTTGGGCTGCTCCTTCGGCTGCTATTCTGGAGCCCTATTTTTTTCTCTTTGTTTTTCTTAGGACTTTATGATGTTTAGCTAAATTCTTTTTTTAGGGTGACGTTGTAATTGCATAATGACGGTTTGGTGATGTTATTTCAATTTTTTGATATCTGTTACTCTTCTTTTATGTTTTATTCTTTGTTTTTAATACTACTAATTACTTGATCACAAATTAGATAATTTGTCAATCATAGACCGAGAGGAAATTGATGTGTCTAGAGCATTGAGATAAAACCATACGGTTAATACGGATAGTGATATACAATAGAAGTCTTGTTCAACCATTAGGAAAGAATCATAGAACTTAATTAGTTTCTCGATAATTAATCCTCATAGAGATATAGTGGCTAGTGAATAATGAGTGTTTTCTGAAGTAATTGAGACGCTTTAGGATAAATTACGATTCTTGGTTGGCAAAAGGGGAAGATAGAAATCATAGAATATTAGGAAGGGCAGTTATAATTAAACCAAACCAGAATAACAATGGTGAAATCGAATACTTGGAGTTTTCTTTCATTATTTGTTCATTGTTTAGTTTTGCTTTCTAGTTAATTAATTAGAACACCCAAAAAGATTTAATTTCCTTTATTGCTTCATTTATTTTCTTGAGATCTTTCCAAACCATTTTCTTAGTCTAAATAGTTATTTACTTTGTCACTACAAGAAAACCCGGAAATACCGACGGCTTTTTACCGAAGGCCATAAAACCGTAGGCAACGTGGACATTTCCGAAGGCCTTGGCCGCCGGTATGACGCGAACCCTTAATTGACTAGATTAGGTAAGGTTTCCGAGGGACAAACCGTCGGTAGACCCTTCGCTAATTTTGGTGCAAATAGGCGCCAATTTTTTCCCGTTGCGTTTCTAATGGTTTAAGACGTTGGTAAGAGTATTTATGGGTTACCAACGGCTCCAGCCGTCGGTAAGTGTACTGACGGACAAAGTCGTCGATAAGTTGCGTTTGGGTTTTCAGATGTTAGGGTAAGGGTATCGATGGGCTGGGTCGTCGGTAAGGATACTTTAAGGTTACCGACGGTCATAACCGTCGGTAAGTATAACAGTCACTTTATTGGTACCGACAGCCTAGCCCATCGGTAATTGTAACTTATGATTACCGACGGCCTAGTGTTACTAATACGAGCACAGTATCGTTCCCCCTTCATTTCACTTCCCTCTCCTTCCCTCAACTCTCTCCTCTTCTCTGTCTCCTCTCCTCTCCGCCGTCCCAGTCACCATTAGCCACTGCCACCATCACCCTCTCCTCCCCTGTTCTTTGTCTCAGCCACCTCCAACAGCACCATCAACACCTCTTCGCGCCCCACCACCAACCGCACTACTGCACCACTGTAAGTCCAGCACATCTCCCTCTACCTCTCCTATCACTGACATTTTAATTATTTTTTTTTTTAATTTTTGTAGTGGACCACCAGCACCAGCACCGGACCACCACCGGCACCACCACCAAAACTCTATCTTTTTTCCAGCCCCTTTGCTCCCAGATCTGTCATTAATTCTCTAATATATTTAAAACACCATAAAACAAAAGGAAAGCAGACTCTTGAGTAATAATAAATCATGTGAAATATTCAAATGTTACACGGATATTGTTTCAAATGTTTCAAATGGTCCCACAACAATCAGTCTTTCCTTTCCTGTTGGCTTTTGAGAAAATTTGTGTCAGGATTTATTTTCGTGTTAGATGATTAAAATAAAAATGCATGGTATATTGTCTCTGGTTGTGAAAAAGTCATTTACATGAAAATACCTATGTTAAAATATGCCCACACGCGAAAAATTAAAATTAAAATAAAGATAATTAAATAACAAATAAAATAAATATATACTAAATCTAAAAATTATAATTATAATAAGCAGGTGCATAAGACTTAATTATAATAATCAAATGCATAAAACTTAAATCTAAAAATTAAATAAATATATACTAGGTTAAAAAATAATAACTAAAAATTTAAATAATTATCCAATTTCTCTTAGCACTTGAAGTGGTGTTAAGACTCATAAGATTTAATTAAAACAAAAAATAAATATTAATGATTACATAATTAAATTAAATAATTAATTGAATTAAATGACTAAATAATTAAAATGATATGAATAAATACATAAATAAATAATTAAATCATAGGCCTCATGATACCAATTTCTCTTAGCACTTTAAGAGGTGTTAAAACTCAAAAGAGTAAATTAAAACAAAAAAACAATAATAAGGATTGTATAATTAAAATAATTAAGGAATTAAATTAAATGACTTAGGTACTTATTTTATTGTTCTATCTTAGATTATTACTTCGTAATTATTTTATTATTATTATTTTATTTTATCTTAACATTAAATTACTCTATATACACATGGCATCTGGAGGACATGATCCACCTTCACCCATACCACCCACGGGTAGTATAGGTAAGGTTGTCGACACTGCTACTCGTTCGACTTGTCGTCGGACCAGGGCTCCTCACATTGTTACTCGTGATGTGTCAGACGGTTTTGTGTCTATACCTACTACATCTGCATCAGCAGTGTTTGGACTCCCATCACACCCGCCTGCACCGACACAGCGACCACGTACACCGCGAGCAGCACTGCCTCCACCTACTCCATCGGTTGCACCTACACCATTCTCTGCATCCGGGATCGATATGATTCCCACCCCAGGGTTCAAGACACATACACACCAAGGCGCTTCTAGTTCAGCTGGTGTGGGTGCATCGTCACTTGCTCATCATCAGGCTATGGATCAAGAATATAGTCCTGGCTATACACCCTCACCTTCAGAGGCGGCGGAGAAGGAGGAGGTTGAGGTCATGGTCGATGGTCGACCTATCATCAGGTCGTCTGGTAAAGGGTAAGAATATTAATAAAATAAATTTATTCAATTTTAATTACATGTTTTTACTTGATATTGATTCACATATTTTTACTATTAAGGTTACTTCCTTCGAAGGTAGCTTCGAAAAACATCACAGTTGTTATTGAGTCGATGTTCCATTATCCTTGGGCCACATGGGGACAGCTCAATGATAATGAGAGGTGGAGTTTCTTTGACGCTTATAGAGTAAGATGTAATTTTCAATTTACTTAATATGTTTTGGTTTATTATTTCATAAATTATTAGTATAATAAATTACTATTTATGTCTTTCTAATGCAGACAAAAGTTGCTTCGAGAGCCGAGCATGAGGCATTGGTCGAGAGGAACTTTCACATGAAGGCCACCCATCGCCTATCCGATATGCTCAGGGACGCTCGCTTGAGGGGCGAGCGACCCTCATGGATGGGAGATGGAGTCTGGGATGCCCTATGTCGCCACTCAGCTACTACTGAGTTCCAGAAAAAATCAGCTCAGGCAAAGAAAAATAGGGCATCATAGAATGGTGGGAGCCTGCACACAGAAGGTTCCATCTGTCAGGCGGAGTACCCTAAGCGTCTGTTATATTCATACTTTTATTCTTATGCAATACATATATTGTTCTATAGTTTTTTCAATTATTGTATACTTATAATTTATGATTTATGTACGTACAGCGTAGGGACAAAGGGAGACCAATGCCGATTAACGAGCTCCACTGCCATACCCATACGAGGAAGGGTACTTACGAGTATGTAGATGAGCGCTCTAGGCGCACTCAGGTAATGCCCCTTTTATTTATAGTTTTAAAATGTATGGTTTTATTATATATTATAAATGTCTTGATTAATTTGTTTGATTATGCATAACAGGATTCGAGGACAGGATGTCTCAAGCAACGGCCTCTTCCTCCACCCCATTGACCCCGAGGAGGAGGAGCGGCTTGCGTTGCGTGTTTGGCCGGAGGTTGTTGGCGGCAAGAAGAGGGGTCGTCTTTACGGTGCAAGAGACCTTTCCGGTAACTATCGGAAACGGTCTGCGCGCTTGGATATCAGCGTCGGAGCATCCACCAGAGCCAGTCGCCGCACTGATCAGGAGGTTGCTGAGCTAAGGCGGAGACTGACTGAGTCCGAGCGGCATGCCAAGGAGCGTGAGCGTTGGATGGAGGTGTCGATGCAACTGATGGTACAGACCATACAACAAAAGCAATAACAACAGCCCCCCATCCTGGTCAGCCGACCCGTCACACCGGGGACGACGATGATGAGGACTCATTCGATGATCTTATCCAGTCTCGTCCTCATTACGATAGAGATTATTAGATTTTCATGTTAGTTTTTATTATTTATATTTCTATGTTTTGTAAGAACATATGTTATTTATCCTTTGGATATAATTTTAATTTCTTCAATGTTATTTTTAATTTTAATTTGCACTATTTAACTAATTAATATTTTTAAATAATTAATAACAAATAAAATTATTTAATAAATATAAAATATAATTAAATAATAATTAATTAATCAATTAAAATATAAATTTTTTTAAAAAATTATTATATGTACCAATGGCCTAGCTGTCGGTAAGGTGGTTAGGTGTTCACCGACGGTCTGGCCGTCGATAATGTGGTTAGGTCATTATCGACGGGTGATTACTGACGACTTTCCAACGTTTTTTACATTGGCCGTCGGTATGTATTATCGAGGAGCTTATTTCCGATAAACTTTTGGTTGTCGGTTAGCCGTCGGAAAAGGACCATTACCGACAGCTTTTGGTGAGCCGTCGGTAATGAGCTGTTTTCTTATATTGTGTGAAGTGGGACTTGGTCACCCAATCCCTGAGAAAAATACTCAGTTTCTCACCGTTTTTTATCACTTCATAAATCCGGTACACTTGCGTGATTCCCATCAAGTTTTTTGCGATTTTTTGCCAATATCATTAGTAACAAAGAACGCAACTACTTTAGACATTTTTTGGTTTGTTTTTTTGTTATATGTCAGTTGTGACTTCTTTTAATTTGTTTAGTTATTTTTTTGCTTTTGATTTTTTTTAGTTTTATTTCTTTTGAATTTGGTTTGTTGAAGGTGAATCCAACACATGGTCAACAATTATTATCATGCAACCTTTGAGGGAACTACAAAACATACTTTTGAATGCGATTGGTGCTGGGGAGACTACTGCATTGAGAATATCAAGGTCCACAAGTACAAGTTGATTGTATGGTGAATAAGCGTGCATATTCATACTCCAATGAGGAAAGAATCGTTTTTATCATCTTTACCTTGACCACCACAATGCGTACAGTCGATTCCCCAAAGAGCCGAAACCTTGGGAATTGTTTTTGAGAAAATGATATAAATTGCGATTGAAACTTATGCCAAGATTCCGAATTTAGTAGTGCAAGTTGGGGAAATGTCCAAACAGCAAGTAGAAGAGCCACATGAAACACAAGTTAAGGAGAATGCGGTTGCGGTGATGAACCTAAATGAAGATGAAGTTGTAGTGGAATATGAGTCGAGAAAAGAAGACCATGAAATGGAGAGCAAAGAAGAATTATCTCTCATTGATCCTTTGGAGAGAAAAAAATGAGGGGACGAGTCTCGTGGAATACGCTTACTTGGATGGTTTGATGAAATCCATGAATTTTATGAGTTGGATAATTCAGATGATCTTCATGCTTGTGTTGGTTATTGTAACACCCCGCTTTTCGAGTTTTCCTAATTATTCAGTAATTATGAATTTATATTTTATTCGAGGCCTTAGAAATGGCAATAAAATATTCTGACCAGATAGGAATGTCCTACACAATCATAGGAAGCCATGGTTAAGTTTCGAGCGAAAGCTCAAACGGAGCCCGGTCTGCGTTTTTCACGGATAGTAGTTTTTCCCTACTATCAAGACCTAATTTCGACTCGTGAACGAAACAGTTAGGTTTTATATTTTATTTCCAACAATATCGGTTATTTTGAAAATATTCAAAATAAATAAGTTGTCATACGACTTTCTTGGGCGAAAACCTAAATCGGGTGAAGAACGGAGCTGAATACGAGATTTCAGTGACCCGCTACGGATAAGGTTGAAATCACATGGTGTGCTATGACTCATCAGTGACTCATGAGTGTAATGATTACGTTTAGAAAATATATGGACGTAAAATGACTAAAATGCCCTTGACCCTTTTCATAATTACCATTTACCCTTGAATGAAAAGACCGTTTTGCCCTTGAGAATTTATGGAATAACCATTCTGACCCTGTGACTCACCATGTCATCATTACCTTTCTAGAAATATCTAGGTATTTATAGGGAAAATGACATTTACACCCCTAGTCTTTGAAGGAATTACCAAATTACCATTTTGGTTATTTACAAGTTTGCCATGACATCAATATATATATATATATATATATATATATATATATATATATATATATATATATATATATATATATTTCTCTCTTTCTCTCTCTTGTCCATTTCGGCCAGCTCTCTTTCTCTCTCTTATTCTTCATCTTCTCTCACTTGTTCTTCATGTTCTTCATGAGTTCTTGAGTGTTCATCAAAAGTTCTTCACAAAAACCCTAGTTTGATTTTCAAAAGTTGAAGTTTTTGAGTGAAAACTTGTTTCTTCTTCACTAATCTTTGATCCTAGGAGGTATGATCCTCATCTTAACTCTCTCAATCTCTCTATTTCATCTCTTGAATCATTTGATTCATGAAGATCCAAGTTTAGATCTAGAACTTTGAAAATCCATAGAAAATTGTAGAAAAATCCTATGATCATGAAACCAATTTCTATTAAACCATCATGATGTGTACTTTGAGAGTCTAGAAGCATGAACCCAAAAGAAATTTTCTCCCTATTATTCCATGGGAGGGCCGAATCCTAACCATGATGAAAGGATGGGTTTTGTTGCAATTTTTGGCTATATAACACTTGTTCTAGCTTTCTTGATGTCTTTGAACCCTAAACCCAAGAGCAAAACATCAACCAAAGCTCCTAACCTATTTCTCCTCTTTATGGCCGAAACATATAGGGTGTAGAACCATGAGTTTTGTATCAAATTTTTGGGTCAGAGGACTTGATTTAGTGTTAATCATGCTTAAGGACCAACCATCCAAAAGTTTAGAACCAAATGAGATCCCTAGCCTTTTTATCCTTTCATGGCCGAACCCTATACCTTCTTGGGGAAGAAAACTTATGTTTTGATGTTATAGACTGATGTCGCTTTGTTGTTTGAATTGAATTGTGTTTAATTGTTTCAGGCGACGCGAACGGAACCGGAGCTGGAACCTAGAACCGATCTAGTTTGGAGTGAACACCTTTGTGAGGTAAAGGGAGGTAGTTCATTTTGAGTTTGGTAGCCTCATGGCATATGATTGATTAGTGTGTTATTATTGAATTAAGACTTGATGTATATGTATACTTATATCCTGGATTGATTGGATGTTAAGTGTTGTGCATAGTTGGTTATTTGATATAACTGTGGCATGGATGCCTTGGATGATATCTTATTGTGATATTGAACTGTTGATATATATATATATATATATATATATATATATATATATATATATATATATATATATATATATATATATATATCCTGGATGAGCATAGGACTGGCTATGTCTCGATAATTGTTAAAAGACTCGGAATCGAAAACAAAGTTTTGAAAAACGCATTTTGAAATTAAAAGTGGCTTTTGGAAAACGTGTTGCTTTTCAAGAAAAGTTAAGTTCCCTTTTTGAAAAGTATGTTCTTTTGAAATGTATTTTCTTTTGAAAAGTATGTTTTTTTGAAAAGTATGTTCTTTTGAAAAGTACGTTCTTTTAAAAAGTGATTTTGTGCAAAAAGTGTTTTATTCTGTAAAGTGTTTAAAAAGGGCGTGAAACCTTAGAAAACGATTTTGTTTTCAAGAAAGGTGTTTTTCCCGAAAAATGTGGAAATGTTTTATTTCAAGAAAACAAAAGTGTATTTTGTTTTCCAAAGTTGTTTTGAGAAAGTTTGACCGAAAAGAAAAATGATGAACCTTTGAGACGAACCCAAACCTAGTGGCCGAGACGCCGGGGCTAGTGTTTTGTGGATTGAGCACTCGGACTTTGTGTCCTGTGTTTTTTATTTGAGTGGGCTTAATGCCTTTTTGAAACGAGTCGTGGACTTTATGTCTCGACATTTGAAAGAATAAATGTGGATTGAGCACTCGGACTTCGTGTCCTGTGTTTTTTATTTGAGTGGGCTTAATGCCTTTTTGAAACGAGTCGTGGACTTTATGTCTCGACATTTGAAAGAATGAACGCAAAGAAAACAAAAAACTTTCTGTGTACATGCATGAACCGACAGACGTGCCATTTGAAACCGAGCTATAACTCTAATAGTTGAGAATGGAACCGGTTAAGACCACTAGGTCTGTAGCGGCATTCTGTGTGTCGAGACTCCACAAGTGGCCGGTGGCCTCGCGACCCCGTGCCGTGGTGAGTTATGTTTGTGTTGTGTGATCTCTGTGTTAACCTTGTTTGAATTGTTTCTATGTTGAAGCAATGTGTGTTGACACACTAGTACTTAAGGCACGAATTTATGTTTCCTTATTAAGGTATGATTGGTCTGCCTTGTGAGGGAAACATGAATCTTAGAGGTGGTCGTGGTGGAGGTTACGGCACTGCTGACAACAATGTTGATGACAACAACATCAATCGAGCTATCCAAGCCACGCCTGATATGGCGGTTGTTGTTGCTGAACAGACAGCTACGATGGCTCAACAAAGTCAACAGAACGAACAAAGAGCTGATCTTGCTGCTCTTATTCCACCACAGTTTCATGGGGACTGGAAATGCGAGAGATTTGAAGGAGGTCTGCGCTTCAAGATCAAGGAGTCAGTGTTACCACTGGAGATCCGTACCTTCGGACAAGGAAGGGAGAACAAGAGTACTGCAGGAGGGCCGTCTAGGTCCAGGAACCCAAACCAGTACCAAAACCAAAAAGGGACGCAGTCCCAGACGAAGCCATATTCCCGACCTCAAGGGAATGGTCAGAAACAGCAACCTTATCGTTCTGCCGCTTCTACTTACAGTGGAGGGGGTGGAAACGACCAGAACCAAGGCCAAATCCGGAGGTGTATCAAATGTGGGAAACACGGACATCAAGCTAACAACTGCCAGCTAGAAGGAGTTCTATGTTTCCGATGCGGGAAGATAGGACATTTCATGAGGGAGTGCCCTGCACCAAAAACCAAGCCGACTGTCAATAATGTTTGAACTGTCCGATTGCTGTTCATGATAGGAACTTCCTTGTTGACTTAATATGTTTGCCTTTGACTTAAATGGATGTGATCCTAGGCATGGATTGGTTATTTTCCAACCATATCCTTTTAGACTGTGCACATAGAACCTTAGTCTTCCTGACCCTGAGATTTCTGGATTTATAACTGCCAACCAAGTAAGAGCTTCTTTGAAAGAAGGAGATCTGGGATACATGCTTCTATCTTGTTTAGAAATCGAGAGGGACGCTGTCTTGAGCGATGTGCCGGTTGTGAAAGATTTTATGGAAGTTTTTCCAAAGGACGTACCAGGTTTGCCACCTGTGAGGGACATCGAGTTTTCGATTGATCTTAGTTCCAGGATCCGGTCTGATCTCTATAGCTCCATATAGGATGTCACCTACGGAGTTAGCCGAGCTGAAGAGGATCTGATGTCTAAACGGCTTGTGAGGCCAAGTGTGTCCCCGTGGGGAGTACCAGTGTTGTTAGTGAAGAAGAATCAACTGAACAAGATTACAATCAAGAACAAGTATCCTCTACCCCGCATAGATGACTTGATGGATCAACTTCAGGGAGCCTCTGTCTTTTCAAAGATTGATCTGAGATCCGGTTATCACCAGATCAGAGTAAAGAACAAGGACGTACATAAGACTGCTTTCAGGACTCGTTATGGTCACTACACGTACCTCGTGATGCCTTTCGGAGTGACGAACGCACCTGATATCTTCATGGACTACATGAACCGGATTTTCCGTCCGTATCTGGATCAATTCGTTGTCGTGTTTATCGACGATATTCTCATCTACTCGAAAAGTTCCGAGGAGCATGAGGAACATCTACGACAAGTTTTGCAAATCCTTCACAAGGAAAAGCTGTACGCAAAGCTACCCTAGTGCGAGTTTTGGCTGGATGAAGTCAAATTCTTGGGACACGTGATTTCAAAGGCAGGAAATGCCGTCGATCCTACAAAAGTAGAAGCAGTACTTTTATGGGAGAGACCCAAGACTGTGACAGAAATCCGCAGTTTCGTTGGACTAGCTGGTTACTACAGAAGGTTGATTGAAGGATTTTCGAAGATTGTTGCGTCGTTGACTCAACTAACGAGGAAGGACCAACCGTTTACGTGGACTGACAAGTGTGAGGAAAGTTTTCAGACGATGACGGAACGTTTGACAACCTCACCAGTGTTAGTACTACCTAAACCAGACGAACCGTACGAAGTGTACTGTTATGCTTCGCATCAAGGATTAGGGTGTGTGCTTATGCAACATCGGAAGGTTATAGCGTGTGCTTTGCGCCAGTTGAAGACTCATGAGAGGAATTACCTGACGCACGACCTAGAGTTAGCTGATGAAGAGCTGGAGACACTACTTGTATGGATCCAAGTTCGAAGTCTTTAATGACCACAAAAGTTTGAAGTACCTGTTCGATCAAAAGGAACTTAACATGAGGCAGAGACGTTGGAGGGAATTTCTTAAAGACTACGACTTCACTTTGCTGTACCAGCCCGGGGAAGCAAATGTCGTTGCAGACGCTCTGAGTTAAAGAGCTAGATTTGATAGAACAGTTACATGATCTCGATCTGGCTGTGGAAGTGAACAATGAGAAGATTAGCTTGGGAATGATCAAGGTATCTAGTGGACTGATGGAGATGATCCGTGGACAATAAGCAACGGATGAGTACCTCCAAGAGAAAAAGGAGTTACTGGGACAAGAGAAAGCTGTAGAGTTCAGTTTGGGAATTGATGACATCTTGAGATACAACGGACGAGTTTGTGTACCGAGCAACCCGGAGATGAGGGAAATGATTCGGGACGAACCTTTGTACTCACACTCCTGTGTAACCCTCAGTGTATTATACATTTGAGTGGATTGGTTTAAAAGTAACCTTTGGCCGAAACTTTTTCATGTCATTCTATCGCAATATTTGTTAGGACTATTCCTTGAGTTGTAACACAGACGAATTCCTGATACTGAAAGTTTCTTGATGAAACTTAGTGGAATCACTTTTACTATTGGTAACTGTGATCCAGTCTGAGATTTTTGCCAGACTGTTTACCTTTCGATTTCATGATTTGTTGGAGAATTCTTATGAAAAAAGGGACTTTATTAGAGTCATGGTTGTAAACATGTATTAGCTATGCATTTTTGCACTCACGAACCTACTGAAGAATCTTTTTACATACTGGATATTCCTGTACTCGTTTCCGAGGGATAAAATCCTTCTATATAATTTCCTGTGAGAGTAGGACAAAGAAAATTTCTTCGGTCGAAAGATTTCTTCCTTAATCTTCGAGGGTCGAGTAGCGATCAAATCCAATTGTTTGCCCTTAACTCAAGTGGACGAGCAAGAAGACGTTTCGATCTTTGAAGGACTGGGTGGGAGTACGTGTATTACTCTAACTACGAACATCCTGTCAGCAGGATAGACGAGAAGAGTTAGGCGTTCTGTTAAAGTTTGCTGTGGTGGATGAGATGTGGAACCTTGGGATCAAGGGGACCCTGTCAAGTTTTGAGTCGCGAAATTTCGAAGACGAAATTTTTTTAGAGGGGTAGTAATGTAACACCCCGCTGTTCGAGTTTTCCTAATTATTCAGTAATTATGAACTTATATTTTATTCGAGGCCATAGAAATGGCAATAAAATAAGCTGATCAGATAGGAATGTCCTACACAACCATAGGAAGCCATGGTTAAGTTTCGGGCGAAAGCTCAAACGGAGCCCGGTCTGTGTTTTTAACGGATAGTAGTTTTTTCCTACTATCAAGACCTAATTTCGACTCGTGAACGAAACAGTTAGGTTTTATATTTTATTTCCAACAATATTGGTTATTTTGAAAATATTCAAAATAAATAAGTCGTCATATGACCTTCTTGGGCGAAAACCTAAATCGGGTGAAGAACGCTGAATACGAGATTTCAATGACCCGCTACGGATAAGGTTGAAGTCACATGGTGTGCTATGACTCATCAGTGACTCATGAGTGTAATGATTACGTTTAGAAAATATCTGGACGTAAAATGACTAAAATGCCCTTGACCCTTTTCATAATTACCATTTGCCCTTGAATGAAAAGACCGTTTTGCCCTTGAGAATTTATGGAATAACCATTCTGACCCTGTGACTCACCATGTCATCATTACCTTTCTAGAAATATCTAGATATTTATAGGGGAAAGGACATTTACGCCCCTAATCTTTGAAGGAATTACCAAATTACCTTTTGGTTATTTACAAGTTTGCCATGACATCAATATATATATATTTCTCTCTTTCTCTCTCTTGGCCATTTCGGCCAGCTCTCTTTCTCTCTCTTCTCTCTCTTGTTCTTCATCTTCTCTCACTTGTTCTTCATATTCTACATGAGTTCTTGAGTGTTCATCAAAAGTTCTTCACAAAAACCCTAGTTTGATCTTCAAAAGTTGAAGTTTTTGAGTGAAAACTTGTTTCTTCTTCACTAATATTTGATCCTAGGAGGTATGATCCTCATCTTAACTCTCTCAATCTCTCTATTTCATCTCTTGAATCATTTGATTCATGAAGATCCAAGTTTAGATCTAGAACTTTGAAAATCCATAGAAAATTGTAGAAAAATCCTATGATCATGAAACCAATTTCTATTAAACCATAATGATGTGTACTTTGAGTGTCTAGAAGCATGAACCCAAAAGAAATTTTCTCCCTATTATTCCATGGGAGGGCCGAATCCTAATCATGATGAAAGGATGGGTTTGGTTGCAATTTTTGGCTATATAACACTTGTTCTAGCTTTCTTGATGTCTTTGAACCCTAAACCCAAGAGCAAAACATCAACCAAAGCTCCTAACCTATTTCTCCTCTTTATGGCAGAAACATATAGGGTGTAGAACCATGAGTTTTGTCTCAAATTTTTGGGTCATAGGACTTGATTTAATGTTAATCATGCTTAAGAACCAACCATCCAAAAGTTTAGAACCAAATGAGATCCCTAGCCTTTTTATCCTTTCATGGCCGAACCCTATACCTTCTTGGGGAAGAAAGCTTATGTTTTGATGTTATAGATTGATGTTGCTTTTTTGTATGAATTGAATTGTGTTTGATTGTTTTAGGCGACGCGAACGGAACCGGAGCCGGAACCGAGAACCGATCTAGTTTGGAGTGAACACCTTTGTGAGGTAAAGGGAAGTAGTTCATTTTGAGTTTGGTAGCCTCATGGCATATGATTGATTAGTGTATTATTATTGAATTAAGACTTGATGTATATGTATACTTATATCCTGGATTGATTGGATGTTAAGTGTTGTGCATAGTTGGTTATTTGATATAACTGTGGCATGGATGCCTTGGATGATATCTTATTGTGATATTGAACTGTTAATATATATATATATATATATATATATATATATATATATATATATATATATATATATATATATACATATATTTATATCCTGGATGAGCATAGGACTGGCTTTGTCTCGATAATTGTTAAAAGACTCGGAATCGAAAACAAAGTTTTGAAAAACGCGTTTTGAAATTAAAAGTGGCTTTTGGAAAACGTGTTGCTTTTCAAGAAAAGTTAAGTTCCCTTTTGAAAAGTATGTTCTTTTGAAATGTATGTTCTTTTGAAAAGTATGTTCTTTTAAAAAGTGATTTTGTGAAAAGTCGTGCAAAATGTGTTTTATTCTGTAAAGTGTTTAAAAAGGGCGTGAAACCTTAGAAAACGGTTTTGTTTTCAAGAAAGGTGTTTTTCCCGGAAAATGTGGAAATGTTTTATTTCAAGAAAACAAAAGTGTATTTTGTTTTCCAAAGTTGTTTTGAGAAAGTTTGACTGAAAAGAAAAATGATGAACCTTTGAGACGAAGCCAAACCTAGTGGCCGAGACGTCGGGGCTAGTGTTTTGTGGATTGAGCACTCGGACTTTGTGTCCTGTGTTTTTGATTTGAGTGGGCTTAATGCCTTTTTGAAACGAGTCGTGGACTTTATGTCTCGACATTTGAAAGAATAAATGTGGATTGAGCACTCGGACTTCGTGTCCTGTGTTTTTTATTTGAATGGGCTTAATGCCTTTTTGAAAAGGGTCGTGGACTTTATGTCTCGACAATTGAAAGAATGAACGCAAAGAAAACAGAAAACTTTTTGTGTACATGCATGAACCGGCAGACGTGCCATTTGAAACCGAGCTACAACTCTAGTAGTTGAGAATGGAACCGGTTAAGACCACTAGGTCTGTAGGGGCATTCTGTGTGTCGAGACTCCACAAGTGGCCGGTGGCCTCGCGACCCCGTGCCGTGGTGAGTCGACTACCCAGCACGAATGAACTCGATCAGGGACTGGACTATTCAGGATATGGTTATGACGTGATACCCTGGAACAATTGTTGTTCGGACCTAAATAGAGAGGCCGACTCATGAGAACAATTGTGTTACGGGTGTTACTACGGCCTGTCGCTCGATGTTGGGAAGTTAGAATCTCCGGAGTACATGAATTAGAAAGATGATATTGAAGTCCCATGCATTAATATAACTCATGATTGTGTTTGAAATATTATATTGTGTTGTATAAATAACTGTTCATATAACTGTATTTATGCTGTTTGTCGCCTGTGCGGCTATCATGATAAACTTATTATATGAGTATCTCACCTTTGCCTATACATGTTGGACACCTTGTTGTGTTTTTGGAACACATGTACAGATGTTGTTCATAGGTCCCCGCGGAGACGTGAGGACTCGGATGACGGAACGTTCTGATGACGTTGACGTTGGGTTGTACTCCAATGGCTACTTTTAGCCGACCAGCTTAGGAGCCTTGTATTTTGAGCAGTCTTATATTACTGCACGCTTTTGAACTTATGTTTTCAAGTTTGTAATATGTTATATATTAGGTGAATACTGATGTGCTGTAAGAAGTTTATTTCTTCACTTTGAGTTTGTATTGCCTATGCATGTAGAAAATTTTTAAAACCGCGTTTTCGAACGTAAGTACTTAATTAAAGTATTTTTTCGAAAGCAACCAGCGTTTTGTTTTCTTGATTTATTTTCCGCATTAGAGTCCGAGTATGTAGCACCCGCGAGGGGGGTGTTACAGTTATGGTGGGATTAATGTGTATCCTGTATGTGTTGAGAATGTTGCATGTATACATGAGGACAAATACAAGGTTGCAACAATTACTGTTGTTGCAATGAGTTATGCCAAAAAGTTTTGAGTTTACAACATTGCTGGCAAATACTCAATTACTAGTTCCTGAAATTAGACCTCACTTGCTTTGTCAAGGCTTTCAACATGAAGAGGTTATAAGATGAGTTTATCATTGGTCATTTGATTCGGGAGGAATCGAAATGACATTCACATTCGAAGCGGACATCATTTTTCCCAAGCAAGTGCTCTTGCAGTCGTCACGCTTCAAGCCATGCGATCCGAGACGAAAGTTTTATGTGTTGAAAATCGCTTAGCCCCTATACCACAAGCAATGGGATCCTGAAGGAAGCGTCTCTATCTTGTGTCCTTAGCTCTTTTGGTGGTCGGATCGTCAGGCTCACGATGTTAAACAAGTGCTAACTGGGAGGCAGGTCAGGCTTTTATTCTTTTGTTTCAGGTTTTATATTTTTTTTTTTATAAGCAAAAGAATGCATTAAATAGAGTACAAGGGGTACTCTAACCCAAATACAAAGAGATCGGAAAAAAGATAAGGAAAAGTAGCATGCAAAAGCATCACAATGAGGAACGTCATCCCAACTATGTTGGCACCACAAACCTCAACTATCATTTGCGGCACACCACAAAAATACAATGTTCTGACATAAAACTCCAGCCGAATAAAAAAATGTAAGATCTACTACATGCACTTATTCAACATAAACCAACTTCTGACTTGTGGCAATTGGTCATAGTTTTTCTTGCATTTAATGTCACATTAATTGTTGATATATTGGTTTATGTTGAATCTTGTGCATATAAGTGCATTAGCTGCATAAATTTGCATTTGGTGTCAATGGTGTTTTATTCATATTTCTTGTTGCATCCAAGTGTAAAAGTAGGTTACAAAAGTGCATATAGGAGTCTGTAGA
Organism: Ammopiptanthus mongolicus; assembly: GCA_039655645.1. Classification (NCBI taxonomy): domain Eukaryota; kingdom Viridiplantae; phylum Streptophyta; class Magnoliopsida; order Fabales; family Fabaceae; genus Ammopiptanthus; species Ammopiptanthus mongolicus. The sequence continues at coordinate 82,781,521 of CM077347.1, forward strand.
AACTTTGAAACATATTTTTTTTTTTTGTGGGGTGCGGGGGTAGGAATGCATAAAATTTTATCAATTGGGCTTTTGCAAAATCCGCCCAACAAAATAAGGGCCGAAATCAAGCTACTCTCTAACTTGGTTCCGCCTGACAGAATGAGAGCCAAAACTTTTGGAGCTTACTAACTTAAATACGTCTAGCGTATCCAAGATACGCCCCGCAAAATGGGGTGCGCAAAGAGGTGATCTCTCTAACTTGAATCCGCCCGATGCATTTGGATTGTGCCCCGCAGGTTGAGTGTTAAATTGGGCTGTCCTAGAATTTGGGTTTGGGCCTAATTCAACTTCACAAAACCAACATATAAAGAGAGTGCTGCCTAAGTCTTATAAGGACTACTTAGGATATATCTTTAGGCGATGTGAGACTAAACACACCCCCTCATACCCAGCACAATGAAGGTGCTGGAGGCTGTAATGAAGGTAGCCCAAAGTTGTCACAATTAAGGCGGCTAGGGGCGGACCACAATTAAAGCGCCTTTTCCAACAAGCTGCTTATTGTGTTGCATCCACCAGACTTATTAGAATTGTGCTTGGTGGATCTATCAATTTAATCGAGGAAATTCAAATGTTATGCCCACCGTAACTATTTGCGCCTGAGGATAAAGGGTTTCTAAACAAAAATTCTTCCTTGCAAAATCTCTTTCACCCTAAAGTTTAAAAGCCTAATTTCGATTCTTCATGCTCGCATCTCCTATTTGCCTTTATTGTGGGTATTTTTGGTTTATTAGATGTCATGTTTTGAAGCTAAGACTTTGTTTAAGGGTTTTGCATGGTGTATGAGAAAAAATTATGGTATAAAAAGAAACACCCTTGAAATGACCTCCACGTTGTGTAAGTGTTATTGTTGTTGGGCTTTGTAGAATCGAATTGAGTTGTTACACGAAGACCACTAAATGCATTATGAGGTACGTTCTCTCTGAACTCTTGGTTTGGGCTTCACATGTCTCCCGCCTGCCACACTGCACTGCCACACCCACTGCCAATTGCAATCTCCCAGACCCAATTCTCCTTCCTAATCTTCTAAGCCTGCTCGTGCCAAATTGAACTTGAAGAAGAGTTTCAAAACCTGTGTAATGTCAATATGTCATTCTAGATGCCTCAACGTGCACTCGTACAAGCTGCAGATTCTTCTCAAGCTCATCAATCACAGCCCTGCCTTGATGATGAATTAATTCTTATGTATCTTCTAGGTTGATATATCCTAAGATGTGATGAAGAAATATTAAAAAATTAAAGTTGTTTTCTAAGCATTGAAGTTTTAATATTTGTAATTTTAAATAATTATATCACATATATTTTATTTTATAAATTATTTTTTAAAATTATATTTTTTTTCTTATAATTTTTAGCCGACTCCATACACATGAATAAAAATATAAGTTTCCTCATAAAAATAGAATTTAATTGTTATGGACTGTCAGTGTAAAGTTCTTTACATTGTCATTCATTCAGAAATCATGATATGAGTGACTTTTAAGTTTGTTAGAGTAAGAGTTAAACATTTTAGCTTGTGTGACAATTTCTATTTGAATGACTGTGTAAAAAATCTTCACACTGATAATACATACCAATTAAATTCATAAAAATAATTTTTACTTAAAAATAAAAAATAAAATAAATCTTCCTCATGAATCAATATCTCTTCTTGCAACACGTGGCATTTGCTTATTTATGTGTTGCCTCTATCGGTTGTCCACATATTATCAGATGAAAATCTTCTGTCTCATCTTTTTATCACATTTTATATCCCCACCAATAACAATTTGTTACTTAATAAAATAAAATCATAACTTATTAACACGTATGCACCTCCTCAGCATTTGATTGATGGAGGACATCGAAATACCATTTTTTGGGACCGAAAAATTTTATTCACATTATCATCGTACCCGAAACACCTCACATGCTTACGTTACGTACATGATAGATCTCCTTATCAATTAATTTATGTTTTTTCTTAAATGCTATCAATTTTTTTATGGAAAAGTGATTATTTATCTTTTTTGGTTTATAACTCATCATAATTTAGGCTTTAACTCCCTAGCAGGTCCATCAGTGTGTCCTTACAGCTTCGGCTATGCGACTAATCTCCGGTTCAGCAACAAAGGACGTCAGATTTTTTAACATACGGGGTAGGGCTGCCTCCCAACTGGACGACTCCAGGAATCAAACTTACGTCATTTTTCTTATAAGAGATTCACGTTACCAACTCTCTCAACATCAGGTTGGTGAAAGTGATTATTTATTATTCCAAGAAATTATATATTTAACTTTCCCATCAAAACTTGTCTTTTTGGTTTCCTTAATTAATGTCTTTAGAGCTCGTTAGCAAGACCTTCTTTTTTAAATAAAAAAAATAATGCGATTTTAGGATAGGAATTTTTACATATTATTAAATATTTTTTGATTAATACATATTATTAGAGATATATCGCCTCAACTATAATATTATAAATTATAACAATAGCTAAAGTAAAAAATAAAAATAACCCTTAATTAATATATATTTAATAATTTAAAATAGATTGCTCTCATTTTAAAATCGGACGTCCGTTGCTGTCGAAACGGAATTAGTCTCATAATCGATCCCTAGAGTTGAAGTAATGGGTCATCTCGATGGACCCATTGGGGAGGTAATGATCATAGTTGCACTGAGTTCCAAACAAATAAAAAAAATTTAAATATCGGTGGGCTTTTTTTATATAATATCTAGAGAAGTATTACTAACACACTTTCTTTCTAACACGTTTTCTTTTATTGGTTTAAATTAATGTAAGCTCCATTAATTTATGTCTCTCCCACTTGAATTTTGTATGATTCATATGAATTTCAACCAATAAAAAATATATTAAAAAGAGAGTGTTAAAAAGAATGTTACTAACATTTCTGTGATATCTATCGGCTTTTCAACAAAAAATAATAAATAAATATCCATAATTTTTTTTTATATCTTCTCTAACATTATCCGATGACACATGTCATTTACATTCGGTGACCCCCACATCCAATTACGTTGACCCGATGGATCCCACCATACATAAGTATTCCATAATGCCTCGGTGCCTCACTTACCCGTATATATATAAATGAGTAAATACTCAATTTGATCTCTGAAATTGTAAGATCGTATCAACTAAGTCTCCCACATTATCAATATTTTAAAATGATCCTTGGAATTTCAAAATGTAGCAAATGCATCCCTGACATTATTCACTTAGTTTCAAATGCATCCCTAACATTACCAACTTAGTGTCATTATGGTCTATACGAAGAATCTGATTAACTTTCTGCAATTTCAGGGATCATTTTGAAATATTGATAATATGGAGGACTAAGTTGATACGACCCTACAATTTCAGGGATCAAATTGAGTATTTACTCATATATAAATTGTCAAATCCAACCTCAAGGGTTCTCTCAATTTCCATTTTTCCTTTTGTGTAATAATAATAATAATAATAATCATCATCAGCATCATAATCATCATCTAAAGAAACATCTGTTTTTTTATCAGAATAACGAGTTATCATCCTTATAATTTCGAACCATTAATTAAATATTGAGTGAATACCTAAATTAGTCCCAAAAAATTTTCGAGGATCCACTTTTAGTTTCTAAAAAAATTAACTAATTATTTAGTTCTCAAATTTACAAACGCGAGATACATTATTTCATAGGTTTAGTTTCGACGTTCATTTTTTAGTTTCTAAAAAAAATAAACTAATCATTTAGTTCTCAAATTTACAAACGCGAGATACATTATTTCATAGGTTTAGTTTCGACGTTCATTTACTTGTCTACGTGTCCCATTAACCATCATACTTAAGTCATTAGTGATCCTACGTGACCAATGACGAATTTCCTCCGTAGAAAACGAATAAAAAATGGGAAAACATGCACAATTTTAAAACCCAATTATACCTAAAAATTATGTACTTTTTTTCACTTTTCATTCATTTTCCAAGGTGGAAATTCGTCATAAGCCGTGGAGGACCTCTAATGGGTCGAGTAGGATGGTTAATGAGACACATATGCAAGTAAATAGACGCTGGAGCTAAACCTATGGACTAATGTGTCCCGTATTTGTAATTTTCCGGATTGTATTCTCCATGGAATTGGGAAGGATTACCCTTCATAAAAGCATTCAGTCCAGTGTTCACCACTTCACCTCCTCTTACCCGTTGTTGTTGTCTAGCGTCCCTCTCTTCCCGTCGTTGCATAAACTGGCAATTCTCCTGCGTTTGTTGCAGCATTGCGGCGGCCAAATCCCTCATGGCCCTCATTGCTTCGTTCTTATCTCCGCCACCTCCGGTTCTTGAGGTATCGTCATCACGACCGAAGTCCCCGATTCCAATTAGTGTTCCGCTTCCTCTGCCACGTCCTCTAGCCATTTCTTCCTGGCAAAAGGGAATATTAGTTTCGATCCATAAGACACACAATATCAATCAGCAGATATAAATATCATATGCCTTACAAATAAAACAGTTATCACACTCGATAACTTGTACATCGGACACTCTAACCCTTTTTCTAACACAGTTGGTATCCAATTTGGATCCAACTTATCAAACCGGTACACTTTATAGACCTCACATTCCGATATTAGAATCGAACTACTCTAATACCACTAAATGATACGACCCGCCATCCCATCGAAGAACATAAGATATTTAACTAATCCTTAAACCGTATTATCAACGTTAACGCGCTTTATTAAGATGAAACGCAGCGGAAAGATTAAAACGCGAAAACCAATTTATATTAAGGCTAAGCCAATACACGCATATATCAGAGTAACGCAGTTCAAATGTAAAAGATACATATATGCATCAGTTGCCCCGTCAGTAGGGCTACAGTAATACTGTATACATACAGAGTACGTCAGTACAAACTATAATCAAAATACATCCAAAGGTAAAAAGAAGACTCTCAGCTAACAGCGAACGCCACCTCTGCCTTTAGAGGTCAGGGTTCGTGACTCATCCACCGATATCAGGCTCGTACGGAATGCCATCCAACTCCTCAGCAACCGGTTCCTCCACAGGATCTTCCCATAAAATAAAATAGACATACAGAGAAAATACAGGGAGATAAAAAACATGCATCATTAAATATGGGAGAGGGGCATCAGTATAGCATGCATATACATGCAACACACACATACGGGAAACATATAACAACACACCAACACCAATCCCTTGAGTCATACAGCACAACCGTCTCAAATTTCAGTCTCTCAAATCAAACCTATACGAGGGATACTAGTCCCTATGTACATGCTGACTTCCCTATATGCATATCGGCCGATACATCACGTCCCTAGTTGGACATCCCCGTCGGGATAACATCACGTCCCCAATTGGACATCTCGTCTCAAGATTAAAAACATAACGTCCTCAATTGGACATCCCATCTCGGGATTTAAAACACCACGTCCCAATTGGACATCCCCCTTTGGGACAAAATATGTTGTGGTATGAAATGCTATGATATGCAACACACATCCATCACAGATTGACACCGGGACCTCACACCTAAATCACCCGGCCAAGACCACGATGCACGGCATCCACATCAACATCAACATCAACATCAATATCATCATCAACATCAACATCACGACGCCTTGCGTCTACGAGCCACAGCTCCATGGTCAGGACCACGACGGTATCAACCCGAACAACATCACAACTCACCATACTCTCATCAACAACCATCCAGCCAATCACAATAATAAAATATCACAACAGTAATTAAGCCAATACAGATATCATCACGATGACAGACAAACAGGTAATCACACAGGCAGTTCAACATAACAGTTCCACAGATAAGCACATAACAGTTTAACATATCAACCTCAATCAATCACATCATCTAGATTATCATCTTAGTGGTGATAGCCCAAAAGTACCTATAACTAGGGTGCAGGCACTTTGTCCAGGGCTCAACCTCTAGCAGGGTTTAAGGTTCCCCTACACATGTATACATTCTATACTAAGCTCGCCTTCTCAACGATAACAGATCTTTCTCCCCACCTGAAACTGCTACGCACGCTCGCCTTCCCGCACAAGCTCCCAAACACAACTCCACAACCGACACTTTAGGACGCTTTAGGGCCATCGAACACAGTCTGATCCTTTACAACAAAACCCACTTAGTTCCTATGAACTAAGGTTCGGCCCCTTTTTAGAAAAATAAGCTAGAGGTGTTAAAACTTTACTAACTCTTCCTCTTGGATCAATGATCCATAAGCATACACAACACTAGATTAAGTCTTTTTACACAAAAATTTTGAAACAAAACCTATGATTTCTCAAAGTATAGGTTTCGAACACCTCCTTAAAAATATAGCTAGACATGTTATTTGTTTTCATGCCCTTGGATAGTGATAGAGGATGATGGAACTTGATCATAGAAATTGGTTTTACATTAAAAGGATTTTTCTATGATTTTCTAGAGATTTTTAAAGATTGAAGTTAGAAGTTGAAAACATAGAGATTCATGAGTTGAAATTAAGATTTGAGTGAAGAATATGAACTCGTGGATCAAGGAGAGTAAGCCTTACCTCTTGAATGATAAAAATGGGCAAGGATTCAACACTTTTCTTCACAAATTTTGCTAAGATCACACTTTGAATTTGAGAGAAAGTTGAGAGAAGTTGAAGAAGGTGATGAAGAGAAGAAGAAAAAGTGAAAAGATAGCCTTCATGAAGTGTGTTTAGGCGTGGGAATTGAGAGGGATAGGATGGTCCAACAATTGTTCACTTAAGGGCAAAATGGATATTTCACATAAGGACAAAAATGTCATTTTGTGAAAGGCCAAGGGTATTTTGGTCTTTTCACCTTCAAAGTTACCAAAATATCTAGATATTTTGGAGAGGTAATGATGATGGTGATGAGTCACATGTCACGGACGTAATTCCATCAGTTCCTAAGGGCAAAACGGTCTTTTCTCGCCCTAAATATCTCAGATATTTGTAGAAACGCAATGATGACGCTGGTGAGTCATGGTGGTGACTCACCCTCTGACTCACCCTGCTTAGGTGACTCGTGTCCCTCATCTAGTGTCCGATTTTGTCCTCGCGCGTCCCTTCTCGATTCTGTCGATTTCTCGATTTAGGGTTTTCGCCTAAGGAAGTCGTGAGAACTTATTTTTTTGAAAATTTTCAAAATCATCGATATTGTTTGCAATTTTATTTAAAACCTAACTGTTTTGTTCATGAGTCAAAATTAGGTTTTCTAATCAGTAAAATCTTACTGTCAGTGAAAACGCAGGCCGAGCTCCGTCTGATTTTTCAACCCAAAATTTAACCGTAACTCCCTACAATAGTTTAAAGCGTGACTATGCTCTAAGTTTATTTTAATTCATTTTCTAAACCTCAGATAAAAAATATGAACTCAATTATATAATTTACTGATATTAGAAAGCATGAAAATCGGGGTGTTACACAAGCAAGGAACATTTTCATAGCAATTTGTATCAAGAGCCTCACCTGGGGCGCTTTCCACGATGGGTACTGCGAAATTCGATATAGACAAGTTCACCGGTGATAATGATTTTAGTCTCTGGAAGATTAGGATGAAGGCACTCTTAGTTCATCAAGGTCTTGATGAAGCCTTAGCAGGTGCTGCCAAACTACCAGAGACCTTGTCTGAGAAAGAAAAGAAGGATTTGCTTAGTAAGGCGCATAGCACCATCATCCTCTCTCTTCGTGATGAAGTTCTCAGAGAAGTGGCAAATGAAGAAACTGCTGCTGGGGTATGGTTGAAATTGGAGAGTCTTGATATGACTAAATCCCTCACCAACAAACTCTACTTGAAGAAGAGACTTCATCAATTGAAAATGGAAGAAGGTAACTCTATCAAAGAACATGTTTCTTTATTCACTAAAATTGTTCTTAATTTAAAGAGTGTAGATGTCAATATTGATGAAGAAGATCAGGCGGTTATATTGCTGTGTTCTCTTCCACCATCATATGAAAATTTAGTTCACACTATGATGTTTGGAAGAGAAACTTTTACTTTGGAGGAAGTAAAAGCAACACTGAACTCTCGGGAAATGAAGAAAAAGATTACTAAGAATAAAGTGGAAAGTGGAGATGCTGAAGGGCTTTATGTTCGAGGTAGATCAGAGAAGAGGGAAGGAAAAGGAAAGAAAATCAGAGCAAAAGCTAAAGCCAAGAAGTCATGTTACTATTGTCAAAAGGAAGGTCATTTCAGAAAAGATTGTCCAGAGAGAAAAAGGAAAAACAGTGGCAAACATAAAGATTCAACTGATATAGCTGAAGTGGCAGATGGGTAGGAAAGCTCTGATGTACTGTCAGTACCCGAAGATGCAGACAGTGAGGAGTGGATTCTTGATTCGGGATGGTCATTTCACATGACTCCTAATCAAGAGTGGTTTGATTCTTACAAAGAAGTTGATGCAGGGAAAGTCTTGATGGCTAATAACATGGCATGCAAAGTGAGGGGGATAGGTAATGTGATAACTCTTTTTATGAAGAGTTATTTGTACCTTTTTCACTTGTGTTTTTGTGGTTTTTGAGTATTTTGAGTTTATGTTTTTAGTATTTTAGTGTGATTTTGTGTAAAGTGTGTTTTATAATAGTCTTTTGTGAGTTTTAATGTTTTGGTGTCTTTTAGAACTGTTTTTGGTGATTGAGAGTTTTCTGTGCAGGGCAGTTTTTGGAGAATCGGGCGCTGAACTGGGGACATTGCTCTAGGATTTGCTGTAGCAATCGTAGCTGAAGCTGGTTTGGAAAAAGGACAAAAGTTCAAAACATTCTCTTACATGATGAGGTGTCCTTCGCTGATTAGGGTAGTGATTTACACGTGGGGGTGGTATTTAATGCATTGGACTTAAGGAATTGGGCCAATGACACTTTTACTAGCCAACTTTTAGCCCAAAAAGGATGAGAGAGGAAAGGGCCTGAGATAATTCTAAAAATAACCCTAAATAAAGGACAACAGGAGAGAGACCATACATCTTCTTCTTCCCTACTGGAGCAAGGACAGCAGCTGCGCCCCTTTCTCTCTCCTTCCTCCTTTGTAATGGCTTCCTCTTCCATTTCTTATTTTTCTCTTGGTTTTTGTAAGCTCAATATGAGCTAAACCTCTTGTAGCTATGGGATGTTGAACTTGTAATGGATTTCTAGTGAATCTTATGTTATGCCTTGCTATTGCATTTTCTATAAATCTGATTTGGTTGTGTTTTAATTGAGCTTGATCACCTTAGTTAGAACTTGAGCTCACGGCTGCTTGGAAAAGCTAAGTGTAGCAGAACTGTTTTATAGATAAGAGTAAAATCATTAATTGAAAAATTATGATGAAGAGTGATTTAGGAATGAACATTCTAACTCTTAGGCTAGCTGAAACGAGCTTAAGAGAGGCGTGAATGTAACTAATATGAACCTAGGAATAGGAGACGTTTAGTGAAGTTCATCTCAGAACTGTTGGAAAACAAACTTTCATTTCCTGGAGCCAAATTTCCGTAGCATTACAAACGCATAACTAAACTAGACTGAAGTTGCAAGGGATACTTCCCCGTAGCTGTTTTACTCATTCTGTTAACAAATCCGTTTTTATTGCTCTAGCATTTATTTTTACCAAAGCTGTCCTGGATACATACACACAAATTATTTGTTACTCTTTGTTAATCTTGATTAATAGAACCATTAATTCAGACTTGTACTTGATTCACCATATAATCCTCGTGGGAAGAATCTCACTTACACTTTATTACTTGTGAAACGATTGTGTATACTTGCACAAGCACATCAACCATTTTTATAGCAACAAGTTTTTGGTGCCGTTGCCGGGGATTGTAATGGTGTTTAATTAACAAGTTTTAAATTGATAGTTCTATTAGTTGAGATAACTTAGCATCTTTGAGGTGTTTTGTTGTAGCATCAGGTACTTAAAACTGTATGCACAGGCAGAGCACAACTATTACTGAAGCAACTAGTAATATCTCTGAGATGGCTAATGATGATCAGATTGATAGCATGGCTCTGGCCAATGACAGCACTGCTGCCATCAGGAGCTATGCCATGTTTGATCTTGGAACCATGAACTCATGTATTGTGAGGCCTAACATTATTGAAAATCATTTTGAGTTGAAGCCTATGATGTTCCAAATGCTGCAACTTGGGGCAATTCAGTGGTTTACCTCAAGAAGACCCATATCAGCACCTGAAATAGTTTCTGGAAGTGGCTAACAATTTTAAAAATCCTAGTGTCATTGATGATGCATTTAGGCAGATGTTGTTCCCTTATTCTTTGAAAGACCGAGCCAAGGCTTGGTTTAATTCTTTGGAGCCAAACTCAGCAGAATCATGGAATATAATGGGTGAAAAATTCTTGACCAAATACTCCCCACCTATCAAGAATGCTAGAATGAGGAATGACATCACTTCTTTCAAACAAATTGATGATGAATCCTTGTTTGAGGCTTGGGAAAGATTCAAAGAACTGTTGCGGAAATGTCCACACCATGGGCTAGCAGTTTGTATTCAGATGGAAACCTTCTATAGTGGGTTGTTACCACCCTCAAGACAAATGTTGGATGCATCTTCGGGTGGTGCTTTATTGAGAAAATCCTACAATGAAGCCTATGATTTGATTGAGACTATTGCAGCTAATAGCTACTAATGGTCCACTACAAGGATCAGTTCAACCAAAAATATTGCTGGAGCTCATGATTTAAATGAAATTTCTATCCTATCATCTCAAATAGCCTATCTTACTCATATGCTGAAAAATGTCACTGCTGCATATCCAGGTGCTACAGCATCTCCAGTAGCAATGACAGAACCAGTAATTGATGTGCAGAATGTTTCTCAAATGAGTTCCCTCTTTTGTACCTATTGTGGAGGAGGTCATTTGTATGAGGAGTGTCCGAGCAATCCAGTTTCAGAGAATTATGTTGGGAATAACAACATGGGTGATAACCCTTACTCAAATGCCTACAATCCATGGTGGGAGCAACAACCAAATTTCTCATGGAGTAACAATGCAGCGGCAAGCAGTTTTAATGGTCCTACCAAGCCCACCTATCCACCAGAGTACCATCTTCAAATAGCTCAGCCCCAACAAATGTTGCAGCAAGCTAATCCCCAACAGATGCTGCAGCAAGCTGAACCAGCAAATCAGGAAATGTCACTTGAGGCTGTGCTTAAAGCCTTTATGGAAGAAACAAAGGCTCAAATTCAAAGTCAGGGGGAGGGCATAAGAAACTTAGAGAATCAACTAGGGCAATTGGCTAGTGCACTGAGTTCTAGGCCAAGTGGATCATTGCCTAGTACAATAGAAACAGCAAATCCACCGAGTTCTAATAGGAAGGAGCATTGTAACGCCATACATCTCAAAAATGGGAAGGAAATCTCTGCATTAGCAAGGAACAATGAAGATAACAAGGGTAAAGGCAATGATCTTGATGCTAAAACTGATTCGAAGAAAATTGCTGCAAATAATGCTGGATTTTCCACACACTGTGCAGCAGCAATAACGTAGCAGCGAAATGCTGCAGCATCCCCCCAAGTTCTGTCGAACAGTCATGGCCTAAGCTGGTACCCGAGAGGCCCCCACCACCTTTTCCCCGAAGATTGAAGAAAGCTATCCAAAACAAGCAATGTGGCAAGGTGATTAATGCTCTGAAGTACCCTAATGGGGGGATGGAAGAATGTTTCTCTGTGCATTCATTTGACACCCTGGTGGAGAAACAATTTGTGAAAAAGCAAGTTGCTATGACTGATGGTGTAATCCAAATTGAAAATGGTGATTCATATGATGAAGAAATTGCTGAGTTAGTTGAGAGCAAGCAAATACAACCTAGATGGGCTGGGAAATTTGAATCATTAGAGATAACTGAGCAAACTTTCAAAAATAATTTGTCATTAGTGGATCAACCACCTGTTCTTGAACTGAAACAGCCCCCAGCCTATCTAAATTGTGTGTATTTGGGGGACTTGAAACCTTACCGGTGATCATCTATATTTTTATAAATTCTAATGTATCAAGCATCATATATCCCATTCCTGAGGGTGTGTGGGTCAGCCCTGTACAGTGTGTTCCCAAGGGTGGTGTGACAATGACCTTCAATGATAAAAATGAGCTAAAACCCACTAGAACTGTTACTGGGTGGAGGATTCGCATGGATTACAAGGGAAAGAGAAAAAGAAAGGTCAATGAAAAGCTCCATCACGTTCAGCGAATAATTGAAGAAAAAGAAGAGGAGCAACCCAACCCTACATCAGTTAAAAAAGCAAAGCAGCCTAAGAAGGGGGTTAGCAAAGTGAGAATCAAGAAGCCTATTGCTACAGCAAATAAAGGGGTAGGAGATGAAGACACAACCCCAGAGCAAGAAGAGGAGAAAGAGGTGGCCAAAACTGGAGAAAAGGAGTCTTCTCCTCCAATCAAGATGAATGATCTGACCTCAGGGGAAGCAGCAGGAGAAGCTCCAGCAAATGTGCTCAGAATTGCAGATTGCTGCAGCATGCTGCAACAATCCAATCAGGACTTCCTTTTTACTTTACCTTATTCCTCTCATGCTCAGTTTTACTTATTTCCCAGTTTAATCATTTTCCCTGTTATTGCACTATTGTCCTTCGAATCTATCAGTTTGTTAAGTTGTTTAATTTTAGTTTTGTGTGGGTCGGTGTACTTTGACCTAAGTTTGTTTTTCTTCTTGTGTGTTTTTGTTGCTAGTGTCGTCGACCCCACCATGTGCACAATCATCCCCATCATAGGGTTTTGTTTAATGAAACCTGTCTGTTTTGAAATTCCACAAGTGCACCTTTTTGGCAGCTTTGACTTGATTGTTTTCTTTTGAGCTTGTGTGATTGGATTTAATTGTTTGAAGCTCGAGGCAAATGCTGTAGCAATTCTGATCTACCTTGTGAGCTTTTGGGCCAAAACAGTTTTATACTTGTTTCTGTGTGAATACCATTCTTATGCATAATTATCTAATTTTGCCTTGCTGCTTTCATACTTGCAGACATCTCTCCTGCACACACCTTCGCTAGAGGCACATTTTGTTTACTTGAGCCTAGTATTGCCTAAATAGCCTACCCTTGGATACTACCTTTGTGTGAACCCCTTTGAGCCTGCAAGCCCCTTTATTTCTAATGAACCAATGAAAAACCACATTACAAGCCATATCCTGAAAAACCAATGTCCTAACTAGTTGGAGTGGCTGGTGTGCTTCATGTGTTTACATGTTGTAACATAAGTTTGGGGGTGCTCGAGGGCTAGCACGGTTTTAAGTTTGGGGGTGCTATACAACTGTTATGTGACAAAATATCAGAAATTGAACTGTTGCTTGTAAAAAGCAATGGTTTGCAAAAAGAAAAAAAAAGAAGAAGAAGAAAGAAAAACAGCAGAGCAGTTGCAAGGAAAAATGCTGAAATGTTGCAACAACTGCTCTAAGGGTAAAAAGGAGGAAACAGAATTCAAAGAAGTGTAAAAAGGGGAAATGAATCAAACAAAATGAAAAAGATCAAAAAGTCCTCCCTAACTAGTGTGAGCTGGACCATGAAATAAATAGTTGTGAAGCAGCAAAAAGAGGAAGCATACCTAAGCTCCATCTAGTGTAGCCACCTTCCCAGAACTGTTCCTATCTGAACCCAAGCCTCATAGCATCCAAATAAAGTCCTCTAGCAGTGTGCAATTTTGATTGTGAGTGGTGTGTTTAGAAGCTTGTCAAGGTCGTGTTTGAGTGTGCATTTGAATGATGATTGAGAGTACCTATCTTAGCTTGAGAAGAGAGGAAGAATACACTGTTATGAGAGTTTAGTGCTGTAGCATGTTGCTGAGAGTTGAAAATGAGGACAGCCATGAGTGCTTGCTTGATTGAACTTCATGATTGTTGATGCATTGTCAAGTATGCCTTGTGAAGAAATTGGATTTCAAAGAAGAAAGTTTTATGTTTGAGCTAATTTGAGCACATGTGTCGAGGTTTAGAAAAATTTATGTCTTTTCTTTTTAGTTTCTTTTGTTTCCATTACTTGAGGACAAGCAATGATTCAAGTTTGGGGGTGTGATAACTCTTTTTATGAAGAGTTAGTTGTACCTTTTTCACTTGTGTTTTTGTGGTCTTTGAGTATTTTGAGTTTATATTTTTAGTATTTTAGTGTGATTTTGTATAAAGTGTGTTTTATAAGAGTCTTTTGTGGGTTTTAATGTTTTGGTGTCTTTTAGAACTGTTTTTGGTGATTAAGTGAGAGTTTTCTGTGCAGGGCAGTTTTTGGAGAATCAGGTGTTGAACTGGAGACGCTGCTCTAGGATTTGCTGTAGCAATAGTAGCTGAAGCTGGTTTGGAAAAAGGACAAAAGTTCAAAACATTCTCTTACATGATGAGGTGTCCTTCGATGATTAGGGTAGTGACTTAGACGTGGGGCTGGTATTTAATGCATTGGACTTAAGGAATTAGGCCAATGACACTTTTACTAGCCAACTTTTAGCCCAAAAAGGATGAGAGAGGAAAGGGCCTTGAGATAATTCTAAAAAAAACCCTAAATAAGGGACAGCAAGAGAGAGACCAGACATCCTCTTCTTCCCTACTGGAGCAAGGACAGCAGCTGCGCCCCTTTCTCTCTCTTTCCTCCATTGTAATGGCTTCCTCTTCCATTTCTTATTTTTCTCTTGGTTTTTGTACGCTCAATATGAGCTAAACCTCTTGTAGCTATGGGATGTTGAACTTGTAATGGACTTCTAGTGAATGTTATGTTATGCCTTGCTATTGCATTTTCTATAAATCTGATTTGGTTGTGTTTTAATTGAGCTTGATCACCTTAGTCAGAACTTGAGCTCACGACTACTTGGAAAAGCTAAGTGTAGCAGAACTGTTTTATAGATAAGAGTAAAATCATTAATTGAAAAATTATGATGAAGAGTGATTTAGGAATGAACATTCTAACTCTTAGGCTAGCTGGAACGAGCTTAAGAAAGGCGTGAATGTAACTAATATGGACCTAGGAATAGGAGACGTTTAGTGAAGTTCATCTCAGAACTGTTGGAAAACAAACTTTCATTTCCTGGAGCCAAATTGTCGTAGCATTTCAAACGCATAACTGAACTAGACTGAAGTTGCAAGGGATACTTCCCCGTAGCTGTTTTACTTATTCTGTTAACAAATCCGTTTTTATTGCTCTAGCATTTATTTTTACCAAAGCTGTCCTGGATACACACACACAAATTATTTGTTACTCTTTGTTAATCTTGATTAATAGAACCATTAATTCAAAATTGTACTTGATTCATCATATAATCCTCGTGGGAACGATCTCACTTACACTTTATTACTTGTTAAACGATTGTGTATACTTGCACAAGCACATCAACCATTTTTATAGCAACAGTAATGTCAAGGTGAAACTGGTTGATGGCTCAATAAAAATCCTCACTGATGTAAGACCTATACTCGAGCTCAAGAGGAATCTCATTTCTCTTGGAATGCTAGACCAAGCAGGGTGCTCCTTCAAAGGTGAAGGTGGAGTCCTCAAAATAAGCAGAGGATCTTTGCAAATAATGAAGGGAACAAAAAAGAATGGATTATACAGGCTTCAAGGTACAACAATTCTTAACCCTGCTAGTTTAATTTCAGTGTTTAAAGTCAATTCAACAAAGCTTTGGCACTATAGACTTGCTCATGTAAGTGAGAGGGGTCTAGAGGAATTATACAAGCAAGGCTTGATTGGTAATGGAGACTTTGAGAAGCTTGAATTCTGTGAACATTGTCTCTATGGCAAACAGAGAAGAGTAAAATTCTATGCTGCCCAGTAGACCACAAAAGCCATAGTAGACTACGTTCATTCAGATATTTGGGGGCCTGCAAAAGTTCCTTCACTAGGAGAAGCTAAGTACTTTATCTCTTTTATTGATGACTGGTCTAGGAAAGTATTGGTGTACTTGTTAAAACACAAGAATCAAGCTTTCAAATGTTTCAAACAATGGAAGGCCCTTGTTGAGAATCAAACAGACAAGCAGGTAAAAATTCTAAGAACAGACAATGGCCTCGAATATCTAAGTGAAGAATTCACTGAGTTTTGTAAGGATCATGGCATAGATAGGCATAAAACTATAAGACTAACCCCTCAACAAAATGGTCTAGCAGAAAGAATGAATAGAACCATTTTTGGAGAGGGTTAGATGTATGCTTTCCTTTGCCAATCTTAACAAAAGTTTCTGGGGGGAAGCAGTCCATACAGGAGCTTATCTTATCAATAGGTCGCCCTCAACAGCTATTGATTTCAAGACACCCGAGGAACTATGGACTGGAAAGTCACCAAGCCTTGATAACCTCAGAATTTTTGCCTGCATAGCTTACATTCATGTTAATCAAGGAAAGCTAGAGCCAAGGTCAAAGAAGGGAATCTTCTTGGGTTATCCTGAAGGGGTGATGGGATACAAGGTATAGCTAACAGGTTCAGGTGGTGGTATTTCTTGAGGAGGCCATGATTGGTAATGTTGAAGAAAATTCTAGTCAGTCACAAAAACCTGACAAAACTTAGCAGAGGGTTCAATTGGAGGCGGACCATTGTGAAGCTGAGAAAACAGAATGCAGGCCTCAAACATACCCTGAAACTCCTCAATCACCAACAGCAGCAGAACCAACTTATAACCTTGTTAGAGACAGGGAAAGGAGGTAAATAAAGGCACCTCAGAGGTTCGGTTATGCAGATTTAATTGCTTATGCATTAAGCATAGAGATTGATGGTCAAGATTCTGATCCCGCCAGTTATAAAGAAGCTATGTTAGGATCAGAAAAGGATCACTGGAAAGCTGCTATGTTAGAAGAAATTGAGTCCTTGAAGAAGAACAATATGTAACACCCTGTTTTTTTTACACTATGCTTATATTTGTTAATATTTGCTTGCATATGTTGTATATATGTTTTTTATGATTGTTCTTGATGTCCAAGTTCATAGTTGGGGTAGTTTAGCCTTAAGGAACGGTCAATACATTCAAGTCCAAGAAACATGTTTTACGGTTTTGTTCATATCTTGAGTTCTAGACATCCGATTGAGATTATCTTGGATGCGTTGGAAAGCTTAGAGAATTATCTACAAGTCTTATTTCAGGTTTTAAGGCAAAATTCGGCTTCTAAAGTTTCGCGTTGCGAGGATACATTCGCCTCGCGAACCTGACAGCCAGATT
This sequence comes from Ammopiptanthus mongolicus, assembly GCA_039655645.1. NCBI lineage: Eukaryota > Viridiplantae > Streptophyta > Magnoliopsida > Fabales > Fabaceae > Ammopiptanthus > Ammopiptanthus mongolicus. Next base: position 82,798,722 of record CM077347.1, read on the forward strand.
TTTGCAGCTCTCTGGTTCGCCTCACGAAAGGCTACTCGCCTCGCGAATCTGCGCGCACCAGAATCGTGTTTTTGGGCTTCTAATCAGCCCATAATGACCCTAACTCATATTTATACCATAAGACTCGACCTAAACCTATATTCTAAGTCGAATCACTCTTAGAAATTGCCTCTTCCTCTCCAAACAAGGATTTCTAAACCCTTTCCAAGGATTCTTGAAGGAGATTGCACCATTGTTCATCGTTCTTCGTCTCCTTCGCTTGAAGAGCATCACTGCCATCACAAGCCCTCTTCCTAGTTGCTGCTCCTGAACCTTTTGGGGCTGTGATCGTGAAGTCAAGCGTCGTAAGATTGAGCATTCGTGTAGACGCAACCTTTTCCGGACCTTTTTCCTTCCTTTGTTCATTGTGATCGTCATACCAGGTATGGGGGGAAGAAATAGATCATGAGTATGTGGGTTTTGGGATAGGTTAAGATGAAGGGGTTAACCCATGACCCCTATATGTTTGTCTGTATGCATTGTAAATGCCTATGTATATGCTATGAGTGTAATTATGTGTATGTTATGTATATGCCATGTACATGCCTATGTGAATATTGTATAACTATATATATATGTTTATGGTTCTATGATTATGATTATGGGTGTTGGTCTTGATGATATGATTGAAATATTATGATGTGCGATGAATAGTATGAATATAGATACGATATACATTGATGAGATTTTATGATGTGCATTGATAATGATGACTTGATGATGATGTACGTTACAATAAAGAAAATAGGATTAGTGAAAGAACATAGCTTAGAGACGTTTGGCACCCCATAATGAATGAGTTGTTATGAGAGGTGAGATTGATAATATTAGATTAGTTTTGAAAACCCAGAGGAATGATTTCTGAGAGATGGGATGCTAGGCATAGGGATAACTTAGAGAAATTTTTAAGATTCCCACATCTGTTATGATTCGCCTGGCGAATAGCCATTCGCGAGGCGAGACAGAGAGACCATTCGTGGTCTGACGTGATTCGCCTAGCGGATTGTAATCCGCGAGGCGAATGAGAGAATCCGCGAGGCGAATGAGAGAACCAAATATTGGAGCTCTCGGGCTCGCCTAGCGAGCCACGATTCGCCTAGCGAAACTGAGAATCTGTTTAGGAGTTCTCGGGCTCGCCTCGCGAGCCACGATTCGCCTAGCGAATCTGGGTCTCTCACCCAGATTCTGTTGTGAAGTAATAATGAATAGAGTAATGAGAAAAAGACTGTGAGATCACAATTCAAGGTTGATAATATAGAAAAGAACGTGAATTCTAATAATGACGATATGATAATATTGGCAATGTTGATAAAGGCAATAACGATGGTTAGCGCCTAGTTGTTTGATGATCATCGTTGATGATCATTGTTGATAATCAATGTGATTGATTATGATGATAATATTGGCAATGTTGATAAAGGCAATAACGATGGTTAGCGCCTAGTTGATTGATGATCATCGTTGATGGTCATTGTTGATAATCAATGTGATTGATTATGATGGTGGATGGTTGGACATGTGTTTGCATGTTGTTGAGCATAGCATGCATCATACGTCGACGTTGATATGTTGGGTGGAAAGCAAATGATAAATCGCGATAGTGGAGGCCACGATGGGTGTTATCCCGGCCTTGCGGGTACGTTGGGTATGGAAGTTCCAGGTGACATGGGCTAGCTACCTATTGTCGGAGTGACCTAAAGAATAAGCTTGAGTACCCTGACTAGCCACTATACGTTATCAGGATTAGTGAGAGTGTTCGGGGATGGCCCATGGTCTGGCATATCATCCACGTTGATAACCGGACATGTACTCCTAATCGTCTTTCCAGAGTTAGAGTTGTTGGCCACATGCATACGGAGTAGTGATGTTGCATTCGCATTGACATGCATCTTTGATATATATATATATATATATATTGATTATATCTGCGGTGATTGATGTATGTTGTATGCCATCTTAATTACTATTCCTTTCCGTTTACATATATTCATGATTGTGTTTCTTACCCCTCTTCTTGTTATTCTTGTGCATACGTTGTGGTATATGCAGAGGAGGGTGAGCATGCTGATGAGGAGTGATCCCGAGGAGATCTCTCTCAGTAGTTAGGATTTATGTTTTATGTCATTCGGTTTTATTCCGATGTATTATCGGTATATGTATACCAGCTCTGATATGTGACATCGGGATTTGGGTTATATTTATTATTTATGTTTTCCCCAGTTGGTTTTTAAAGGATTTTGATTATTTCAGATTCCTATGTTTTACGTTATAGATGATGTGATGCACATTACCCTTGAGGATATGTTTTTATTTTAATTGTTATATTTTTAAAGACATGTATGATTTTATTCATGTTTTATTATATGTGGGGTAGTGGGTGTCACATTTAGTGGTATCAGAGCCGGTTTATCCTACAGGCCGGGGTATGTGTCTGTTATGTTCTCTTCTGTGTACTCTTATATGATTGTCTGTGACGATGGTATAGAGTATTAAGTGTTTAGTTTTGTTTTACTTGACTTTCGATATTTTGCAATGTGCTTGAACGATGCAGGAAGTTATGGCAGGTAGAAACGATCGTGCGATTGCTGATGCCCTGGAAGCACTAGCTAATGCCATAGGGCAGAATCAGAATCACAACGGAGGTGGACCTGCTGAATTTCAGGGTTTGGATAAGTTCCAGAGGAATAATCCGCCATCCTTCAAGGGAGCTTATGACCCTGAAGGTGCTCAGACATGGATCCGGGAACTTGAAAAGATCTTTCGGGCCATGGCATGCACCAATGCACAGAAAGTTACCTTTGCTACCGTCATGTTAGTAGAAGAAGCTGAACATTGGTGGGAGAATTGCCACCAACGTTTGGAAGTTGAGGGCGCCGCTGTTACTTGGGATGCCTTCAAGGAGAGATTCTTGGGGAAGTACTTTCGTGCTGATATACGCGACAAGAAGGAGATGGAGTTTCTAGCTTTGACTCAGGGAAGCATGTCCGTTGGGAAGTATGCCGCTAAGTTTGAGGAGCTGTCACGTTACTATCCACTCTACCAGTATTGTAATGATGATCGCTCCAAGTGTGTGAAGTTCGAGAATGGTTTGCGTCCAGAGATTAAGCAAGCCATCAGCTACTAGGAGATCCGTGTTTTCCCCACCTTGGTGAACAAATGCAGAATCTTTGAGGAAGACTATAAGTCCAGAGTTGCCCAGTTCAAGAGTTCTGGTCCTCAAGGGAGTAAGAGGATGACCCAGCAAGATAAAGGGAAGCAGCAGTTGGCACCAGTTAGCCATGGGCTCAAGCACGCCGGCAAGAAACCGCAGTATACGTCGGGACCAGCTAGTGGCGGAGGATTTGCCTCTTCTAGGCCAATCAGGTGTGGCAAGTGTGGTAAGGAGCACTTTACTCGGGACTGCAAGGAGACAGACATCATCTGCTTCAAGTGTGGGAAGCCTGGTCATATCAGTAAGGATTGTAGTGGGGAAAAGATGGAGCCGCAGAGTGCCAGCAAGAGTTCTCAAGCCAATCGACTGAGTACCAGTGGGAGAGTCTTCACTCTCAGTGGAGCTGAAGCCTCAGAATCCGAAGACCTGATTCAAGGTAAGTGCCTCATCAAAGGGACTCCTTTAATAGTGTTGTTTGATTCGGGTGCGTCGCATTCTTTTATATCACATGATTGTGTTGAGTACCTTAGATTACCTGTTGCCCAACTTGAATATGATCTAGTTGTTGCTACCCCTACCAATAAGCCTGTTGTTACCTCACATATTTGTAAAGGTTGTTCCATTGTCATTGATGATAGAAATTTCATAGTTGATCTTATATGCTTACCCCTTAAACAACTTGATGTTATTCTTGGTATGGACTGGTTATCTGCCAATCATGTCCTTTTAAATTGCTTTGATAAAACTGTTGTTTTTGGAACTGCTGTCGATCCTAAGGATCCGAGTTTTTTGACTGCCAACCAAGTCAAGGCTTCCATTAGAGAAGAAGCCCAAGTATACATGATCTTATCTTCCCTGGAAGTAGAGAGAAAGGCTGAGGTTAAGGATGTGCCAGTTGTGAAAGAGTTCCTAGAAGTTTTTCCAGAGGATATTTATAGTTTGCCACGTGAGAGAGAGATTAAGTTTAGCATAGACTTAGTGCCAGGTATAGGACCTATATCCATAGCACCATACAGGATGTCCCCTCTAGAGCTAGCTGAGTTGAAGAAATAGTTAGAGGAATTGCTCTAGAAGCAGTTTGTTAGGCCTAGTGTGTCTCCGTGGGGAGCGCCAGTGTTGTTGGTGAAGAAGAAAGATGGTAGCATGAGGTGGTGTGTCGATTACCGACAGCTCAACAAGGTGACTATTAAGAATAGGTATCCTCTTCCTAGGATAGATGATATTATGGACCGGCTGATAGGAGCTTGTGTGTTTTCTAAGATAGATTTGAGATCAGGCTATCACCAAATTCGGGTCAAGTCTGAGGACATTTCAAAGACTGCGTTCAAAACACGCTATGGTCATTATGAGTATCTAGTTATGCCTTTTGGTGTGACTAATGCCCCTGCCGTGTTCATGGACTACATGAACAAGATCTTTCATCCATACTTGGATAGGTTTGTGGTTGTTTTCATAGATGATATCCTAGTATACTCTAAGACTAGGGAGGAACATGAGGAACACTTGAGGATAGTCTTGGAAACCCTTAAGGAAAAATAGTTGTATGCCAAGTTGTCCAAGTGTGAGTTTTGATTAGAAGAGGTGAGTTTCTTAGGACACATCATCTCTAAAGGAGGGATAGCCGTGGACCCATCTAAGGTAGAAACCGTGCTCCAGTGGGAAGCACCTAAGTCAGTGATCGAGGTTAGGAGTTTCTTGGGTTTAGCCGGGTACTATAGGAGGTTTATAGAAGGATTCTCTAAGATAGCTTTGCCTATGACCCGCCTTACTAAGAAAGGTCAGATCTTTGTGTGGGACTCTAAGTGTGAGGAAAGTTTTCAGGAGTTGAAGAATAGGTTGACCACTGCACCTGTGTTAGTGTTGCCCAATCTTAGTGAACCTTTTGTGGTGTACTGTGATGCTTCCAAGCAAGGTTTAGGTGGTGTGTTGATGTAGAATGGTCAGGTAGTAGCTTATGCTTCTAGGCAGCTTAAGACCCATGAGAAGAATTACGCTACCCATGACTTGGAGCTAGGAGCCGTAGTGTTTGCATTGAAGATTTGGAGGCATTATCTTTATGGAGCTAGATTTGAGGTCTTTAGTGATCATAAGAGTTTGAAATACCTATTTGACCAAAAGGAGCTGAATATGAGACAGCGTAGGTGGATGGAATTTCTTAAGGATTATGAGTTTGAGTTGAGTTTTCACCCAGGTAAAGCCAATGTAGTGGCTGATGCTTTGAGTAGAAAAACCCTACATGTTTCAGCCTTGATGGTTAGAGAGATGGATTTGATAGAGGAGTTTAGAGATTTGAGTTTAGCTTGGGAAGTTACCCCTAAGAGCATTAGGCTAGGAATGTTGAAAATCACTAGCAGATTGATGGATCAGATTAGAGAAGGACAGAAGATAGATGTATACCTTTTAGACCAGAGGGAGTTGATTGCTCAGGGTAGAATCTCAGTTTTAAGGAAGGGACTGATGGAATTTTGAGGTTCCAAGATAGAGTTTGTATACCTGATGTTCCAGAGCTTAGGAAGTTGATCCTTGAGGAAGGACATAGGAGTGGTTTGAGTGTTCACCCAGGAGCCACAAAGATGTATCAGGATCTGAAACGGATGTTTTGGTGGCCTAGGATGAAAAAGGATGTGGCTGAGTTTGTGTATGCTTGCTTAGTGTGTCAGAAGGCTAAGATAGAGCACCAGAAACCTTCGGGTAAGTTGCAACCTTTGAGTATTCCTGAGTGGAAGTGAGATAATATCTCTATGGATTTTGTGTCTGGACTCTCTAGGACTCCAGCTGGTTGTGATGCCATATGGGTTGTTGTGGACAGGTTAACCAAATCTGCCCATTTCATTCCTATGAACATGGAATATCCATTAGAGAAGTTGACTGGGTTGTATATCAGAGAATTAGTCAGATTGCATGGTGTACCCTCTAGCATAGTTTCAGACAGAGATCCTAGATTTACCTCTAGATTTTGGAATAGTTTGCATGAGGCCTTAGGAACTAAGCTTAGATTGAGTTCAGCTTATCACCCACAGACCGATGGTCAGTCTGAGAGAACCATCCAATCCTTAGAGGAATTGTTGAGGGCGTGTGTGCTAGAGCAGTCTGGTAGTTGGGATAAGTTTTTACCCCTTATAGAGTTTACCTACAACAATAGCTTCCATTCCAATATTGAGATGGCACCTTATGAGGCTTTGTATGGTAGGAGGTGTAGGACACCTTTGTGTTGGAATGAGCCTGGAGAGAATGTTGTGTTAGGACCTGAGGTAGTGCAAGAGACTACAGAGAAAGTGAGGATGATACAAGAAAAGATGAGAGTGGCACAGAGTAGGCAAAAGAGTTACCATGATAAAAGAAGAAAAACTCTCGAATTCCAGGAGGGGAATCATGTGTTCTTGCAAGTTACTCCAACAACTGGGGTTGGCAGAGTAATTAAAGCGAGGAAACTTACTCCTAGATTCATTGGCCCTTACCAAATTCTAAAAAGAGTCGGTGAAGTCGCCTACCAGATAGCTTTACCCCCGTTCTTGTCAAATCTTCATAATGTGTTTCATGTGCCTCAACTTCGAAAGTATGTTCATGATCCAAGCCATGTGATAGTACCCGATATCATTCCACTAAAGGATAACTTGACTTTCGAGGTGTTACCGCTTCGGGTTGAAGATCGAAGGGTCAAGCAGTTGAGAGGGAAGGAAATTCCCTTGGTCAAGGTCGTTTGGAGTGGAGCTACAGAAGAAAGTGTTACTTGGGAGTTGGAGAGCAAGATGAAGGAGTCATATCCGCATATGTTTACTCAAGGTGAGTAGAAATTTCGAGGACGAAATTTTTATAAGGGGGTGGAATTGTAACACCCTGTTTTTTTTTTACACTATGCTTATATGTGTTAATATTTGCTTGCATATGTTGTATATATGTTGTTTATGATTGTTCTTGATGTCCAAGTTCATAGTTGGGGTAGTTTAGCCTTAAGGAACGGTCAATACATTCAAGTCCAAGAAACATGTTTTACGGTTTTGTTCATATCTTGAGTTCTAGACATCCGATTGAGATTATCTTGGATGCATTGGAAAGCTTAGAGAATTATCTACAAGTCTTATTTCAGGTGTTAACGCCAAATTCGGCTTCTAAAGTTTCGCGTCGCGAGGATACATTCGCCTCGCGAACCTGACAGCCAGATTTTTGCAGCTCTCTGGTTCGCCTCACGAAAGGCTACTCGCCTCGCGAATCTGCGCGCACCAGAATCGTGTTTTTGGGCTTCTAATCAGCCCATAATGACCCTAACTCATATTTATACCATAAGACTCGACCTAAACCTATATTCTAAGTCGAATCACTCTTAGAAACTGCCTCTTCCTCTCCAAACAAGGATTTCTAAACCCTTTTCCAAGGATTCTTGAAGGAGATTGCACCATTGTTCATCGTTCTTCGTCTCCTTCGCTTGAAGAGCATCACTGCCATCACAAGCCCTCTTCCTAGTTGCTGCTCCTGAACCTTTTGGGGCTGTGATCGTGAAGTCAAGCGTCGTAAGATTGAGCATTCGTGTAGACGCAACCTTTTCCGGACCTTTTTCCTTCCTTTGTTCATTGTGATCGTCATACCAGGTATGGGGGGAAGAAATAGATCATGAGTATGTGGGTTTTGGGATAGGTTAAGATGAAGGGGTTAACCCATGACTCCTATATGTTTGTCTATATGCATTATAAATGCCTATGTATATGCTATGAGTGTAATTATGTGTATGTTATGTATATGCCATGTACATGCCTATGTGAATATTGTATAAATATATATATGTTTATGGTTCTATGATTATGATTATGGGTGTTGGTCTTGATGATATGATTGAAATATTATGATGTGCGATGAATAGTATGAATTTATAGATACGATATACATTGATGAGATTTTATGATGTGCATTGATAATGATGACTTGATGATGATGTACGTTACAATAAAGAAAATAGGATTAGTGAAAGAACATAGCTTAGGGACGTTTGGCACCCCATAATGAATGAGTTGTTATGAGAGGTGAGATTGATAATATTGGATTAGCTTTGGAAACCCAGAGGAATGATTCCTGAGAGATGGGATGAGAGGCATAAGGATAACTTAGAGAAATTTTTAAGATTCCCACGTCTATTATGATTCGCCTGGCGAATAGCCATTAGTGAGGCGAGACAGAGAGACCATTCGTGGTCTGACGTGATTCGCCTAGCGGATTGTAATCCGCGAGGCGAATGAGAGAACCAAATATTGGAGCTCTCGGGCTCGCCTCGTGAGCCATGATTCGCCTAGCGAAACTGAGAATCTGTTTAGGAGTTCTCGGGCTCGCCTCGCGAGCCAGATTCGCCTGGGTCTCTCACCCAGATTCTGTTGTGAAGTAATAATGAATAGAGTAATGAGAAAAAGACTGTGAGATCACAATTCAAGGTTGATAATATAGAAAAGAACGTGAATTCTAATAATGACGATATGATAATATTGGCAATGTTGATAAAGGCAATAACGATGGTTAGCGCCTAGTTGTTTGATGATCATCGTTGATGGTCATTGTTGATAATCAATGTGATTGATTATGATGATAATATTGGCAATGTTGATAAAGGCAATAACGATGGTTAGCGACTAGTTGATTGATGATCATCGTTGATGGTCATTGTTGATAATAAATGTGATTGATTATGATGGTGGATGGTTGGACATGTGTTTGCATGTTGTTGAGCATAGCATGCATCATACGTCGACGTTGATATGTTGGGTGGAAAGCAAACGATTAATCGCGATAGTGGAGGCCATGATGGGTGTTATCCCGGCCTTGCGGGTACGTTGGGTATGGAAGTTCCAGGTGACATGAACTAGCTACCTAATGTCGGAGTGACCTAAAGAATAAGCTTGAGTACCCTGACTAGCCACTATACGTTATCAGGATTAGTGAGAGTGTTCGGGGATGGCCCATGGTTGGCATATCATCCACGTTGATAACCGGACATGTACTCCTAATCGTCTTTCCAGAGTTAGAGTTGTTGGCCACATGCATACGGAGTAGTGATGTTGCATTCGCATTGACATGCATCTTTGATATATATATTGATTATATCTGTGGTGTATGATGTATGTTGTATGCCATCTTAATTACTATTCCATTCCGTTTACATATATTCATGATTGTGTTTCTTACCCCTCTCCTTGTTATTCTTGTGCATACGTTGTGGTATATGCAGAGGAGGGTGAGCATGCTGACGAGGAGTGATCCCGAGGAGATCTCTCTCAGTAGTTAGGATTTACGTTTTATGTCATTCGGTTTTATTCTGATGTATTATCGGTATATGTATGCCAGCTCTGATATGTGACATCGGGATTTGGGTTATGTTTATTATTTATGTTTTCCGCAGTTGGTTTTTAAAGGATTTTGATTATTTCAGATTCCTATGTTTTACGTTATAGATGATGTGATACACATTACCCTTGAGGATATGTTTTTATTTTAATTGTTATATTTTTAAAGACATGTATGATTTTATTCATGTTTTATTATATGCGGGTAGTGGGTGTCACACAATACATGGGAACTTGTGGAAAAACCACCCAAGCAAAGAATTGTTGGCTGCAAATGGATCTTCAAAAGAAAACTTGAAGTTCCAGGAATGGAGAGGAGTAGATACAAGGCAAGGCTTGTAGCTAAAGGCTTCACTCAAAGAGAGGGGATAGATTTCAATGAATTCTTCTCTCCAATGGTGAAATACACTAGCATCCGTGTCATCCTAGCTCTTGCTGCTGTCTATGATTTGGAACTTGAACAAATGGATGTGAAGACTGCTTTCTTGCATGGTCAACTAGAAGAAAGGATTTACATGAATCAACCCGAGGGGTATTACGAAACAGGAAAAGAACATATGGTTTGTCTACTTAAAAGATCACTTTATGGTCTAAAACAATCTCCAAGACAATGGTATAAAAGGTTCGATTCCTTCATGATCTCAAACAACTACAAAAGAAACTCTTTTGATAGTTGTGTCTATTTCAAGAAGATTAACTCAAGCTGTTTCATATATCTTCTACTCTATGTAGATGATATGCTCACTGCAAGCTCTGATATGAATGCAATTTCTAAACTTAAGGATCTTCTAAGGTCAGAATTTGAGTTGAAGAATTTGGGGGCTGCAAAGAAAATCCTTGGCATGGAAATAGTGAGACAGAGAGCTGATAAACTACTATTTTTAAATCACTCTAGTTATGTTGGAAAGCTACTGGGCAGGTTCAATATGCATGATGCAAAAGCAGTGTCTACACCTATAGCTGGTCATTTCAAGCTATTTGTGAATCAGTCACATAAAAGTGAAGAAGAACATAAATATATGAGCAATATTCCATATTCCAATGCAACAGGCAGCTTGATGTATGCTATGGTCTGTACAAGACCTGATTTAGCATATGCTGCTAGTATAGGCAGCAAATTCATGGGAAATCCAGGCAAAGAGCACTGGCAGGCAGTCAAGTGGATATTTAGGTACCTAAAAGGCACTAAATCACTTGGACTGAAATTTGGCAAATCAGAGCCAACAAACAGGGAACTTGCAGGTTTTGTGGATGCTGATTTTGCAGGAGATTTGGACAAAAGAAGGTCCTTAAATGGCTATCTATTTACCCTCTATGGTAACATAGTGAGCTGGAAGTCCAATCTGCAACACATTGTTGCTCTATAGGGATGGCAATGGGTAGGATATGGGTAGGGTACTGTAGTACCCATCCCTGTACCCGCGTTTTGAAAAAGTATCCGTATCCAGACCCATACACTCGTGGGTAGTAAATTCAATACCCGTACCCTTACCCTCTGGATACCTAAGTATCCGTACCCGCACCCGCACCCGCACCCGTTACCCGCACTTTAATATAAGAAATTTTAATTAAACAATAAAATACCTAAAACTCTTGTAAACTCTTGTATTCCAAACTAAAAAATGAAATCTATGGATCTAATAATGTTTTAATACAAAATATTCAATAATCAATCTTCAAAACATCTAGTAAATATTACAATAAACTTCTAAGAACAATAATTCATAAACTTGGCGCTCCTGAGCTACTGGCACTCTAAAATCTGCTAAAAAAGATACATTACACGAATTAAGTGTAATTGTAAAGATACCCATTAATAACACATCGTAATATAAACAATGATACATTATTTCATCATCTGAATCAGAGTCTCCAAAAGACTGCAAATGCTTATCTTTTAAATGTAAATATTGTTTTGGTCCAATGATGGCAATAGAAGCTAAAACATAACAAGAAAGTAAATGATTAGTCTAACTAATTAAAAGTAACAAACACAAATTTAATTACGGACCGCAAGGTGCAATGATACTGAATCAGCGACGCCGGTCACAATAAGATTAGGAGAGTGAGAGTGAAATAGGTTAGGTCAGAGGATTTCTTACTTTACTTAAGTTTTTTTTTTAAATTTTTAAATTAATATCAGAATATAATATATTATATCAGATATTCAGATTATGTATATATAAAATAAATATATAATAAATAAACATATATATATATATATATATATATATATATATATATATATATAGTGCGGGTATGGGGCGGGGTGGGTACTAAAGTACCCGTACCCGCACCCATCCCCATTAATTTTTGCGGGTAATTACCCGTACCCGAACCCATACCCAATTAGAGGGTAAACCTTATCCATAGCGGGTAAATTTTGCGGGTACCCAACGGGTCCAGTACTCATTGCCATCCCTATTGCTCTATCAACCACTAAATCAGAGTACATTGCTCTGACTGAAGCCATCAAAGAGGCGATTTGGTTGAGGGGTTTTGTGAATGAGCTAGAGGGGGAGTCTATCCTTGTGATAGTGTGGTATGATAGTCAAAGTGCAATTTGTCTCTCAAAGAATCAAGTATTTCATGAGAGGACAAAGCACATTGACATAAGGTTGCACTTCATCCGAGACATCATTGCACAACGAATGATTAAGGTGAAGAAGGTTGCCACTGAAAACAATCCAGCATATATGTTGACCAAGGTGGTTCCGAGTGCCAAATTTGTTCACTGTTTAAATTTGGCAAATATAGGAGCCCGCAACAACTGAAGTCTTTGTTGAAGATTGGAAGCATATCTAGTTGCTTGTATTGAAGATCCAAGGTGGCGAATTGTAGAAACCGTGTGTCTCTTCAATTAGTTATGTCAATTAGTATATGCTAGTTTGTTTAGCTATGTGATATCTGTATTTACCCTAAAGTGTTTGTTAGTTCAGTTAGCTGCAGTAACTGTTTTGTTGTAACTAACTTTAGGGATACAACTTATGTAAGTCATAGCTAGGTGTTGAATAAACACAATCTAATAGAGTGTGATTATCAAGATCAGAATAGTGAGTGCATGTGAGGCAACATAGGCTTGTACCTGAAGCTCGTGTACTGTTTCATTGATCAAGAAGAGTGGAATCCTCTCTAGCAGTGTGGATGTAGGAGTAATTTCTCAAAACCATGATATATCTTGTCTTCTTTTCTATTCTATCTTTCTTCTTCTATAATTCTTCCTCTACGTTGAATTCGGGTATCAGTTTTATCATATACATGCAAGGCGCATTTTTATAACAAAAAGGCCAGGGTAGCTAAAATTAGTGGCGAATTCCAAAAATTCTTGTAGTGAGCGTAGTTCGACTGGGCTTACTCCCATTCTGGCCTTATTTTCGTAAAGCAAACATTCACCTTTATCTGCAACCTTTTCATGGCACCAGCAACCAATTCGATCAAAGCTTTTGTCAATATTGCTTCACTCCAATCACTTGTATTAAAGCATATATCGCTTAAGATTGTTAATGCAAGGCTAATTTTTTGAGCAGATTTGCAAGCATTCATGAAGCTCCCCAAAAATTATGCATGTTTACTAACTAATACCCGTGACTCCTCCGTCACTAGTTGGTAACATTTCTTAATAGAAGAGAACACAAGGCCAATAAAATAAACCAAAACGTAAAACATAAAAGTAGAGAAAAATATTAAACTCTAGAATTTGATGTAGAATTATATTGATTTTTACTATCAGCGGTTGGAGTTTATAGCAAAAGTATAAAATGACATTATTTGATTTTAAACTCTTCAAGTCGCATTATGATCTCATTTTAAACACATGCAATTTAAAATATAAAATACGAAACTAAAATTGTAGAGTGGCTAATGTGGGTATAGTTTTAATCGATCACCTCAGAAGTGGAAAATAGGGTGAGGGCAATTGATTGTGGCAAAGGTCTAAGCTTCATTGCACAGCTGTCTCAGCTCCATATTTTAATCCGTCTACAGAATTAGTCATCACCCACAAATGTTACTGGTTAAAAATTCAGATTAGAGTTTTTAAAGACACAATATTTATCAACAAGATCGAGTACAGTTGGTACATAGATGAATTTCTTAAGTATGTTGTCAGGGATACGCCTCCTACCGTGTGTATGGAAAATAATTTGTTGGGAGGGATTGTACTCACTTCCGTGATCTCTCTATGTCGAAAGGGGTTAATCTCCGACTATCCGTCGGAGGTACAACCTTAAGGGAAAAAAATTTAACAACTTTTCATAGACAACAACTGTAATACAAGGTAGACTTACGTGAATATGGATGAATATTAAAATACCCTGTAATTTGAGGTGGAATGTAGGGGTGGCAAATAGATGGATTGGATAAATTTTTATTTGAATTATAATGGATGGATTAAAAACAATTCATTAGTCCATTATGATCCATTAAAATTTCATTAAAAAAATCCAATTCATCCATGATCCATTTAAAAAAATCCATCCATTAACAATTTTTTTATGGGTGGATATCCAATCCATCTATGAAAAATATTTTAAATAATTAAATAATTTTTATGACTATTTCCAAATAATATCTCTCATCCATCCACAAAAAAAAAAAAACCAAAATAATTTTTTTACCTATTTCTTTTGTAATTAACAATTAACAATTCATCACAAATCCATCTGCACAAGGAATGCAATCATGGTAGCAAAACACCAAATAACATATTGTTCTGCTTATAATAGCAGCAAATTGATTTAATTCTTGAAGTTATGATTTTTTATCATTTATTTATTTTTTTCATTTTTATCAAATGGATTACGTTTTTTGTTTTATGAAATAGTCCAATGGATTTTAGAATAATGGTGGATGGATTACAACCGTTCATAAAATAAAATAATTCAATCCATCTAGTCCATTATTACTTTTTTTTTGCAATGGATGGATTTTCATTTGGATATGGACTTGATGGATAGTGAACAATTGGATGTTTTTGCCACCACTAAAGTGTGGTTGTCCATAAGTTATTAATTTTTGTTACATATAATAAAATTTTAATTGGTTGACATAAAAAAGCACGATTCAGAGCTGCAAAGTGAATTCAGCGCTTCGCGTAACCTTTGAAATAATTTATGTTTGAGTAATATCCTAAGATTTTTTAGTGAATATTTTAAGATATTTAACTTATGTGAAGAATTCAGGCATCCGAATGGTTCCCTCAAAAATCGGCTTATGAGGGGATGGTCTAACTAGCTATATAAGCAACGGTCAGGCTCGTTAACCACCTGATATGGGACTCGCAACACGTCCCCTCGAGGTTGGGCTCGTCATCACAAGCGAGAGCTAGCGGCACTATCCACACCACCGGGCAGAACGTGGCTCTGATATCATGTGAAGAATTCAGGCATCTGAATGGTTCCCTCAAAAACCGGCTTATGAGTGGGTGGTCTACCTAACTATATAAGCAACGGTCAGGCTCGTTAACCACCTGATATTGGACTCGCAACAACTTATAAGTTCATGTTAATTTTACCTCATATATTTATCGTTTGAATGAAGTCTTAATAATCATTCAATATATGATAGTTAAGATTGCAACTACTTTTTTATGATCCGAAGACTACTATTTAATATAACTATATATGCGTCAAAGTTTTATGAAGTAGAGTTTTAAGTAAAATTAATGAATGAAATATAGAAATTTAAACTTCAACGCTATTACAAATGTAAAGTCTTCTGCTTATCTGTATCTCACATGCAAGTTTTCGATGTGTTACCACATGAATTGCAATCCTGTACTTATTCAACATACTGGATAACCATTTACACAAAAGGTCTAAGGAGGTATGGTTTTTATTATGGTTCACTCTTGTATGGTAAATATGGTTACATAAGAATGAAATAATTTCCTCCTCAAAAAAAAAAAAAAAAAAAAAAAAGAAGAATGAAGTAATTTTTAGGGAACATATTTTGGATATCGATAGTTAGTTGAACTGATTAAGGTATGTTACTGGTCTTGAACTAGAGTAAGAGTTCATGGAATTTATTTTTCATATATATTAAATGGTGCATGAACTCATTCGAATGCATACACCAATGTTATAGGCCTTGAAATCTTTATATAAGAGTTGGAGTACTCTTTCTACTCCATTTGATAAAATTTGGTCATTGATAAAAAAAAATTGTGAAGCACTCTTCTGTTTTCGGTTTCATATCAATGAATCCAACCTATCGCATTTATGTTAATTAGTAACGCCGCCATTTTCAGAAGTATAGCACGAGACATTCAATTAATAGCAACTTAAAGTGACCTCCTAAACTAGTGGGATTTGCTTACAAAATTGAGGGATAAAGTTTACTATATAAAGACTTGAACGTAATCCTCCATCCACATCTAAAATCAAGCTCAATTCAGTTAAAACACCAATCTCACATACAAATTTCATTTCAATGGCATCCTCTTCAAGTTTTGCAACTTTGGCGCTTCTAATTAGTTTAGTTTTAGTGGTTGGAGTCATTGTCCCTGGAGCTGAAGCTAGTCCCAGGCCAAGGGCTTTCTTTGTATTTGGAGATTCACTTGTTGATAGTGGAAATAACAATTACTTGGCTACCACTGCACGTGCTGATGCTCCTCCTTATGGAATTGATTATCCAACTCATAGACCAACTGGCCGTTTCTCCAATGGCTTTAACATTCCTGATCTTATCAGTTACAAAAGTTTCCATATCTTAATTAGCATCAATTTCTTATAATTTCATTTTTTTTAAAAGCTTCACTTCCATCATACACATCCTTAACCCCTTTTTGTACATGCAGCTTGCTTAATAATCAATCATGAACACAGTGTGTATATCTAACTAGTTGGATTGTTTCAGGTCAGAAACTTGGTACTGAGTCTCCATTGCCATACTTGAGTCCACAGTTAAGAGAAGATAATCTCCTAGTTGGTGCCAATTTTGCTTCAGCTGGAATTGGAATCCTTAATGACACTGGAGTTCAGTTTGTAAGTTGGTTATTAGCTAATTATTTCATTGGTCACCTTACCATCTAATTCATGTAAGTATAGCATACCCACTAACGTTTGACCATATGATAATGGCAAAATGCATCGATTAAGGCTATGTTTGGATTTTCGTTTCAAACTTAAGTTTGGTCAACGGAGATTTTTTCTCCTTTCACGTTGGATGATTCTTTTTTTTTTAGGAGTGTCACTGCTAATTTAAGTTTACAGTTACAAACGGAAATCTATACATGCACTAAGTTGGTCCGGGTTTGAACTGCAATGGTTCGTTGAGTATCCTTGCTGTGAGATGAAGTTGTCACCCTGACTCTAAATCTTATTTTCCAACAAAAAGAAAAAGATGTACATAGTGAATGCTCAAAACCTTATAGCAATTATGTAAACATAATCCACGACAAATTCTTAAATAAGAAGACAATTGTAAAATTAATTAAAGGTTGATTAAAATCTGCATTTGATCACAATGCTTAATGCAATTTTTGAACAGGTAAATGTAATCAGAATGTATAGACAGCTAGAATATTTTCAAGAGTACCAGAACCGAGTGAGTGCTTTAATTGGAGCTTCACGTGCTAAAAGTCTAGTGACTCAAGCACTAGTCCTCATCACGGTGGGCGGCAACGATTTTGTAAATAACTACTACTTGGTGCCCAACTCTGCAAGGTCCCGCCAATATCCACTACCAGAATATGTCAAGTTTCTCATATCTGAATACGAAAAGCTTTTGCAGGTAAAACCCCATTAAACACAAAGGCAAACTTATATGATCAGAAATATTTTGATGCTTTCTTTCTATGTATTATTGAATAGGTATCATATTAGCTACAATTATGTTATTTGAACATCAAATTTTGGATACCGTGTGTGATACCGTCGTACGTATATGTTTATCTCTATCTCTCACTTACTTTTAAACTTCTTTGTATTACATGCATATAAAAAATACATAAAAAAAACAAAGGGATACAGTATTGTTGTTCCTATTCAAGAATCATTTCTCTATTAGCTATATCAATATGTACCATCATTTTCTCACATTAATTCATTCTCTTATCCCAAGAGCACCTAAAAGTCTCTCAAACTTTAAACTTCTAACATAACTCACGCAAAGAACTCTTGTGACCCCTCTTGCTCATAGTCATATATATATGTTAATGTATTGCAGAAGCTACATGATCTTGGTGCTTGTAGAGTTCTTGTGACAGGAACGGGACCATTAGGTTGTGTTCCATCAGAATTGGCACAACGTGGAACAAATGGCGAGTGTTCTGTTGAACTACAACAAGCTGCGGCATTGTTCAACCCTCAACTTGAACGCATGTTACAAAAACTCAATAGGAAAATTGGCAGGGACATTTTCATCGCTGTAAATACAGCAAAAATGCACAACAACTTCGTCAGTAACCCCACATCATTTGGTACTAGACACTCTACAAACTTTATTGTCAACTTGCTAGTCTTTGTAGAAATATGTTGAAGCAACAATAAATGCATTATCTAATAACTATTAAAAAACTAAAAACATTTATTATCTTGAAAATTTAAAGTATTTAATATTTTATTTTTTAAATAGGATCTTACTTATCAGTACCCTAAGAATATTTGTTAAGGAATCAAAAAGTAGAAACTTTGCATTGAGAATTATAACTTTTAAACTTTGAAAAAAATTTGATACACCATTTTTCAATACATATTTTCTATCTTTGTTATCCTAACTAATGCTCTTAGGACACTGAATAGTATTTCCCTTTTAAATATCTAATAAAAACAATACGTGTTATTTTTAATCTTTAACCTGTACCCTAAGTAAACAAGTTACAAAACCCTTACTACATTCACTAAATTTTTAATACATTAACTTAAATCAATAATACTTTTTTCTCTCTAAAAGATTCCCTTATTTCTATTCCAATATCATATTATAATTTTACAATTCACCAAAAAAAAATTTATAATTTAACATCATTGAAGACCCAAGCACTGACATTTATGTTATTGTAATGGCCAGGGTTCATTACATCAAAAGTAGCTTGCTGTGGACAAGGACCCTACAATGGTATTGGGCTATGCACACCACTCTCCAACCTGTGCCCCGACAGAAACTTGTATGCATTTTGGGATGCATTCCATCCATCTGAAAAGGCGAATAGGCTTATTGTAGAGGAAATTATGTCAGGTTCTAGAAGCTACATGAACCCAATGAACCTTAGCACCATCTTAGCCTTGGATGCTAGAACATGAAGATGCACGAACCCAATAAATCCAAGCATTATATTGGCCTTGGATGCTTACTAGTTCATGACGGCTCTCATTGCTTTTCTTTTTATTAATGTAATTGTGATTTTCGTAATACTCAATATATATAAATTGGGGAACGTAATTAATGGAATACAGAAACTTACATTTATCAAAAATTTACCTTGGACTCCAGCATGTTGTTACACTGTCCCATTATGGAAATACCATTAGTGCAAGAATCACTTTTAACATGTGTTAAAAGTGGATTTTAACGTCAGTTATAGCCTAAACGTTAATCCAGCCGACGTTAAAGGTGTGTGATTTTTAACGTCGGTTTCTTTAATCATTGTTAAAGTTGAAGATTTTAACGTCTGTTGTTTATAAAACCAACGTTAAAAGAACGAGATGTGTGTTAGATTTGCAAAATTTTGTAGGGAAACAGAAATACTTTTAACGTTTGTTGTTTATAAAACAGATGCTAAACTGATACTTTTAACGTTTGTTGTTTATTGAACAGACGTTAAAATTAACTTTTAACGTCTGTTGTTTATTGAACATATGTTACAAGTTGATTTTTTTTTATTCTCATTATTCATTATATATCTCTTTTCCCTGCATAAATTTGCAGAATTCTACATCCAGAATTACAGGTCCAATACAAAATTTGCATTTCAAAATTTGAAAACTGATACAGAATTTGCATTTACAGTTCATCACAATACAAAATTCTATATACAAGTTAATCCAACTATAATATATAATTCAGAATTCTATACAAGCTGCAAAACTACAATTCAGAATTCTATACAACCTAACAAACCCAAATATACATGCAATTCATAATAAACTAATCATTTTCTTCATCATCAACTACAAAGTATACAGGATCTATTTTTTCTACTCTTTTATCTGCAACATACTTAAAAAAGAAGTTTGCAAACCGTACCCTCAAGTCTTTCAATTCAGGTTTAGTGAGAGGAGACTGATTGCTGAAAACCTGCACAAGTTAAAATAAACTCAACATTAAATTAAGTAATCAACAAAAACAAAATATAATTAATTAACTGGTTAAATTAATTACCGTCTTCCATTCGTCGATAATAGACGCGGAGACAATGGTCAACATATGAAACATCACATAGTAAGCACATTCCCAACCGTCCGGTTGACGACGAGACTACAAATGAATATGAAGTAAATGTATAAATATAGTAATAAGAAAAATTACTATTTAATAAACTACTTACCTTTGGATAATCAACTTAGGATTTGCTTTTGTCTTCAAAGACCTACTTTTCCCATTCGCATGATAAATGCTACATGTCTTCATAGCCCTATGATAAACAAAATATTTTTGTCAATTATATGTTCATGTAATAAAATAAAAGCAAATGTTACAAATTAAATTAAATAAAAGTTTACGTACATATTGATTGAGGCCACCAACTCCTTCACTTGCTCATAGTGCAATGAGCATAAGAAGACGACAAGATGCTTGTCAGGAATAAGTACGACCAACTGCTAATGGCCAGACCTTCTGATTGGTGCTAGATATATCTGTGGCCGATCATCCCTTTCCATTAAGGTATGCATGTATGCACTCAGTTTATTGTGATCAGTGATGAAACCCGTAGTGGTGGCAGGGTCTAAGAATTCGTACAAGGTATTGCCCCTGTCAACTAATTGGCGATGCAAATGTCTAAGATATGAAATAAGTTGATGTTAATTACGTAATTATATATTGAAATAAATTATAGAATTAAAATGTACATACGTGCCCCAGAGACTTGGAATCGTGTTGCATATCCAATTACCATCAGTGCAAAAGTGTTTAATATCCTCAGCGCACAATTGAAAAGGAAGTTATCCCACAAAGCCATCGTGTTCCAACGGAATATCAAACACTTCATGATCATAATCCTCAGCAAATGCACACAAACGAGCCAAGGGAGACTGCTTTGGATTCGGCTTCAATTGTATATGCAGAAAAGATGAAGTAATTGAGAATAAAGAAAACATAAAAACATAAGTAATTGAGAAATATGATTATGAATACTTGGGACAACTCCATCTTCCGCCGTTTCAACTCCAACTCCATCTCCCGCAGTTTCAACTCCAACTCCTTCTCCCATTGATACAACTCCAATTCCCGCTTGGACAACTCCACCTCAAACTGTGTCTTTGGACAACTCCCAGTTGTGCTCACAGGTGAAGGTTGGGCAATTTCTTGGGATTGCATGGATGAAATATGCTTCATAAGCGTTTGCGTGAAGTGTGGATTCGTTAGAAACCTACTCATAAGCTAATCTGCAAAATTATGGCTAGCCGTGAGCTTCTGTTTAAGTAGCTCTTCTCTAAGCTCCTCATTATCGGCCCGCCTACGTGACCCACGTGATCCATGGAATTTCTTAATTCCCACTGTCCCTGGAACACCACGGACACGACCAGGGTGGTCGTTTTTGCCTAGGGCAATGACCAAATATCCGAACGTCCCGATGGAACGAAGGATCCCTACGAGCTTTTTTCCTTTAGCTCCTCCTACAAAGACAAAAAACATGTGTAAGACAATTACAATGAAAATTTGTTACAATGTGTTGAAAAAGATTGTTACTTACAATCTTTTCTACCACAATGCGTGTGGCTTCAACTTTAAAATCTCCAGACTTGATCTTTCTGCCTTCCACCTAATAGTCCTCGCGTGGGGGTGGAGATGGAGGATCAACAATTGTGTCCTCATCTTCTTCTTCTGCTTCTATCATCTCTTTCAACTTCTCCTGTTTCTCTCTCAACTTCTTCTCCAGTAATTTCTTTCCAACATGTCTATACCCACCTCGAGACATGGTGTGGGAGTGGATATTCTTGGCCTAATTCGCCTTACCATTTTCCCTTTTCGCCTATTACAAATAGCACGTACTCAATTTAGTTAAATAAAAAAATTAACATCGGACGTATTATAAAACTAACTTCAACTAACCAGAAACTCAGGTGTACCTCGGCTCTCCACAAATTTATCCCACGTTTCCTTATCAATGTATTCGTAAACATCAACAAGAGATTTGTCGGTCTTCTCTCCAAATATGTATTGTTTACCCAGAAAAGACTTAAACCCCCATCCAACGCTTAGCTGCAAGGGATAGCCATTTCTTCTTATGTTCCTCAGTATTCGGCACGGTCCACACAATCAACATTAATTACAGAACAAAAATGAGGAATTTGTATATATGCTTAAATAATGTACATACAAACTAGGGTAAAGTAAAATACCGTGATTGACTCCCAAATCTGATCCTTCACATTCTGCAGTACGTGTTCCCAATCCTCATATAGAATGCTAGTATGTTCTTTAGCTTCACAAGCCACAAAAGTTAAGAATTGCTTAGCAAGGGGTCCCTTGGGCTCTAGCTCTCCATCAAACTCGACCTCATGCCTCTGACCATTAATCCTATATCTGGCCAAAGATTTCAAACTTGTAGCTTTTCTACCTCTTTTTTTAGAAGGCCGAATAGCCGACCCTGCTGAATCAGCCCTGTGTGATGCCTGTTTAGACAAAAAAAAATAATGAATTAGGTTAGTTTAATATGCATGGATAAATAAAAATATAAGCCTACTGAATTAACATTATATGTATAAATAAAACTTACACTATCAGCTGGCGTAGTCGCGACCGGCCCGCCCTGTGAATGAGGGATGTCTTCTAAATTAGCCATGTGTATGCCTATTTAGACAAAAATAATAAATTAGGTTAGTTTAATATGCATGGATAAATAAAAATAAATCTACATTAACATAGACAAAAAACAAAACTCACACTATGGATAAAAATAACTTACACTATATATGGTCAAGTTTAATTTAGTTAGATCAATATCCCTTCATGATCATCATCACGAGTGGCATATACATCGCCCACCTCATTTTCTTCAATGAAAGTAGGCATGCATGTTGAGAAAGAAGGAGTCTCGGGAATATCAAGAGTTGAATCTTGATTTTCATCAATACCATTATGCATGCTTTTTCCTTGGAGAACCACTGACAACCTTTTGTTATAAGGATCATTGATGTAACACCCCGATTTTTCGTGCTTTCTAAGGATGATAAACTCAATTAATGAGTTTATATTTTTATCTGTGTTTTAGAAAATGATTTTGGGAAAACTAAAATCATAGTCTTGTTTCATAAAATCGTAGGAGCCTTCGGTTAAGTTTTGAGCCGAAAACTCAAACAAAAACCGATCTACGTTTTTCAGATGATAGTATTTTCTACTATCACGACCTAATCTGGACTAACGGACGAAACCATTAGTCTTAGAATGTATTCCTCTATATTTTTCCTAAAATGTGTCCTGACGTCCAAAATATAAATAATATTTTATATTCGGGCCGATAATCGATCGAGGAGACGATTCGAGCTGTCTTAGGGTTTTTCGAGACCCACGATCAGATGTTTTTCATGCCAAGATTGTATCAAGTTATTTGAGGAGTTCATACGAGTGTCGGGACGATTTCAAATATCGGGATGTGAATTAACCAAATTGCCCTTGGTTAATTTTATTACCAATTTACCTTTCCTATTATTAAACTAATAAAACCCCTAAATATCTAATATTTCCAACCTTATCTCCCCACTTCATTCGGCAGCCCCTCCCCCAAATCACCTCATCTTCTTCTTCTCTCATTTCTTTTCTTTCCTTTCATCCAAAATCTCCATTTTTGAAGGTAGAAAGCTTGGATTTTTGTGAAGCAACCTTCATCAAACTTGGAGTGGATCATCATAGGAGGTAGTAGTTCAACTCTATCTCTCTCAATCTCTCCTTTCTCTCCTCATATTTTCATGATCAAGGATGTTAGGTTTTTGTCTTTAAATCTTTGAAAATCCATGAAAAATTGTAGGAAAATCGTATCTGTACCAAACCAATTTCTATGGCCTAGGTTCATGACATACTTGTATGATCCAAGAGCTTAGAGCCAAGAAATCCCTCTAGCTATATTTTCTAGGTAGGGGCCGAAACCCCCCTATGTGTGTAGGGTAGGGTTTTGGTTGGTTTTTGATGTTCTGATCTGATATCTAGGGCTGTCACACTTAGTTAGGGTGTTATCCAGAAAATGAGAAATTTTGGAGCTCCCTAGCTATTTTTAGTGTAATAGGGCCGAACCCTAGGGGTGGTGCATTAGGAGAAATCTTCGTTTTGTAAGTTAATGCCGATATGTTTTGCGTGTATGTAGTGATCGGCAACGTATCGGGCCAGTGAACAAGTTGATCGGGTGTTCAAAGTTTTAGCTGGAAGCTACAAGAGGTAAGGGGATAAACCTGAGGAATTCCATTCCCGACAGCTATGTGCTGCATCGGTGTTTGTATTGTATGTAAATAGTTGGTACTCTGATGTTGGTTAATTACTTGATTGACTGTTGTTGATTTGAATATGTATTGATGTAACTGCTGATATAGTTGAATGCATGTTATACTTGCTGAATAGTAATATGGATGTATAATGTGCCCTGTTGTGGGATTTAGGCATTAGAGGACCTAATTTTGATTAGGATCCGACATCGTGTAACTTAAAAGCTTTAAAAGCCTGAAATGTGTTTTAATCATGAGGAGGGAAGTTTAAAATCAAATAGGGCATTAGAAACCTTCAATTGTCCTAAATTGATAAGTTAACCCTTGTAGCAAAGGCATTTTGAGAAATGGGGTTTTCAAAGTTAAAAATGGGTTTTTGGAAGTTTTGTTTTAAGTCGGCATTTCACCAAAAAACAACGAAAGGAAAAGAAATGGTCTTCAGACCAAGTTTTGTTTTATGGAAAACCGATCCCGATGACTTTGTGTAAGTATCGGAGATGTTGGGTTTTTAGTTTTCGAGTTTCCAAGAAAAGTGGTTTTAAAGCTTAGAAACTAGAAACCGAGACGTCGGGGTTCTAGGGTTCTGCAGAACACGTGGATCAAGGATCCGTGTTGGTTTGTGATCCGGTCGGCTTAGGGACAAATTTTGTGGTTCCGTAAGCTCGAGGACGTTTTTATGATCTTGAATTCGGCGTCCTTGACTGGTGCATCGGTTAGGGATGTTGGGATTTGAGTTGTTTTGGACTAAATGTCCTTTTTTGAGAAAAATGTATTTTTGAGGCTTAAAGAGTCTAAGACATTATGGTGGTTGTTAGCATTGATGCTACAACGAGGAAATATTGATGCGACAAAGATCAATTATCGGAAACTAGAGAGTGTTCTCATGCATTTTGTGTGTTGGGCAGACGTGCCGTGAAACGGGGGACCTTGATAGGCAAGGAGAACCTGAGATGACTTAATGTCATTATGTAACATTGTGCCTTGATGGACAATGATGTCATACGTGCTGTGTGTTCGTATTGTGCCCAGTGAGAGGACAATATAGTATGACTTATACGTCGTGAGTACCACTGACATGCGCGTCCATGTATTATTTCCTGGAAGGTTACGTGCTCACGTTTGGCCGAATGTTGATTCTGGCGTTTGTTGTTGTATCCTGCGGGGCAATAACGTTGAGTCTGATCAACTCGTATCCATGGTGTTGGGATTTCCGGAAATCTAGTTTGAAATATTAGTTGAGATATCTGGAAGTGCCATGCATACATTTAGGAGAGAACGTTGATTGTGGGGTACGAAGCCCTTGTGCATTTACTGCTATTTGTACTTGATGATATATGCTATGCTATATGATGTATGATGATTTGAGTGAGTTACAGTATATGAGTCTGTTGTGTGGATTGGGCATATAGTTGTTGTTTATGGATTCATATATTGGTTTCTCACCCTTGCATGTTTTTGGACGGGTTGTCCATTGGTATATATATTGTATCGTGTTTACAGATGGAGCCGACATCAGATCACCTAGCGCACTCAGGGATGCGCGTCCTAGCATTTGATCGGAGGACGGACCCAGCCGCGTGGGTTATCCACCCAGGGGTGGAAAGTGCGGCGTACACTGGACCGGTTTGCACCGTAAGCGGGATGACTGAGACGGGACCGCGGAAGAGTACTAGGACAGTGGAGACCATCCAGGTGCCTCTCCCTCCCATCGAGTTGATGCTGCAGGCCCTTATGGAGCAGGGTGTGATCGAGTCGGTCGCCCCCGCTGCACAGTCCCCGCAGCAGCAGCCACCCCAGACGCCTCCCCCGCCTTTTGTCTTGGTAGCGGGTGAGCACGTCGTGGAGGATGTGGAGGAAGAGGAGGAGGAGGAAGACCCTGAGGAGGATCCTCAGGAGGACCCGGAGGATCATCTTTCGGATACTTCCGATCCCCATCCACAGGGGAACGGGAACGTAGGTTCCCAGAGTTCTTCCCCCGGTTCCAGCATTGGACCTCCCTCTGGGGGATTGTCCAATGGCTTCAATTAGTCGGACCAGCTTAGGGTGTAGACCTTATTTTTTTGAGGCAGCGGTTTTTGAGTAGTCTGTTAACGGCTACTGATGGCCATAGGTTTTAGAGATATGGTTCCAGACTGTCGCTGCCTAGTTTATAGCTTTTTAGGAGTTCTTCCTTTGATCTTTTGTAAAGGGACATGTTGTCCATAGTTTCAGTTGATATATATATATATATATATATATATATATATATATATATATATATATATATATATATATATATATATATATATATATATATGAGCTTTTCTCTTCTGTCTTGAGTGGTGAATGGTGGTTCTATAGGTATTAATGAGAAAAAAATTTGTCACGATTTTCAGAATTTGCTTATGAAAAAGGATTTATTTTCCGAAAGTAAAACCAGCGAACATTATTTATCGTTTCTTTAAGTGTGTCGAGTTACGAAAGTGGCACGGGTTTTGAGGGTGTCACAATTGATATAAAAACTTGTCTTGCTTGGGAAGCCTCGATGAAAGGCTCTTCCGTATGACCTACCTTACCAAGGTCTACCAATGCAAATCCATATTCATCGGTTTGTACACCACTTTTACCGTCAACCCACTTACATTTAAAAACAGCCACCGTAAATTAGTGTAATCGATCACCCAAATCTCTTCAATGACTCCAAAGTATGGTATCGGTACCATAACGGGGTTTGTATCTTTTGAACTAGCGAAGTGCATGGACTTAGCCACGATCATAACCCTACTATTTTGCACGGTACTCTTGATATCTTGTTCCTTTGTATAAAAGGAAAAGTTATTGATGTCGTATCCGCTCCAACATATGACATTAAAGCTAGGCCCACGGGCTAGCCATTTTAATGTATCAGAAGCAGTGCTATCAATATCCTTCAAAATTTCTTCTTTAAACCATGTTAAGAAAGTCTTGTTATGCATGTTCAACGACCACTTTTCGTTCATTCGAGGGTTTCTTTCCTGGACTTTTCTTTTGTGATCACATAAGTAAGGTTGAACTTCTTTAATGTTATTCAATATATACAAATGTGCTTGAAGCACTTCCTCCCGACCCTTTCTCATTACCATTACACCATGTGTACCCTGCCCTTCACATCTTCTCTCATCATGACGAGGCTTAAGAACCCCTATAGCATCCGTTTTAGGAAGGTAGTCTGAACAAAACTCAATAGCTTCTTCTGCAACGTACCTTTGAACAATAGATGCTTCAGGACGGTGTGGATTCTTCACATACCCTTTCAAGATCTTCATATATCGCTCAACTAGGTACATCCACCTCAAAAAAACGATGCCACATAATCTAATCTCCCTCACTAAATGAACAATTAAGTGAACCATGATGTCGAAAAATGAAGGAGGGAAATAAGTCTCCAATTGGCACAAGACTATAGAAGACTCAACTTCCAACTCATTCAACTTATTGGGGTCAATGACTTTGCTACATATGGCATGGAAGAATGAGCACAACATAGTTATGACATGTTTAACATTTTTAGGAGCAATACCACGAATAGCCACTTGTAGTAGTTCCTGCATCAAGACATGATAATCATGAGACTTTAAGCCAACTAATTTGAGATCACTTGAGATAAGCCACTTGACATTTGAAGAGTAACCATGCGGCACTTTGATGCCCTGAAGACACTCACAAAAACTGTCTCTTTTTTTTTTTTTTGACAAAGTATGACATGATGGAGGTAAATATGTCCGTTTATCATCCTCATTAACTAGAGCAAACTACTCTCGTATACCCAGCTCAATGAGATTGAGACGAGCATTCACACCGTCCTTTGTCTTGCCCTGAATGTTGAGAAGCGTTCCGATTACACTATCACACACATTTTTCTCCTCATGCATCACATCAATACAATGTCTGACATCAAGTTTGCATCAGTATGGAAAATCAAAGAAGATCGACACCTTCTTCCATATGTTTTTCTCAGTACCCTTAGCCTTCTTTTTGGTCTTTCCGAAGATAACATTGATGTCCTTCACCATTGATAAACTTGCTCTCCATTTAAGGACTGCGAAGTAGGTCCAATCTCCTGGCATCCGTTAAAAGCTTTTTTCAATCTACGATAAGGGTGATCACATCTGAGAAATCTCCGATGCTCAAGGTAAAATGTCTTCCTCCCATGTTTTAGTTGAGTGAAGCATGTGTCTTCTTCACATATAGGGCATGCTTTATGTCCCTTAATACTATATCCGGACAAGTTATCATATGCTGGAAAGTCATTGATGGTGCAAAATAACATGGTACGCATCTTAAAAGTCTCATTAGAAGACCTATAAACTACATCAACACCTTCCACCCACAACCTTTTCAAGTCTTCAATCAAGGGACCTAGATAAACATCTAAGTCATTTCCTGGTTGTTTTAGGCCCGAAATCATCATAGATAACATCATGTATTTGCGCTTCATGCACAACCAAGGAGGTAGGTTATAAATTATCAAGAGAACAGGCAATGAACTATGAATACTACTTAAGTTACCATATGGATTCATTCCATCCGTAGCAAGTCCAAGTCTAAGGTTTCTTGGGTCATTGGCGAAATCCGGAAACAAAGTATCAAGTGTCTTCCATTGGTCAGAATCAGCCGGATGGCGAACCTGTCCATCACATTTCCTCCTATCCTTTTGCCATCTAATATTCTTTGCGTCTTTTACATTAGCGAACAATCGCTTGAACTTTGGAATTATTGGAAGATACCACATCACCTTCGCAGGAGGACCCTTTTCTTTCACATCACAACCAGAATCGTCACAATCATCACCATCATCACCATCCTTCACTTTGTCGTGTGATAACCCACACTTGGGGCAGTCATGCATCTTTTCATAATCACCCCTGAACAATATGCAATCATTGGGGCATGCGTGTATCTTCTTATACTCCATACATATCGAACACAGTACCTTCTTCGCCTCATAGTTACGGTCATGCAATATTTTTCCCTCTGGAAGCAAGTCTTTCAACAATTCAAGCAATTCGGTGAAGCTTTTATTGCTCCAACCATTTCTCGCATTCATGGTGACCAATTTTAACATCGCCAACTACCGTGTATGAGTAGTGCACCCCAGATACAAAGGCTTATCCGCATCACTGCATAATGTTTCATACACATGTGTTCGCTGAAAAAATTCGTGTCCAATATCACGAAGCATGTCCTCTACTCGATCATCATCCATAACTACGTCAACTTCCTCCCTTTGGGACACACTTGGCTTGCTATTTAACAAGACATCACCATGCCATATCCATCTTGTATAATTCAAGCAAATCCCTTTACAAATAAGATGAGTACGTATATCCTTAACTACACATTTCCTTTTATTCAAACATTTGACACAAGGACAACAAAACATTCCATTACTATCGGGAACATTTTTTTGAGCAAATTCTATAAACTCTTCCACTCCCCTCAGATACTCATCACTTGTGCGTTAACAAACCATCCAACTACGATCCATAACTAGATAGCTTCTGTAGATAAACACACATATATCCAATATAAGCACAATAGGGGAGATTGGAAAATCACTAGTATTTGAAAGCCTAACAACCATATATATACCCGCCAAATAAAGAGTAAAAAATTTTAGACCATTGCTGAGACTCTAGTTCTTAAACTACCACTCCTAAGCCTCATTGCTGAGACTCTAACCCTTCCCAACGCTGCCCAATCCTTAATGTGTAAGAATAACATAACATGATATATAAACACTACTCAACAACATCAAATTCCTTCTTTTTCTTGTTTTTTATGGGGAAAATCAAAATTTCTTTTCAACATGATTGTTACATATTTTGGGGGCATTTAATTGAATCCTTCCTAATCCTTATTTTGGAAAAGAAAGGCTTGGACCATAAAAATATTTTTTTGGACTCTTGAATCATTCATCTCAATGCGGTTTAATAAGAATAAGCAATGTCAATGAGAACAATGCAAGGAAAATGGTTCTGACTTGAGGAAAGGAAAATGGCAATGGCGATGAGAACAGTGCAAACGGACATGGTGCGCGGAGGAGGAACTGGGTGCCTTTGGTTGAAGTGGCAGGAAAGTGACCTAAATGAGAGAATAGAATGATCGGGAAAGAGAAAGGAGAAAGGAGAGAAGAGAAAGGATACGAAGCATACCTGACCGGAGGAGAGACTGAGGAGGCTCGACGGAGGAGACAGTGGTGGCTTTGCTTCACCGAGGAGAGATTGGGTGGCTTTGCTTCACGGAGGAGAGACAGAGAACATGGTGGGGTTTTGAGTGAAAAGGCGCGATAGTATCTGTATAACGTTATAATTTTTGGGTAAATCTTTAACGTCTATTGTTACAATAACAGACGTTAAATAAACGATTTAACATCGGTTGAATTAGAAAACAGATGTTACACTCTTTCTTTCACGTCTGTTTACATTAAACGACGTTAAAGAAACAATTTAACGTCGGTTGATAAAAGAACAGATGTTAAAATCGTTTCTTTTATGGTTGTTCTTAATATAACTGATGTTAAAGTGTTTTAACGTCGGTTGTTATAACAACCGACATTAAAGTGCATTTAAATGAACAAAATATTTACGATTCTGCCACCGTATCTTTTTTAACGTCCATGTTTATTTAATAGACGTTACTATCGGTTGTAAAATCCAAATTTTCACTAGTGTATACCCTTGGCAGCTATATATATGGGAAGTATATACTAATTAATTCATGAACCTAAATATATTAAAAAAAGAAGCATACAAGTTAATGACTTAATAATTCACATATATACATGGGGTTTGATCCCTGTAATAATTTCCTTTTACTTTGTTCTTCCCGGAGTCTATAAACAAGTATAGGCGTGTTACATTTTGCTAAAATAAATCAATACACATTCAGCTCGCTATGGGATCTCTCTTTCGGGAACCCCTTTGGCTAGTTGCTTCATAGGCTGCTATTTAGGAGCCCTGTTTTCTTTTCTTTGTTTTTCGTAGGATTTTATGATGTTTAGCTCAATTCTTTTTTTAAGGTGGTGATATAGTAATGGCGGTTTGGTGATGTTATTTCAATCTCTTGATATATTTTACTCTGATTTTGTGTTTTATTCTTTATTCTTAATGCTTCTAATTACTTGATTAGCGCGTCTATGATGGTCCATCCGAGAGTATGGTGGATCGGTTATCCAAGGGGTTCACCCATGAGTTTGGTGAACTACCGGCGTTGGTGCTTATTGGCCAATATGGATATGTAACTCTGAAATCGTCTTCCTGAGTTAGTTATTGGCTTCACGTAACAGAGTAGTTTTTGCATCGCATTACATGTTATAATGTGATACGACGAAGTATGATTATGTTATATGTTATATTATGATGTTTTATATGCTGCATGATCATCTTGCTAACTGCTCTATTACCGTTTATGTTTATACGTACAGTTCCTTACTCCCTATTGCTATTATTGTTGTTTTGCATATACCTTTGGTTATGCAGAGAATGGTAAGCAGCCCTCAAGGAGTGATCCCGAGGAGATCGCTTGCTCTTAGTTTTAGTTTATGTTTAGTTGGTTTTTCTGATGTATTATCTATAGTGGTTACCAGCTCTGATATGTGATGTCGGGATTTAGGTTTTGTTTTATGTTTATATTTTCCGCAGTTGTTTTTTATGTTTAAACGTTTTGAATCATGTGATACTTGTTATCCTTTTGATTTTAATTTATAACTTCTTTTATTTTATTTGATATATTGTATTTATCGTATGCAGGATAGTGGGTGTCATAATTAGACTTTACAGAATCGAATTGAGTTGTTACACGAAGACCACTAAATGCGTCATGAGGTACGTTCTCTCTGAACTCTTGGTTTGGGCTTCACATGTCTCCGGCCTGCCACACTTCACTGCCACACCCACTACCCAGTGCAATCTTCCAGACCCAATTCTCCTTCCGAATCCTCACCTTTGCCTCCATGCGTAAGCCTGCTCGTGCCAAATTGAGCTTGAAGAAGAGTTTCAAAACCTGTGTAATGTCAATATGTCATTCTAGATGCCTCAACGTGCACTCGCAGAAGCTGCAGATTCTTCTCAAGCTCATCGATCACAGCCCTGCCGTGATGATGAATTAATTCTTATGTATCTTCTAGGTTGATATACCCTAAGATGTGATGATGAAGAAATATTAAAAAATTAAAGTTGTTTTCTAAGCATTGAAGTTTTAATATTTGTAATTTTAAATAATTATATCACATATATTTTATTTTATAAATTATTATTTAAAATTATATTTTTTTTTTCATATAATTTTTAGCCAACTCAATACATGCCATGAATAAAAATATAAGTTTCCTTATAAAAATAGAGTTTAATTGTTATGCACTGTTAATGTAAAGTTTTTTACACTATCAACCAATCAAAAATCATGATATGAGTGACTTTTAAATTAGTTAGAGTAAAAGTTAAACATTTTAGGTTTGATTGATTGTGTAAAAAATCTTTATACCGGTAATCCATACCAATTAAATCCATAAACATAATTCTTACTTAAAAATAAAAAAATAAAAAAATCTTCCTCAATCAATATCTCTTTTTGCAACACGTGGCATTTGCTTATATATATGTGTTGCGACAATCATACCCGAAACACCTCACATGCTTACATTGCATACATGATAGATCTCCTTATCCATAGATTTATGTTTTTTTTTTTTAAAATGCTAACCCAGGGCACTAATGAAGAAATCAACAAAATCAAGTTTTTTATTGGAAAGTGATGATTTATTTATTTTGATTCAGAACCCATCGTAATTATGACATTTAACTTTTCAGCGGGTCTATTGGTGTGTCCCTAAAGCTTCGACCCTTTGGATCGGCTATGAGACTAATCCCTGATTCAATAGCGAAGGACGTCCGATTTTTTACATACAGGGTTGGGCTGCCTCCTAACTGGACGATTCCAAGAATCGAATTTGCGTTATTTTCCTTGAAGGAGAGTCACGTCATCAACTCTCTCAACACCAGGTTGGTGAAAGTGATTATTTATTATTCTAAGAAATTATATATTTAACTTTCCCGTAAAAACTTATTTTTTTTATTTTCTTAATCAATGTCTTTAAAACTTGTTAGCAAGAGCTTTAAAAAAAAAAAAAACAATAATGCGATTTTAAGATAGGAATTTTTACATATTGTTAAAAAAAATTGATTAATATATATTATAAATATAGCTAAAGTAAAAAATAAAATAATCCTTAATTAATATATATTTAATAATTTAAAATAGATTTCTCTCATTTTAAAACAGGATGTTTATCGATATGGAATCGGGATTAATTTTATAATCGGTTCAAAGAGCTAAAGCTATGAGACATCTCGATAAACCCATTGGGAAGGCAAAGACTATAATTACAGTGAGTTAGAAACAAATAAAAAACATTTAAATATCTACTGGCTTTTTTTTTTATATAATATCTAAAGGAATGCTATCGATACTCTCTCTTTTTAATACGCTCTTTTTATTGGTTGAAATTAATGTGATTCTTATTAATTTATATGAATCTCACTTAAATTTTATAGAATCCACATCAATTTTAATCAATAAAAAAAATATATAAAAAAAAAAGTGTTGGAGAGGATATTCCTCCCATTTCTCTAATATCTATCTCCTTTTCAACAAAAAATAATAAATAAATATCCACAGTCTTTGTTTTTATATCTTCTCTAACATTATCCGATGACACATCACCTTTCCGGGGTTCATGTCATTTACCTTCAGTGACCCCCACGTCCAATTCCGTTGACCCGACGGATCCCACCATACATAAGTATTCCAGAAAAACCACATATTATTATGGTCCATTCCATAATGCCTCGGTGCCTCTCTCACTCGTATATAAATTGTCAAATCCAACCTCAAGTGTTCTCTCAATTTCCATTTTTCCTTTTGTGTAATAATAATAATAATCTAAAGAAACATCTGTTGTTTTAGCAGAATAACGAGTTATTATCCTTATAATAATTTAGAACCATTAATTAAATATTGATTAAAGGCCCAAATTGAACACATAATATTTTTGGATTCACTTTTAATCCTTAAAAAAATTAATTATTTAATCCCTCAAATTTATAAATACGAGATACATTAATTCATAATTTTAGTTCTGACGTCCATTTACTTGTCTATATGTCCCATTAACCATCATACGTAACTCGTTAGTGATCCTCCGTGACCTATAACAAATTTCCTCTGTAAAAAATGAATAAAAAATGTGAAAAGATGCACAATTTTAAAACACAATTATACCTAAAAATTATGTAATTTTTTCACTTTTCATTCATTTTCTACGATAACAATTCGTCATAGGTCACGCAAGATTACTAACGAGTCAAGTAGAATGGTTAATGGGACATGTATGCAAGTAAATGGGCGTCGAAACTAAACCTAGGGACTAATATATCCGGTATTTGTAAATTTGAGAGACTAAATGATTAATTTATTTTTTAAGGGATTAAAAATGCGTCCCCGAAATTTTTCAGGAACAAATTTGGACTTTCACTCTTAAATATTTTATAAATCTAATCCATTGTAAACACAAGGGTTATATTATTGGTCATTTTCGCTAGCGATTCTGAAACGGGTTTTCCATCTAAATAGATAACGCTTTCAAGCGTTAGTAAAGACTTAAAAAAAATGTTAGCGAATCCCAATTTTATTGCAGTGTTTACCTTACTTAGATGGTCCAATCAGATGGTAATTACTATTTGATATGACCCATTAATTTGAATTATTTAATTAAGATGATGCATTCTATCCTTTCGTTTCATCGATAAAAAAGAATTCACCTATATTATTTCCTTGTAAATAGTGCTTTTCTAAAATTTGAACCTTGTGTCATTATCTGATAGCTCAAGATTGTTTACCACCTAAGATCCATAGTTTGTGGGTCAGAATTATCTCTTTTTCTGTGGATAATAATTTTATCATATAGAATTGGGTTATCATTAAGTATAAGGTGCACTCCAAAAAGTAAAGTGCGAGATCTTTACGTTACGGCTGATAAAAAACATCAAATATGAGGATTTTATAAGATACATCTTTATATATAAGGGCCGTTTGGTGGTCAGGATAAGGGAGGCAGGATAGGATAAGCTATCCTGTCCTATTTTAATCTGTAGTTTGGTGAACCAGCAGGATAGGATAAGCTTATCCTGTTAGCTTATCCTATCATGTTACTTAGTTATAATTCTATCCTAAGGGTGGAGCTGGGTTAGAACCAACAAGATAGGATAAGAAAATGCTTTCTTTTATCTATTACCTTTAATATTGCTATTATTTAATTACGGTTTCAAACCTAATTAGTCAACCTTAATACTAATTAAAATATGTGGTTTAATTAAATTTTTTTATAAAAAGTGAAAAAAAAGTTAATTTTTTATAATTTAAAAAAATGGACTAATTTATAATTAAAAAGCCAAAAATGTATATTATTAAATATTTTTTAATTTAAATGTATAAAACAATCACGTAATATTAAAATTTATTTTTGAAAAAAAATGTAATTTTGATATAAAAATAATTTTATCATTTGTGGATATTTTATATCATATCCTGTCATTATCTGATGCACATCAAACATTGGACAGGATAAGAGCTTATCATGCTCATATCCTATCCTATCCTTATCCAGCTCTCATATCCTATCCATCCTTATCCTATCCTGACCACCAAACGAGCCCTAAAAGTAAGGTGGTAGTTAGGGTAAAATTGTAAAATCACTTTATAATGGCTAGGATATATTTGATATTTTTTTGCTTAATAGAGGGTATTTAAGTATATATGTTTATGTATTATATTTTTTTAATTCTCTAAAAAATGACTCTCCTTAAGTCACTACTTAATGAGTCTTTATTATTATGAGCACTCATTTTTTGATCTTATTTATTTTTTAATATGTAATTTTAATTTATTTTTAAATTTATTTTTTTAATTTTAATTTCAATTTACATTACAAATTTTCATTTCATTCTAACATTCATTTTTAAATTTATTTTCAATTTAAATTTTATTTTCATATTTTAAATTTAATTCTGTTTTTTAACCATAAATTTTACCTTTCATTTTTATATTTCATTTTATTTCATTTTTCGTTTCATTTTAATTTCATTTTATTTATTCAAAAATAAAAAAAAAGGCTTGAATGCTTCATCTTCCTTATTAATAATATTTTTTTATTTGCTATTCCATGATGGGGTGGGTTAGTAGGTTGAGTTATTTCTCTTTGTATTTTAACACAGATATATAAAGATGCAAGAATATGCAAAAACAAAACGATTTAATAAATAGACATTATGAAATAGACACTACTTGTGAGTAGTTTCACTTTGCAGTCTCTCCACTTGCATGCCATTTTCTTTTCTTGCATCAACATATGATTTGTTTTCGTTTCACTATTGTCCCCTAGCTCTGTATAAGGCTAACAAGCTTACCTCAAACTCATCACATAATCTCTACATCTCTATGTATGCTAATGTCTGATATTGTTGTTGTGACCATTCTTATTCTTGCTCTCATAATAACTTTTGCGGCCAAAGTGGTGAAAGTTCAATATCCCTAGCTATAAAGCTAAACGATTATTGTGATTCTTCGATGTGGGACATATAAAAGAGTAACCGAGGGAACATACGAGTACGAAGCACAGTTTGCCTCAAGAATGGATTATACCACGAGTTTAATGTATCTCACACTCAAGAAATATCATAATTTTTTTTGAGCATATCATTGGTACGGAGTTCCAAATGTATCAACTGGTGTATATCCACAGTTTTTCACTTCACTGGCCTTTTGTTGGTTTCACTTGGTTGGGATGATATCTTAATTGTAGTGTTTTGACTTTTCTTTTTCTGCTTTAGTTTTGTTGCTTTCAAGTTGGTGCATTGCAAGTAGTGTGACATTTAGATTTTATGTTTTGTTTTTTGTTCTGTTTACAACATATCGTTTCTTTGTTGTTGATGTCGGGCACATCTTTTGCTTTTTTCCAGCTTTCTCTTTTATTTATTTTAATGAAACTTTTCTTATAAAAAAAATACTGACACTCAAGAAAAAAAATCAAGCTGATCAATTTGATTGTGTTTTATCAAATCAGATAAATAAATAAACAATATTATTAACTAAATTATTTTCTTTTTCAAAGTTCATATTTCCATCTTACGACCTTATTTTATTATGCTTTATTTTTTTAACTTCTATTGCTGTATTCCAGTTTCTCAACATTAATCAGAATGATTTTCTCAGTTTCATTGTAAAATCTAATATTTGTTTCTCAAAACTTTCATTAGATTTTTTATTAATTTTAATTTATATGAAAAATATTTATAAGATATAAAATATTTATATGAAAAAGTATTAAGATTTAGAGATAAATACTTACATCATATAGGAATGAAAATTTACATAAAACACATTAATTTTGAAGGCATAAAAGTAAATATAAATAAAAGCGTAATAACCTAATCTACACAAAAAAATATTAACATATATATTATAACAAGGTAAAAGTATACCGCATGAAAAAAATATTTAGTTAATAAAACAAAAGACTTTTAAAATAATATAGCAAAAAAAAACTTTTAAAATAAATATTGTTTTTATGATTAGAACTTTCTAAATTACTTAATATTTTTTCGGATAGATCACAATTGCCAAAACTTTTGATAAACATATTAATATACATTGTAAAATTTATATCATGAAACAACAATTGATGTTATATAGATTCAATTTTTTATTTGTTATAGTTTAAAATTGGATTTCACATGTTTATATATATATATATATATATATCCATTCTTCATAATTAATTTTCTACATTTTGTTAAATATATTCTCAAATATATATTTTTATTTTTTTATTGTATCTTAATATATATAAAAGTAAGGAACGCTTGAGTATTTTTTTTTTCATTCAATTGCAGATCTTTATTATATACTGTACATAGGTATATTGTTATGTAGAGTTTATGATTTAGGGAATTTTTATTTTAGTGTATCTATATATGATAACCATTATCAAATAATTTACATTTGATTATATGGAAAGGTCTAATTTCTCTATATTTTATACTTTAATTATAATAAAAATATCTAATTATTAGTCTTTTTTAACTATATCTACAATAATGTGTGGGAAGTATAATTATGTAACATTTGGAAAGACAATAAGCTTTTGTAAGTCAAAAATAATTACATGATTAAAACTGTGGAGTAATTAATATTTGTGTTTATTTGTACTGATCCAAATAGATCACAAATATGCTAAAGGATGCTTTCAATTTGTTGAAGGATGATTTCTTTTACTTCTTTAGATTTTCTCTTTTGACTCTTCTAAGAGAAAATATTTGTCACCAAGTTACTTATTACATTGATTATTCCATCATTAAAAACAAAGAAATAAATCTCTTAACTTCTCTCTTCAGCCACTTCCTTGTGCACATCTTCTGATTGATCCTCTCTGTTGCCAATAAGTATGATACTAGAACTTGAGAGGAAGATGTAAAAGTCATTTCCCATGCACTTGAACCAAGTATTATCATTTTGCTTAAAAACAAAAAGAAATCCAGAAAATTCTTCTCCTAAAGTAATTAGTATAACATCTTTTTCACTTTCTCTTGGCTGCAAAATAAAATGGATTAGTAAATATATCAGAGAACACCCAAAAAAACATTTAACTACAATACTATACGACCATAATCCGACTGACAAATTAAAGATAACCGACCATAATTCAAGTCTTAAAAGGAAAATAGAAGGGGGAGAGCGGGTAAAAAACTCTCGAACAAAAGGTTACTTGAATATCATACAATCATTCATAATCTACATATATATTCATTATGGCATATAAATTTTCATACAAATAGTTTGAGAAAAGCTAAGAGACGGCATAAGACATATTTTCATTAAACCAAGTGATTTATGTTCAACTAGGATATTGATAAGACAACAAAAGAATTTTCATTTTGCACTTGAACCAAGTTTTTATGTTCATAAGATAGCAAAATAATTTCCATTATGCACTTGAACCAAGTATTTTCAAAATATTTGATTTATGTGTTCTGATTTACACAGGGTACAATTAGGATATTGATAGTATGAATGTTCATATAATAAATTCTCTACAATTCGAACAAAATCAACCTTTAGATACAGAACATTGCACACTCAGTGGACTAAATTGACAAAAGAACGGATTAGACACTAAGAAATTTGATCAAACCATAGATAGAGGAATTATAACTGAAAATTAGATATGGCCCCAAAAGAAATTTTACAATTTATTACAACCTCGCAAATTGATGGTAAAATCAGTTTTAATATCCTATGGAAAAGAACAATATACTAGGTGACATTCTTTTTTGTTTTGTTTGATTCATGTCTTAAATTATCTTCAAAAGAGCAAAGACTGTAGAGATTATGAATAATGATATGTTAATATTTTTTTTTATAAGCAAAAAAATTGTGATTTTTTTGGGTTTGGCTTCATTGGTCAAAGTTGTTGTTGTTGTAGACTACTATTAGGGTTGATCCCAGTGAAGCTTAGGGCGTTACAAGGACGACCGCTGATTTTACACCAATGGAGATGCAAGTATTCTAAAGGACTGTTCAAACTACGCCTTTTTGGAATATCCTTTGAAGTTTTGTACTTTTATTTGCACTGAATGGATAGTTTAATGATTAGAAATAGGTGTAACACCAGGGCCCGACGAGGGCGGGGAGTGATCGCTGGTGCATGAGGCATGGACAAGGAGCGGCTCCTGACAGGCTTCTAGACGAAGGGACACATGAATGGACCAATTCACACCGGAATAAGAGGGATCCTGAGACTGTACAGGTATGGGAGTTGAGGAAGACTTAAAAGAATTGATTTGTACTACCTATATCAACAAGATGCATCTTCTTTCGGGAGCCTGGAACATATGAACTTCATAGTTAAGCGTGCTTGACTTAGAGCACATGTGGGATGAGTGACATTCTAGGAAGTTTCCTAAAAAGCATGTGAGTGAGGATAAAGCACGCTGAAAAGACCCGTGTTGGTTTGTGGGGACAGTCGGCAATCCTAAAAGTAGTCCAGGCCGTTACAATAGGAAACTAAGGTTATATCTTATAATTTTTATGTTAATTTTCTTTGTATAAAGAAGCAAACATATCAACAACGATAGAACAATCATTCAACATTAATAGGATAACTTCATGAGCATCTAAAAGAATGACAATTTGCAAACCATAACGTCATTTTAACAGTTGTTCACAAAAGTACATTTCCCCAACGATTTAACTTTAATGACTCAAACATACAAACTCATCTCCCGAACCATTCAAATACAACACAAATATGTATTCGTTCATCTTTTAATGTGTTACTTCCTGCATTTTTATTAAAAAAAAAAAACATTCAAAAAAATTTAGAAAAACATGATACATCCGTGCATCGCACGAATGGAAAGGAACAATATACTACGCGACATTCTTTTTTTGTGGTTTGATTCATATCTTAAATTATCTTCAAAAGAACAAAAGGCTATAGAGATTATGAATAATGACATGTTAATATTTTATTTTTCTATGCAAAATAAATTATGATTTTTTTGCGTTTGGCTTCATTGGTCGAAGCTCCTATTGTTGTAGACTGCTATTGGGGTTGATAATTGTTAAGCTTAGGGTGTTACAACGACGACTACTGATTTAGCACCAATGAAGATGCAAATATTAGAAGGAACTATTCAAATTGCTCCATTTTAGAATATCCTTTAAAGTTTTGTACTTTTATTTGTCCTGAATGGATAGTTCAATGATTAGAAATAGGAAACTAAGGTTATATCTTATCATTTTTTATGTTAATTTTCTCTGTATAAAGAATCAAACATGTCAACAATGATAGAACAACCATTCAACATTAGTGGGATAACTTAATGAGCATCTAAGAGAATGACAATTTGCAAACCATAACGTCGTCTTAAGAATTTGTTCACAAAAGTAAATTTCCCAAACGATTTAACTTTAATGATTCAAACATACAAATATCTCTCTCGAACCATTTAAATACAACACAAATATATATCCGTTCATCTTTTAATCTGTTACTCCCTACATTTAAAAAAACAATCAAACAAAAAAATAGAAAAACATGATACATCCGTGCATCGCACGGGTACATGATCTAGTACACTTTATAACAAGTGATACATGTGTATATTACCAAAAAAAAAATGATACATGTGTGATAATTTCCTCTCTTCATTTTCTCATTAATAGTTAGGTTAATATACACAGTACATTATAGAGGAGTTAAAGTAAAATTATTTTGTATACAAAAAAAAAAGTAAAATTATTTCACTTATAAAAATGAGTTTAATTTCTATACACTTTCAATATAAAGTTTTTTTATACAGACATTCAATCATATATTGACACAGCAGCATATTTTTTTTTACTCTTACCCTAACTACCGTAAAAGTCATCCATACCATGATTGGTGATTGGTTGACAGTGTAAAAAAAAATTTACACTGTCAATACATAAAAATTAAATTCTATAAAAAAATTAAAAGTTTAATTGCTATGCAATGTAGTGTAAAGTTTTTTACACTATCCACCAATCAGAAATCATAGTATTAGTGACTTTTATAGTAAATTTACAGGTAGTTAGGATAAAAGTCAAACATTTTAACTTATGCGGCAATTTCTGATTGACTGATAGCGTAAAAAATCATTATACTGACAGTACATACTAATTAAATCCAAAAATTAAACAATTTCTTTTTTATATTAATTAAATTATTTCTTTTATGTCTGGTTAGAATATCTCATGATATTATGATGCGTATAAAATTAATATAGGTGCTGTGCTTATTAAAATTAAATTAAGACTATATGTTTTTTTTTTTTTTTACTAAATTATGACTATACGTTAAAACCCTATTATAATTACTTTTTAAATTTTTCCTACTCAAAAGTTTGATTCATGTAATATATTTTAAAGTGTTTGGATAATAATTAGGTGCATAGAAATCATTAAAAATATTGGTGAGATTTAGATAAAATAGATAAAATTTTACAAACTACATTGTAAACTTTATTTTTTAAACTTGTATAAATAAATATATTTTTCTTGATATATGTAATTTTAAAGTTATTTTTCCTGATGGGTCACACATGCAATTTGAAAGTTGGAGACTGTTTCAAAATGGGAAGATTTATGGTGCGACGTGTTTTTTCTTTTTGAAACAATGGTGCCACGTTGATGGAGATAGAAAAAAGTGCATGTGGACATGTCTAGTTCTACATGTTGATTGCATAATTCATGAAGAAAAAACACAGCCATGTTCAATTTTTTCTTCCAATTTGTTGTTATGTTGTCCCCTTACTAACAGAGTTTGGCAGCAACTTTGCCATGGAATGTAACCCCAATCGTCAATTTTCAACATCTTTAATTATGTTTTTGGTGAAATTTGGATTTGCGAGTTTTCGACAGAAATTCATCAAAGAAGTTGTGAGACTCTCAAGTTTCTATGATAATAATCTGGTGTAAAACGTTCTTTTTGTCAGAGAGACAAAGATTTTCCATTGAAATTGTGCGACAGAGAAGTGAGGTGGTTGTGGAGATGAGAGTCGAGGTCCTCATGGCTGTTAGTGGCATTCTTGGTAAACGCTCCTAATCATGTGAGTTTAGGGATCATCTTAAATCAAATGTTTGATAGAGGTGCTTAGTAGCCAAGTTGTTTTCAAGTTTGGGCCAAGATGGCATTGCACATATAATTCATCTTTTGAATCTCAGCCTAGGACTTATTCTAGATCAAGAGCCAACATAGGGACTGTCATGGTCGTGCGAATTTTGGTGTTTAGCTGTATAACACCTCCTTCGGATGTTACGTATTCGAACTCAAAATGCGGAATAAATCAAGAAAATAAAACGCTGGTTGCTTTCGGAAAATAATATAATTAAATAACTACATTCGAAAACGCGATTCTAAAAAAATTTCTGCATGCATAGGCAAAACAAACTCAAGACAGAGAAATAAACTTCATAATACACACTAATAATCAAGATGCATAAAACATAAACATAACATAGTTTCAGGTCTAATGTATAACCTATTACAGACTTAAGGACATAAATTCAAAAGCGTGCAGTAAAACATAAGACTGCTACAAAATAAAAGACTTCTAAGCTGGTCGGCTAAAAATAGCCATTGGGATATAACCCAACATCAACTTCTTCAGAACGCTCCATCATCCGAGTCCTCACGTGCCTACGAGGACCTATGAACAACATTTGTACATGTGTTCCAAAAATACAACAGGGTGTCCAACATGTACAGGCAAAGGTGAGATACTCATATAAAGTTTATCACAATAGCCGCACAGGCGACAAACAACATAAATATCAACAGATAATTACGGTTATATGAACAGTTAATTATATGACACAATATAATATTTCAAACAC
The DNA here is from genome assembly GCA_039655645.1 of Ammopiptanthus mongolicus. NCBI lineage: Eukaryota > Viridiplantae > Streptophyta > Magnoliopsida > Fabales > Fabaceae > Ammopiptanthus > Ammopiptanthus mongolicus. The sequence continues at coordinate 82,842,305 of CM077347.1, forward strand.
CATCATGAATTATAATAATGTATGAGACTTCAATATCTTCTTTTTAATTCATGTATTCCGGAGATTCTAACTTCCCAACATCGAGCGATAGGCCGTAGCAACACCCGTAACACAATTGTCCTCATGAGTCGGCCTCTCTATTTAGGTCCGAACTCCAATTGTTCCAGGGTACTACGTCTCACCATATCATGAATAGTCCAGTCCCTGATCGAATTCATTTATGCTGGGTAGTCGACTTACCACCGGCCACTTGTGGAGTCTTGACACACAGAATGCCCCTATAGACCTAGTGGTCTTAACCGGTTCCATTCTCAACTACGAAAGTTGTAGCTCGGTTACAAATGACACGGCTGTCGGTTCATCCATGTACACAGAAAGTTTTCTGTTTTCTTTGCGTTCATTCTTTCAAATGTCGAGACATAAAGTCCACGACTCGTTTCAAAAGGCATCAAGCCCACTCAAATAAAAAACACAGAACACGAGGTCCTAGCGCTCAATCCACAAAACACTAGCCCCGATGTCTCGGCCACTAGGTTTAGGTTCATCTCAAAGGTTCATCATTTTTATTTTGGTTTCATTTTCTCAAAACATTTTGGAAAACAAAACACACTTTGGTTTTCTTGAAACAAAGCATCTTTTTGATCAAGGGAACATTTTCTGGGAAAAACACCTTTTTTTAAAACAAAAACCATTTTCTAAGGTTTCACGCCTTTTTAAAACGCTTTACTGAAACAAAACACGTTTTGCACGACTTTTCACAAAATCACTTTTGACTTTTAAAAAGAACATACTTTTCAAAAAGGAAGATAACTTTTCTTGGAAAAGCAACGCGTTTTCCCAGAAACACCTTTTTGATCTCAAAACACGGTTTTCAAAACTTTGATTCGGTTTTCGAGTCTTTTAATAATTATTGAGATATAACCAGTCCTATGCTCATCCAGGATATAAATATATTCATCAAAGGCATCTATGCCACAGTTATATCGAATAACCAACTATGTAAAACACCTAACATCCAATCAATCCAGAATATAAGTATACGTATACATCAAGTCTTAATTCAAGCATAACACACTAATCAATTATATGCCATGAGGCTACCAAACTCAAAATGAACTACCTCCCTTTACCTCACAAAAATGTTCAGTCCAAACTCGATCGGTTCTCGGCTTCGGCTCCGGTTTCGCTCGCGTCGCCTAAAACAATCAAACACAATACAATTCAAATCACAAATCATCATCAATCTATAACATCAAAACATAATTTTTCCTTCCCCTAAAGGTGTAAGGTTCGGCCATGAGAGGTAAAAAGGGTTAGGGATCTCATTTGGTTCCAAACTTTTGGATGGTTGGTTCATGAACTTAGTTAACACTAATACAAGTCCTATGATTCAAAAATGTGTAACAAAACTCATGGATTTTCCTCATGAAGGTCTCAGCCATTTTGGGCAAAAGGGGTTAGAAATTGATTTGGGTTTCCATCACTTGGATTCAAGGACAATAGGAAAGCTAAGGATGGAATCAAGAGTTAGAAATCAAAAATTTGATGAAAAACACTATTTATCATCACTCTTAGGGTTCGGCCACTTTGGTATTAATGAGCTAGGATGAGAATTGAATCATAAGCTCTTGGGTTTAGTTAGAGAATGATGAGGTGAGTTCATAGAAATTGGTTTCCCATTAAAATGATTTTTCTACAATTTCCTATGAATTTTCAAAGATTTGGATCTCAAAATGGATTTTCATGAAAATGGATTTTGATCATGAGATTGAGAGAGATTCAAGAAGATAGGAGATCATAGAAGTGATTTTACCCAAGAATGGATGAAGATTGATCAAAGATTCAAGATTTTTCTTCAAGATTTCAAGGTTTTCTCAAGGATTTCAATGGAGGTTTTCACGGAGGAAGAAGATGGTGTTCTTGGTTCTCTTTGGGGGGCTGGGCTGCGTGATAATGGGGCTGGCAAGGGCTGGTCAGCCTTCTAAAAGACTCATTAAGGGTAAAAAGGTCATTTGGTTCAAGGGTAAAATGGTAAAAGGTGAAAAAGGTTAAGTTAGGGATATTTTGGTAATTTCGCGTCCTGATATTCCTGATCGTCATGACGACCCTGGCATACTCTCCCAAGTGATCTAGCATGATGTGGTATCAAGATTATCCGTTGTCGGGTCTCTTTGAATCCCTTTACGATTCCAAACGCCTCCCAGTTCGATTATACGATCGAATATAATATATTATTTTTATTTTTCGGACGTCAAGACAGATTTTTTCGAAAATGTATGAAACGTGATTCTAAGACTAACTGTCCCGTTCATGGGTCAAAATTAGGTCCTGATAGCAGTAAAACACTACTGTCAATGAAAAACGCAGACCGGGCTCCGTCTGAGTTTTCGACCCAAAAATTGACTACAGCTTCATACGATATTGTTGAGCTTAACTATGGCCTCGGAATATTTTATTTCTGTTTCTAAGACCTCGAATAAAATACAAGTTCATAATTACTCACTAACTAGCAAAACTCGAAAATCGTGGTATTACATTACTACCCCTCTAAAAAATATTTCGTCCTCGAAATTACGTACCTTGTAAAAGATCAGGATATTGTAATTTCATCTTGTCCTCGAGCTCCCAAGTTGCATCTCCAGTTGCTTCGTTCCAAACGACTTTGACTAAGGGAACTCGTTTTCCCCCGAGTTGCTTGATCCTCTTATTAACGATTCGCACAGACGGTTCTCATAAGACAAGTTTTCTCGTAAATATACTATATCAGTTTCGATTACATGGGACGAATCAGGAATATACTTCCGAAGTTGTGAGACATGAAAAACATTATGAATGTTAGACAGAAAAAATGGTAAGGCAATCTGGTAAGCTACTGGACCAATACGACGAAGAATCTGGTAAGGTCCAATGAATTTAGGAGTGAGTTTTCTAGACTTAATAGCTCTACCTACCCCAGTCGTAAGTGTGACTCTCAGGAACACGTGTTCACCTTCTTGAAACTCGAGGGGTCGTCTTCGTTTATCCTAGTAGCTCTTTTGTCTGCTCTGTGCTGTTTTCATCTTTTCCCGGATCTGCTTAATCTTTTCTGTTGTTTGTTGCACAAGTTCGGGGCCCACAATCATATTCTCACCATCCTGGTACCAACACAACGGTGTCTGGCACTTTCGGCCATATAGGGCTTCATAGGGTGCCATCCCTATACTAGAATGATAGTTGTTGTTGTAGGTGAATTTGATAAGAGGCAACATATCATCCCAACTTCCACCATGGTCTAGAACACAAGCTCCCAGCAAATCTTCCAAAGATTGTATCGTTCTTTTTGTTTGTCCATCAGTCTGAGGGTGATAGGCTGAACTTAGCCTCAACTTTGTTCCTAAAGCTTAATGTAGACTTTGCCAAAAACGTGACGTAAAGTTTGGATCTTTATCGGAGACTATGCTTGACAGCACTCCACGTAGTCTGATTACTTCTCTGATATACACTCAGTTAACTTCTCCATTGAGTAGTTGATCTTAACATGTAAGAAGTGTGCTGACTTCGTTAACCTATTAACGATCACCCAAATCGAATCAAAACTCGTAGAAGTTCTCGGTAGTCCTACCACAAAATCCATTGGGATGCTCTCCCATTTCCATTCCAGTACATCCAAGGATTGAAGCATTCCTCCAGGTCGTTGATGTTCTACCTTTGCTTTCTGACAGGTCAAACATGATGCTACATACTCAGCCACTTGCTTCTTCATTCCTGGCCACCAAAACTTCTGTTTCAAATCTTGGTACATTTTGGTTGATCCAGGGTGAATGCTCAGCTTACTCTTGTGTCCTTCTTCTATAATCATTTTCCTCATCTCTGGGTTACTCGGTACACAAACTCGTCCATTGCATCTCAAGATGCCATCAGTTCCCAAACTGAACTCTGCAGCTTTCTCTTGTCCCAGTAACTCCTTTTTCTCTTGGAGGTACTCATCAGTTGCTTCCTGTTCATGGATCGTCTGCATCAGTCCACTAGATACCATGATCATTTCCAAGATAATCCTCTCGTGGTTCACTTCCACAGCTAGATCGAGATCACGAAACTGTTCTATCAATTCTAGCTCTTTAATCATCATTGTAGAGATGTGTAGGGTCTTCTGACTCAGAGCGTCTGCAACGACATTTGCTTTCCCCGGGTGGTACAGCAAATTGAAGTCGTAGTCCTTAAGAAACTCCATCCAACGTCTCTGCATCATGTTAAGTTCCTTCTGTTCGAACAGGTACTTCAAACTTTTGTAGTCACTGAAGACATCGAACTTTGATCCATACAAGTAATGTCTTCAGATCTTCAGTGCAAAAACCACCGCAGCTAACTCTAGATCGTGCGTCGGGTAATTTATCTAATGAGTCTTCAACTGGCGCGAAGCATATGCTATAATCTTTCGATGTTGCATAAGCACACATCCTAGTCCCTGATGCAAAGCATCACAATACACTTCATACGGTTCGTCTGGTTTAGGTAACACTAACACTGGTAAGGTTGTCAAACGTTCCTTCATCGTCTGAAAACTTTCCTCACATTTGTCAGTCCACATAAACGATTGGTCCTTCCTCGTAAGTTGAGTCAACATCGCAACAATCTTCGAAAATCCTTCAATGAATCTCCTGTAATAACCAGCCAGTCCAACAAAATTGCGAATTTCGGTCACATTCTTGGGTCTCTCCCACAGAAGTACTGCTTCTACTTTTGTAAGATTGACGGCAATCCCTTCCTTTGTAATCACGTGTCCCAAGAATTTGACTTCATCCAGCCAAAACTCGCACTTGGGCAGCTTTGCGTACAGCTTCTCCTCGTGAAGGATTTGCAAAACTTGTCGTAGGTGTTCCTCATGCTCCTCGGGACTTTTCGAGTAGATGAGAATATCGTCGATAAACACGACAACGAACTGATCCAGAAACGGACGAAAAATCTTGTTCATGTAGTCCATGAAGATAGCAGGTGTGTTCGTCACTCCGAAAGGCATCACGAGGTACTCATAGTGACCATAACGAGTCCCGAATGCAGTCTTGGATACGTCCTTGTTCTTCACTCTGATCTGGTGATAACCGGATCTCAGATCTATCTTTTAAAAGACAGCGGCTCTCTGAAGTTGATCCATCAAATCATCTATTCGGGGCAGAGGATACTTGTTCTTGATCATTATCTTGTTGAGTTGACGGCAATCCACGCAGAGTCTTGAATTCCTGTCCTTCTTCTTCACTAACAACACTGGTGCTCCCCACGAGGACACACTTGGTCTCACAAACCACTTGGACATCAGATCCTCTAGTTGAGTCTTCAACTCAGCTAACTCCGTAGGTGACATCCTATACGAAGCTATAGAGATCGGACCGGATCCTGGAACTAAGTCGATCGCAAACTCGATGTCCCTCACAAGTGGCAAACCTAGTACGTCCTCTGGAAAAACTTCCGGAAAATCTTTCACAACCGGCACATCGCTCAAGACAATGTCCCTCTCGATTTCTAAACAAGATAGAAGCATGTATCCCTGAGCTCCTTCTTTCAAAAAATCTCTTACTTGGTTGGCAGTTATAAATCCAGAAATCTCAGGGTCAGGAAAAACTAAGGTTCTATGTGCTCAGTCTAAAAGGATATGGTTGGAAGATAACCAATCCATGCCTAGGATCACATCCAATTGAGTCAAAGGCAAACATATTATGTCAACAACAAAGTTCCTATCATGAACAATAATAGGACAGTTCAAACATACTGTATTAACAGTAACAGGCTTAACAATTGGAGTTGTGACAATAAAATCAAAAGACAGCGAAGAAACAGACAAGGCTAATTGTCTCACACAATCCAAAGAGATAAACGAATGTGTCGCACCCGAATCAAATAGTACAGTTAGGATATTACCAGCTATGATGCAACTACCTTGTATGAGATCATCAGATTTGGAGGCATCAACGCCACTCATGGTATAAACCCTTCCCCTCGCTGTGGGTCTAGCAGTTCGAACATTGTTGACAGTCGGCTCGGGTTTTGGTGTAGGGCACTCCCTCGTGAAATGTCTTATCTTCCCGCATTGGAAACATAGAACTCCCTTCATATTGCAGGTGTCAGCTTGATGTCTGTGTTTCCCACAATTGAAACACCTCCGGATTTGGCGTTGGTTCTGGTCGTTTCCACTCCCACCGCCGTAAGCAGAAGCGACAGGATGATACGGTTATTGTTTCTGACCGTTTCCCTGAGGTCGGGAATACGGTTTCTTCTGGGACTGCTTCCCTTTCAGGTGTTGGTACTGGTTTGGGTTCCTGGACCTAGACGGTCCTCCTGCAGTACTCTTGTTCTCCCTTCCGCTTCTCATCTTCTCGACTTTTCTGCACTTCTCTACCAGGGCTTGAAAGGTACGGATCTCCAGGGGTAACACTGATTCCTTGATTTCGAAGCAAAGACCGCCTTCGAATCTCTCGCATTTCCAGTCCTCGTCATGTTGAGCTTGGGAAAGCGAAAATATTTGGCGAGTGATTCAAACTTCGGCGCATATTCCCCTACAGTCATGTCCCTCTGCTGCAGCCTCAGAAATTCTTGCTCCTTCTCGGTTCTGGCACTTTGGGGAAAGTACTTGACCAGAAACTTGGTGCGAAATACTCCCCAAGTGATCTCCTGGTTGTTGGCTTCCAGCAGTTGTCTGGTTCCTCCCCACCAATACTCTGCATCACCCAGAAACAAGAATGTGGCATAGTCCGCCTTCACTCCATCGGGGCAGTGCAGCACAGCAAAATCTTCTCCATCTCTTGCAGCCATAAATCAGCCTTTTCCGGGTCACAGTCCCCGTGAAACTGCGGAGGATCATGACGCCGAAAATCGACTAACCCTCTGGCACCAGCAGCAAGATCAGCTCTTTGTTGATTCTGTTGATTCTGTTGAGCCACTGTTACTGTCTGTTGAGCAACAATAGCCACCATATCAGCCATGGCCTGGATAACCCGATTCATGTAGTTGTCATCAGCATTGTTTTCAGCAGTGCCACGACCTCCACCACGACCACCTCTTAGATTCATGTTTCCCTACAAGCCAAACCAATCATACCTTAATAAGGAAACATAAATTTGTGCGTTACGTGCTAGTGTGTCAAGTAACAGTGTACTAGTGCGTCAACACACATTGCTTCAACATAGAAACAATTCAAACAAGGTTAACACAGAGATCACACAACACAAACACAACAGATCTATTCTCCAAGGATTCCCGAAAGACTCGACCAGCTTTTATACCACTAATGTAACACCCCCTTCGAGTGCTACATACTCGAACTCAAAATGCGGAATAAATCAAGAAAATAAAACGCTGGTTGCTTTCGAAAAATAATATAATTAAATAACTATGTTCGAAAACGCGGTTCTAAAATTTTTTTTGCATGCATAGGCAAAACAAACTCAAGACGGAGAAATAAACTTCATAATACACACTAATAATCAAGGTGCATAAAACACAAACATAACATAGGTTCAGGTCTAATGTATAACCTATTACAGACTTAAGGACATAAATTCAAAAGTGTGCAGTAAAATATAAGACTGCTACAAAATAAAAGACTCCTAAGCTGGTCGGCTAAAAGTAGCCATTGGGATACAACCGAACGTCAACTTCTTCAGAACGCTCTGTCATCCGAGTCCTCACGTACCCGCGGTGACCTATGAACAACATCTGTACATGTGTTCCAAAAACACAACAGGGTGTCCAACATGTACAAGAAAATGTGAGATACTCATACAAATTTTATCACGATAGCTGCACAGGCGACAAACAGCATAAATATCAATAGATAATTACGGTTATATGACACAATTGACACAATAAAATATTTCAAACACCATCATGTGTTATAATAATGCATGAGACTTCAATATCATCTTTCTAATTCATGTACTCCGGAGTTTCTAACTTCCCAACATCGAGCGATAGGCCGTAGCAACACCCGTAACACAATTGTCCTCATGAGTCGGCCTCTCTATTTAGGTCCGAACTCCAATTGGTCCAGGGTACTACGTCTCACCATATCATGAATAGTCCAGTCCCTGATCGAGTTCATTGGTGCTGGGTAATCGACTTACCACGGCACGGGGTCGCGAGGCCACCGGCCACTTGTGGAGTCTCGACACATAGAATGCCCCTATAGACCTAGTGGTCTTAACCGGTTCCATTCTCAACTACGAAAGTTGTAGCTCAGTTTCAAATGGCACGTCTGCCGGTTCATGCATGTACACAGAAAGTTTTCTGTTTTCTTTGCGTTCATTCTTTCAAATGTCGAGACATAAAGTCCACGACTCGTTTCAAAAGGCATCAAGCCCACTCAAATAAAAAACACAGGACACAAGGTCCGAATGCTCAATCCACAAAATACTAGCCCCGGCGTCTCGGCCACTAGGTTTGGATTCATCTCAAAGATTCATCATTTTTATTTTGGTTTCATTTTCTCAAAACACTTTGGAAAACAAAACACACTTTGGTTTTCTTGAAACAAAACATCCTTTTGATCAAGGGAACAATTTCCGGGAAAAACACCTATTTTGAAAACAAAAACTATTTTCTAAGGTTTCACGCCTTTTTAAAACGTTTTACTGAAACAAAACACGTTTTGCACGACTTTTCACAAAATCACTTTTGACTTTTCAAAAGAACGTACTTTTCAAAAAGGAAGATAACTTTTCTTGAAAAAAGCAACACGTTTTCCTAAAATCACCTTTTTGATCACAAAACACGATTTTCAAAACTTTGATTCGATTTTCGAGTCTTTTAATAATTATCGAGATATAGCCAGTCCTATGCTCATCTAGGATATCAATATATATATATATATAGAAATGTATATATCAACAACTCAATATCACAATAATATTTATCAAAGGCATACATACCACAGTTATATCGAATAACCAACTATGTAAAACACCTAACATCCAATCAATCCAGAATATAAGTATACGTATAAATCAAGTCTTAATTCAAGCATAACACACTAATCAATTATATGCCATGAGGCTACCGAACTCAAAATGAACTACCTTCCTTTACCTCACAAAAATGTTCAGTCCAAACTCGATCGGTTCTCGGCTCCGGCTCCGGCTCCGGTTTCGCTAGCGTCGCCTAAAACAATCAAACACAATACAATTCAAACCACAAATCAACATCAATCTATAACATCAAAACATAATTTTTCCTTCCCCTAAAAGGTGTAAGGTTCGGCCATGAGAGGTACTTAATTAGCACTAATACAAGTCCTATGACTCAAAAATGTGAAACAAAACTCATGGATTTTCCTCATGAAGGTCTTGGCCATTTTGGGCAAAAGGGGTTAGAAATTGATTTGGTTTTCCATCACTTGGATTCAAGAACAATAGGAAAGCTAAGGATGAAATCAAAAGTTAGAAATCAAAAATTTGATGAAAAACACTATTCATCATCACTCTTAGGGTTTGGCCACTTTGGGGTTAATGAGCTTGGATGAGAATTGAATCATAAGCTCTTGGTTTTAGGTAGAGGATGATGAGATGAGTTCATAGAAATTGGTTTCCTATTAAAAGGATTTTTCTACAATTTCCTATGAATTTTCAAAGATTTGGATCTCAAAATGGATTTTCATGAAAATGGATTTTGATCATGAGATTGAGAGATATTCAAGAAGCTAGGAGATCATAGAAGTGATCTTATCCAAGAATGGATGAAGATTGATCAAAGATTCAAGGTTTTTCTTCAAGATTTCAAGGTTTTCTCGAGGATTTCAATGGAGGTTTTCAAGGAGGAAGAAGATGGTGTTCTTGGTTCTCTTTGGGGGCTGGGCTGCGTGATAATGGGGCTGAGCAAGGGCTGGTCAGCCTTCTAAAAGACTCATTAAGGGTAAAAAGGTCATTTGGTTCAAGGGTAAAATGGTAAAAGGTGAAAAAGGTTAAGTTAGGGGTATTTTGATAATTTCGCGTCCCAATATTCCCGATCGTCATGACGAATCTGGCATACTCTCCCAAGTGATCTAGCATGATGTGGTATCAAGATTATCCGTTGTCGGGTCTCGTTGAATCCCTTCACGATTCCAAACGCCTCCCAATTGGATTATACGACCGAATATAATATATTATTTTTATTTTTCGGACGTCAGGATGGATTTTTTCGAAAACGTATAAAACGTGATTCTACGACTAACTGTCTTATTCACAGGTCGAAATTAGGTCTTGATAGCAGTAACACACTACTGTCAATGAAAAACGCAGACCGGGCTCGGTCTGAGTTTTCGACCCAAAAATTGACTACAGCTTCATACGATATTGTTGAGCTTAACTATGGTCTCGGAATATTTTATTTCCGTTTCTCAGACCTCAAATAAAATACAAGTTCATAATTACTCATTAATTAGGAAAACTCGAAAATTGGGGTGTTACAAGCTAGTTGATCGGCTAATCCGCACAGTTGATTCCCCTTAATGTTTAGACGATTACGTTGAGAAATGGACTCTGTTTCTCAGCTGCGGGTTCCTAGACTATTCCAAAGAGCGTCTAGTGTAGAAAGTGAACTATGAAACTAAGGTTGCATGAAAGAGATAAAGAAAAGCGATAAAGTAGAAATAAATGTAAAGACTTGTGTTATTGATTGAGTGATATGAATAATATAACAAGTATTTATAGGCCTAAGACTATCCCTGTTAGCCACTTTGTCACAATTGATAATAGCCAACAACAGTAACTATCCACAAACTCCATGGTTGTAATCATGAAATATAACTACCCACTAATTCAACTCCCACTAACTCCATGTTCTTATCATAAAAATTATTTGTTGGTGATAACGGGGACCCAAAATTTGAGGAAGATTACAGTCATGACTTGATGGTGTTCAAAAAGGAAAGATTGAGGTGAAAAGAAAAATGGGTCGTCGACCTTATGGCTAAAGTTGCTGAATAACAGCCCAATGACCATCGATCACGTAAGCTTCACTTTGCCATCTTTCACAATCGACCTAGAAATCCATTAAATCAAGTCTTCTATGACTCCTACTCTTGGCAAGTCAAGTTTTGGAGAAATTAGGTTTAGGATTAGGGAACAAGGAAAAGAAATATAAGACTGTAAATCAGAATAATATTGACATGAAGCAATGGGGTAATAATTAATGTGGAGATTTGATGATAATGAGATTATGATGTGTTACCAAAGGCAAGTCCAAGAATCTTATTTATATTAATAAAATAATCTTATTCCTAATTAAATAATGAAAGAAACCAGGAAATAATACGTAAGAAAGAACTCATAAGATATCTTCTAAGATATTCTAAAACATTCTAAGATATACTAAAATATTATGAGATATGTTTCATATATTCTAACACACCCCTTCAAATTAAAGCTTTTCAAGGTCTTGAAAAGCGCAAAGGAAGAAGCGCCTTATAAGGGTGCACAACAGAAAAATCAAACTACATCCAGGATGGAACTATGTCGCATTTGGGACAAGCACAACAAAATGGCCGAACTGCATCTGGGATGAAACCATACTGAATTTGGGACGTAATCACGAATGCACAACAAAAGAACCAAATTACATCTGGGGTGGAACCATATTACATTTGGGATAAGCATGACAAAAAACCCAAACTGTATTTGAGACGTATGACAGAGCTAATCTTTTGGTCTGGATCAGGAAAAACTGATAGGAGATGTGGAGATCACACAGAACTGATTAGAGACGCAGAAATCAAGCAGAACTGATAGGAGACATAGTAATCTGGAGGAACTCATCGGAGATCTGAAGATCAGGCGGAATTGATTCAAGACATGAGGTCAAGCAGAATTGATCAGACGCACAACGATCAAGTGGAATTGATTCGAGGCATGAGGATCAAGTTGAAGATATATGCATATTGGAGACAAATATCGGGCGGAATTGAACAAAGACGCATATTAGAGACAGAACTAAATATAGATGCATATCGGTGATGCACATTGAAGATTAAACTGAATGGAGACAAGGAAAACAATAAATTTAGATTTGGGTTTGTAGCGTTGGGTAGCGACTTTGACGAGTTTCATGAATGTAGTTATAAGAGTTATATTTTAATAAATAACAAACACTAATCTAAGTATGCACGTTGACTCGAATTATTTTATAGAATACAAGTACTTGAGTATAAATTCAAGATCAAATGGTTACCACGAAACAAGAAAGCAAGTATCAAGACCAAGAATACAAAGGGGTAAAGGTTTTAGGTCTTATATATATATATATATATATATATATATATATACATACATATGTTAGGATTAAGCTCATCAAATGCATTGATAACCGAATACAAAATAACCAACTAAGAGAGAAAAGAGTAACACCAAACATTAACATGGTTCACTAACAATGTGTTAGCTACATCCACGGGCAGAGGAAGAATTGAAATCCACTATGAACTTGGTGTTATAAGATGTTGTCCAGCAACTTTGACCTCTCTCACTCTCTGAATACAGTTTCGGTTTTAACTCAAAAGAATAAAACTAATAGTGTTACTTGAACAAAAGAAGAGAGAAAGAAAAGTAACTAATTCAGTTATTTACAACAAACTATATAACAGTAACTATAACTGAAAATAACAGTCAAGGACTTAGGCCATAGCTACAAATCTCCACCTTGGACTAATCCTTCAAAGATAGTTATTCAGTTCTTCCCTTCTACTACCATTTTACCACTATTATTTCCAAGTGGACACATTAAGCAAGTCTAGGCAATGCATAAACTTTCTTTTCGGGACTGGCTTAGTCAACATTTCAGCAGGGTTATCTTTTGTATCAATTTTCTACACCTTGACCCGATTCTCAGTTCTGATAAAATGATACCTCACATTTATATGTTTAGTCCTTTCATGGTGGACTTGATCTTTAGCTAAACATAGAGCACTAAGGCTATCACAATAGATGACAGCTTTGTCTTGAGGAAAACCAAGGTCTATGATCAGACCTTTGAGCCAAATTCCCTCCTTTGCTGCCTCGGTTAAAGCCATGTATTCTACCTCAGTTGTTGACAAAGCCACTGTGGATTGGAGTGTGGCTTTCCAACTGACTAAACAGCCACCAATAGTGAAGGCATACCCAGTTAGAGACCTTCTAGCATCAAGGTCTGCAGCATAATCAGAATCAGTAAAACCAGCAAGTGAACAAGACATATCACTTCCATAAATGAGGCCAACATCAATGGTTCCTTTAAGGTACCTGAAAACCCTCTTCACAGCCTACCAATGATCCTTCCCTGGCCTTGCCATATACCTGCTGACAACACTCACAACTTGAGCCAAATCTGGCCTAGAACACACCATTGCATACATAAGGCTCCATAAGGAACTTTTGCCATATATTCCTTCTCAGATTCAGATTGCTGAGCAGAGACTTCAGATATTCTGATGCTAGAAACCAGTGGTGTCCTTACTGGTCTAGCAGTATTCATGCCAAATCGGTTTAAGATTTTCTGAATGTAAGATCTTTGGCATAAGAACAATTTCTTCTTGCTTCTGTCCCTATAGATTTCCATGCCTAAGATCTTCTTGGCAGCCCCTAGGTCTTTCATATCAAACTCAGAATTTAAAGTGGATTTCAAATTCTGAATTCCTTTCATACTTAGAGATGCTATCAACATGTCATCTACATAGAGAAGTAGATAAATGTAGATATCACTCTCCACCTTACTGAAGTAAACACATGAGTCACATAAGCTCCTCTTAAAGCCATGTTTGATCATGAATTGATCAAACCTTTTGTACCACTGTCTAGGGGACTGTTTTAACCCATAAAGAGATCTCTTCAATTTGCACACTGCTTCCTTCTTGTCTTGATCTTCAAAACCTTCGGGTTGTTTCATGAATATCTCCTCTTCCAACTCACCACGGAGAAAGGCAGTCTTCACATCAAGTTGTTCAAGTTCCATGTCAAGGTTTGTCACAAGAGCAAGAAGGACTCGAATAGAGGTGTGTCTTACTACTAGAGAGAAGATCTCATTGTAGTCCACACCTTCCTTTTGGCTAAAACCCTTAGCCACTAGCCATGCCTTGTATTTGATGCCATCTTTCACAGAAATCCCAATATCCACTTGCAACCAACTACTTTCCTTCTTTTAGGTAGAGTAACTAGCTGCCAAGTCCCATTCCTCTGTAAAGATTCCATTTCTTCATTCATTACAGTGATCCAATTACTTGCCTCTGGACAGGAAATGGCTTCAAAATAACTGGACGGTTCAGCAGAATCTATATCTTCAGCAGCTTGAAGAGCATAGGAATTCATGTCCTCAAAGCCATATCTAACAAGAGGATTTATAATTCTCTTAGATCTTTTGGTTTCGAGTTCAGTTTGGCTTAGAGGAATGGATTCAATTTCAGTATTTTGGTCTTGATCAGCAACAGGTGATTCAGTTTCAGTGGGTGATGGAACACTTGTCACAACACCTGATTCAGTGGAGGCAAAATTATTATGCAGTAGAGAGGCGTCATCAAAAGTGACATCTCTACTCATAATGACTTTCCTTTCATGTGGTGACCATACTCTAAATCCTTTCACACCATCACCATAACCTACAAAGACACCTTTCCTAGCTCTAGGCTCTAACTTACCCTCATTCACATGGTAGTATGTAGGGCAGCCAAAGACCTTGAGCTTGGAGTAATCAGCAGGTTTGGATCTCCAAACCTCAAAGGGTGTTTTGTAGTCAAGAGCAGAATTAGGTGATTTATTGATGAGGTAGCAAGATGTGCTCATAGCTTCTGCCCAGAAAGATTTGCCAAGTGCAACATTGGACAGCATGCACCTAGCCTTATCAAGCAAGGATTTATTCAACCTTCCAGCTATGCCATTTTGCTGTGGGGTGTTCTTAACCGTGTATTGCCTAGCAATCCCTTCATCAATGCAGAATTGTTTGAATTCCTCAGAGCAAAACTCCAAACCATTATTTGTTCTGTTCTGAGTCTTCCTTCCAACCTAATTTTCAATCAAAGTCTTCCACTGTTTGAACTGACTGAATTCTTCTAACTTGTGCTTCATCATGAAGACCCATGTCATTCTTGAGTAATCATCTATAACGGACAGGAAATACCTTGCTCCACCCAAAGATGGGATCTTAGAGGGCCCCCAACAATCAGAATGGATGTAATCAAGAGTGGCTTTGGTGATGTGTTCTGCTCTGGTGAATTTCAGCCTGTGTTGTTTGCCATATACACAATGTTCACAGAATTTCAGAGATTCAAGCTTCTGTCCTCCAATCAGACCTTGATTGTTGAGAATCTTCATTTCCTTTTCATTCTTCTTAATCTTCATAACTCCACCTTCAACAGAGCAAGTGTAACCTTTGGAGTCAAGGACACTTACAGAGATGAGGTTCCTTTTGAGTTGAAGGACATGCCTGACATTGGTCAAGACTTGAACCACACCATCATACATTTTGATTTGAATTGAGCCTATACCAACAGTTTTGCAGGGCTCATTATTTCCCATGAGAACATTACCATCAGCCCTTTCTGCATATGTCGCAAACCAGTCCCTATTGGGACTCATATGATGAGAACAACCTGAATCCAAGACCCACTGATCAGGTTCTTGATGTATATCAACCACTGTTAGTGCACAGTCAGATTCTGAAGAACAATCACCCTAAACAGTGGCTGCTACTGACTTCTTTTTCTTCTTCTTAGGACAATCTTTCTTCCAATGACCTGGTTCCTTGCAGTAATTACATATATCTTTTGGATTCACACTGATGTTTCCCCTTTTCTTCCCTTTACCCTTGCCCTTAGGCTTGTTGGTAGGCTTGGGAGGAATAGAGACAACTGAACCCGATGCAGATGTTTCATTAAGGGGTACAACAGCCTTCATTCTCAGTTCTCTAGAGAATAAGCTAGTCTTGACTTCTTCCAAAGTGATACTTTCTTTACCAACAATAATGGAATTAACAAACTTCTCATATGATGGTGGCAAAGAAATTAATAAGATCATGGCAATGTCTTCATCATCCACAACAACATCACTATCACGCAATTCAAGCATAATAGAATTCAGATCATCAAGATGAGATTTAAGATTAGTACCTTCTTTCATTTGAAGACCATACAACCTCTTCTTGAGCATCAGCTTATGGCTAAGAGACTTGGTCATGTACAATTTTTCTAATTTCAGCTAGAGAGCAGCAGCAGTCTCTTCTTGTTGATCAGTCAAATCCTTTGCACCTTTTCCTTTAGTGCCCGATAATGGAGCCCATGCTCCTTGTTCCTTGAGTAATGCCCGCATCTTGATGCGCCATAGATTGAAGCTGTTTCTTCCCGTGAACTTCTCTATCTTAATCGAATTGGTCATCTTTCTTGAACAGAATGCGGAATAGAATTGCAGTAAAATACAGATTAGAGAAATCCACAGATTTACTGTAATGCTGAATCAAGAAAAAAAAACAGGGATCCAAGATATGAGAGCAGAAATGGATCAATGACAGTCCACAAAGCTAAGCAGAACCGATGTGATCAGAACCTAAGCTCTATGATACCAATTTGTTAGGATTAAGCTCATCAAATGCACTGATAACCGAATACAAAATAACCAACTAAGAGAGAAAAGAGTAACACCAAACATTAACGTGGTTCACTAACAATGTGTTAGCTACATCCACGGGCAGAGGAAGAACTAAAATCCACTATGAACTTGGTGTTACAAGATGTTGTCCAACAACTTTGACCTCTCTCACTCCCTGAATACAGTTTCGGTTTTAACTCAAAAGAACAAAACTAAAACTAAGCTCTATTCAAAACCTCTCTCAAGCTCCACATATATAGTGTTACTTGAACAAAAAAAGAGAGAAAGAAAAGTAACTAATTCAGTTATTTACAACAAACTATATAACAGTAACTGTAACTGAGAATAACAGTCAAGGACTTAGGCCACAGCTACAATATATATATATATATATATATATATATATATATATATATATATATATATATATATATATATATATGTGTGTGTGTGTGTGTGTGTGTGTGTGTGTGTGTGTGTGTGTGTGTGTAAGGGAATGATAAGATTAACACTTGATTTGACTCATATGATTAATGATAATAACAAAACACATCTTTTATAATCAAGTGTTTCAATTCAAAAGAAAAAAATTTCTAAGTGTTTTTGTTGAAAATTAAGTTACAAATTAATCAATCCATTTACTGAATGAATTTTATCATGGAACAATTTTTTATGCATCAACCGATTTTAATATTAGATCAATCAATTGATTGTATTAATTTTTAGAAGAGTAGATATGTTCAATCGATTTCATTGTTGTATCAATTGATTGGTTGAATTTTTTTCAATCAATTTAAAACTTTTATCCATCGATTGATTGAATTTGTGGAGAAGTAAATCGATTTACTACAGTGCTAAATCGATTGATCACGTATATAAAAGTTTGTTTCTAAAAGCCTTTCAATCGAGTTCATCCTTTGCTTAACCGATTGTCGGTGTTTAAATAAAGAATAATTGAAAAGCCTCAATCGATTGACATTGCGTCTTAAATGACAACATACAATTTCAGAAAACCAGCACTTTCCGTATTCTTTTCTTGTACAATTCAAAACACTTCGTGACTTATAAAAGTAGGTTTTGGAGATAAAAAACAAACACAAAACTTACATTCGAATATTGCTATTAGCCTTCTGAAATCATATTGATCCAAAACCTTGCTATTACTCTATCATTTCTCCTAAGTTTCAATTTGTAACCCTGCACTTGCTAGAGTGTCTCTACTTCATCTATTTTCCGCTTTAATTCTATAAAGAGGGCGAGACATCCCTCTATTCGTGTGAATGTTTGTAACAAGGGTGTGGTATCCCCTGTGTGTTAATTAAGGCTTCTACAAGAGGGTGGAGTATCCCAAGTGAGGAGAGCTCTGGCTCTAACGGTTGTTCAAGCGTCTTGTAA
Organism: Ammopiptanthus mongolicus; assembly: GCA_039655645.1. Classification (NCBI taxonomy): domain Eukaryota; kingdom Viridiplantae; phylum Streptophyta; class Magnoliopsida; order Fabales; family Fabaceae; genus Ammopiptanthus; species Ammopiptanthus mongolicus. The sequence continues at coordinate 82,860,247 of CM077347.1, forward strand.
GCTTGATAATAGTAAAAATCCCGAAAACATCTTCTAGAGACTGGACATAGATCACCAATGATGGATGATCTAACCAGGATAAACAAGGTTTGCAAGCTTTTCTCCCTATTCTTTTAGTTTAAGTTATTTCGTTTTCGTTCTATATTGTTGTGCTTAGTTTCATTGCGTGCGAATTAATTAAAAATAATTTTCATAAAAATAAAACGAAAATTTTATAGACTCAATTCACTTCTCTCCTCTTGAGTCGAAACCACATATTTCAACAATGAACTCTACACAACGAAAAGATGATACCTTCATTAAGGAAGATATTTTGGCTCTGTTACAATGTTGAAGAGTTGGGTTTGAGGGTTCGGGAATAAGGATAAGGGAGATAACACCATAAACTTGGAATATATTGATATAATAAGATGTGATTAGGGGTGTTCATGGATCGGTTTTGATTGATTTTGAGCCAAAAAGTCACCCGATTCCAAAATAAATAAAAAAGTTGCGGTTCGGTTTGAATTTGATTGATTTCTATATGAAAATCGAATCAATCTAATCCGATTAAAAGTGATTTTGATTGAATTGGATGAGTCAAATTTTACCAATATAATAACTAAAATATAAGTCTATATAACATATAACATTCTAAAAATTTAAACATTATGAATTAACAAATATCAATTTTATGTATGAGACATTAGAAATAGGAGAAAACTACATCACACCAAACTAATAAGTATTATCAGGAAACCAAAAATCAACAATAGTCTAATACAACGTTAGGTCAGAATATTTCATATACACTAATAATCTAATATGTCGCCACATACTAATAATAGAATAAATAAGTATTTAATTTTATATATGCGATTCGGTTCGGTTTGATTTAAAAAAGAATCCGAAAAGCGAACCGATCGGTTTTCACCAAAAAAGGTCCAAAAAAGTTCAATAAAAATCGATTTTGTTCGGTTTTCGATTTATTGAAACGATTTTCGTTTTTTTGTACCGATTTGGATCTGAACACCCCTCCATGAGATAAAAATGTGGTGATGTGATGATAATATGATTGTGAAGAGATGTCAAAGACAAACCCAAGAGTTCTATTTATACTAATAACAAAATCCTAATCCTAATTAATTATTGAAACAAATTATAAAATAATAAATAAGAAATAACTCCTATTAGATCTTCTAAAATATCGTAAAATATTTTAAGATATACTAAAATATTATGAAATATGTTCCAAATATTCTAACAACAAGATTGAAATACAAAATAAAAAAACTTTAACAGTCCAAGAGTCTTTTAGCAATTACTAGTTACTAGAACATAATTCAGTAACAAAATTCTCAATTTGCAATTCCTCATTCATTTTCAGTCCAAGTTCTCAGTCATACTTTGCATCAGTTGATTTCTTTTAATGCAAAATTTAATGACTAATATATAAAAGCAATGTGAAAACCGGACCGTCCGGTTCAAGGGTTGAACCGGGAACAGGCTGTGTCCATGGTTCAGTTTGGTAACAATAAAACGGTGATATGGAAAAACCAGGAAAAAACCAGAGGAACCACTTGAACCGGGTTAAAACTGGAGGAACAAATGAGCCAAATCCGATTATGAAAAACCAATCAGTTACTGTAAACCTAACAAATGAACTGATCCTCACCTCTGTCGTCGTGCCAACTCCGTCCAGCCGCATGAACCACCACATATTGCTCAGGTCACCGCTGTCACGTTTGTTCAGCACTTTAGTGTCTCACAGATCCACCTCAAAGACGTAAGTTTCATCTCATAAATCTCTCATGGCCTCGTTGTTGCATTTTCTTGCCTAGTCGATGCATTCCACCATTCCACCTTCTTTGTGTGGCGCATTGATCGAAGATAAGAATACGTTGGTACGGTTTCTAGTCGCTTACTTTTTTTTGGTACATCCTAGTCACTTACTTTATTAACAATTGGACTGGATTTGGGCTCAAAATCTCAATTCCATAACAAAGTTTAACCAAATAACCGACTATAAATTTAAGAATTGACTTGGGCTTAATGAGAAAATCTCAGCCTAATAATAAACTGAAGATGTTCAATACCAGTTTGGGAGTTGAGACTTCAGCTTAACTTTATGGTTTATTAATCATGTAATTTTTTATCTTAATGAAATTGAGTTCTAAGATTCTTTTATACTTTTTTTATAATTTATAATTTATTTATTTATTTATTAGTCATCCAGTTCAGCCCTGAGTGAACCAATCGAACCATGACCTGAAGCTCTTGCCAGTTCGATCTTCACTTCGGTTCTTAAAATATTGATATAAAGTGCATCGATACTCCTCCATAGCTAAGAAAGAGCATGTAAAACATCACCAAGAATATAGCATAACACTCAAGATTGTATTCATATCAAGTAGAGAACGTTAACATGTAAAAGGTGAAGACACTACAAAAAAAGAAGGGTTTAGCGACCGAACAATTCCGTTGCTAAACATGGAATTTCGGTCGTTAACATGCTTAGCGATCGAATTAGCAATCGCTAAAATGCGATGACAGATTGCCTAGTCGCTATGAATTTAGTGGCCAAATTTTCAAAACGGTCGCTAATAGCAAACGAATAAGTCGGTCCCTATTTATATAATCTTGGACACAATAATAGTTGGTTTCGTTGACCATGGAGAACGAGTTAGCGACTGAATTGTGGTCGCCGATTCGGTTTCTAAACCAGTCACAAAATAACAAGTTTAGTGATCGAATTTGCACCACAATTTGGTCCCTAACCTTGTTGATCTGTGATTGGTTTAGCGGCCGAATTGGCGGTCGCAAATTCGGTCGCTAACCTTTATTTATTTTTTAAAAAATAATTTACTTTAAATTTTTTTAGTAAAATATATTTTTCTAAAATTAAAATTCACACCTACTAATCAATAATAGTCATTATATTGCAACATAAATAAAGAACTGAAAATCGAAATATTATTAATAAAAATTAAATATATTGTACATAATTAACTAAGTTAAAAGAAAACTAACACTATAAGAAAATTTGTTATTAGCTATGACAAATTTGGTAGCTAATTCGTAGCTAATCTATAGCAAACAAATTTAGCTACAGATTAGCTACAAAATAGCTACAGAATTGGTCTTAGTGTAAATTGAGTAGCAAATTAGCTACGAAAATTTTTCCTAGCTAATTCATAGCTAATCTTAAAAAAGTTCTAGCTATTTGGTAGCTAATACCTAGTAATATGTTGTTCCGAATTGCTTTTTACTAGCTAAATAGCTACGATATTGTCGTAGCGATTTTATAGCCAATCTATAGCTAAAATTTCGTAGCAATTTTGTAGTTATTTTCTAGCTAATTCAAAAAAAAAATCGATCGCTAAATTGGTCCCAAACACCTGCTCTGGGGATCAATTTAGCTACCGATATCTGTCAACTTTATTATCTGGTTGTAGCTCTTAAACAACATAACAAAACAAAAGCGAAAAAACTTACAAATAACAATAAAGTAATTCATAATAATTCACAAGAAAGGCAAACCGACAACAATAGAGCTCAATAGCACCTCTATCCGTGTTAACAATGAAAAAGTAAAGAATTTTATATAAAACTAATATATAACAGTTTAAATTACATTTTTTTTTATATAAATTCATTCTCTTCACTTGAAAAAAAGCAGACACCACAACAACGGCATGCCTATGATAGGCTCTCTCAGCATCCACCTGCCAAAATAAAGTCAAAGCGAATAAAATAGGCATTCTTATTTCTAATCAATCAAAAAGAACTAATATCCTAATATAAGTGGGGAGTGGATGTTTTAGTTGATTTTTACATGCTTAAGTTGAATTTTCCATTACCCCTGTGCATGAAAATAGAAAACAATATAGAATGGCGGGGTGTCGTGATGACGATCATCGGCGTCCTCGGCACCCTCGTTGTCCTCGGCATCCCCTGGAGGAGGTGAAAACACAAAGGAGGATGCATCCTTATTTGCTGAAATACAAACTCCAGTTGTTGACTTTGCAACTCTGAAGTCTGTATCAGCCGAGCAATCCTCTCCTCCATCTCAATAGCCTCCTTTTCGGCGAGTTCAGTGTTCAATTGTGTGATCATCTCCTACATCTGCTCTATCCACTATGGAGGAACGTAGGTCGAGTGGGACCGATGACTAGGTCCAACAGACGATGAGGCCACAAACTCGAGGCCCAAGTAGCCAAGCCCATACACGTGCCCCTTCTTATTTGGTCGTTCAATGACGTCCAAATATATGGCGTTGTCATCCACGGAGGCCGAAGAGTAGAGCCCCCACCTGAAGTACCATCCTCTTGAGCCACATGATATATGATCTCATCCCACTCCTGATAAAAAAAATTCTGCGAAATACGATTGAAGATCATTAGTTACAATTATTAACAAATAATAAACTACAAAGTACAAGTTTAGATAAGATTGTAGACTTATCGCATAGTCGTGGGCCTTGTCGTTGACTCATTCTCCAGATTTCAGCTTCTTCGTCCTAGGCATGGCAACGGAACCCGAACCCGTGGGTACCCACCCAAACTCGCTCCGTTCTAAGCAGGGAAAATCCGATCTTTTCGGGTTCGGGTTCGGGTTTTCCCCGCTTTTCATTGACGGGGACGGGGATGGGGATACTGATACCCACCCCGAACCCGTCCCGCTATTATGAAATTACTATAATACCCTTATTTATAACTTAGGGTTCTGAAGTTTAAAACATTTCATTCACTGATTCACCCCTACCTTGACTCCATCATCACTCAGCACCACACACTCATCCCTGTCTCCATCCAGCAGCTCCCATCTTTGTCTCCATCCAACAGCCGCACGACCACCGGCCATCACTGCGACCCGAACGCTAGGCGACCCACCCAGGCCCCAGCGACACATCCAACAAAACGCGAACCCACCACCGCGACCCACCCACCCAGCGACGCGAACGCGACCCACCACCGCAACCCATATATCTACTTCTCCGTCCATCGTGTTGTCCGGCCACCGCGAGACACTGCTTCTCCTTCCATCTGAGGCTCCTGGGGCGGGGGCGGGGAAACCCGAACCCTAGCGGGGATGGGGATGGGGGTGTTTTTTCCACCCCCAACGGGGATTTGGGGCAAGTGTGGGTTTCGAGTATTCAATCGGGGGCGGGGATAGGAAAGGCAAAACCCGCCCCGCCCCGCCCCGTTGCGATGCCTACTTCGTCTTTTCCCCCAACTCCATTGCACTTGGGGGTCAGGGTAACTACACAACCTGCATATATTTAAATAGACGTTAAATTTGTAATATTTGTAATCAAGATAAATCGACTTAAAATCACTTAAATAGAAGTTAAGATAAATTAAACTTACCAGGTCGTCATATCATCCTCCAGCAGATTTAGAGCCACTAGTGTAGGCAAATGCTTCTTCTTGGTGATCTCGCTCTTCTCCTTGCACTTCAAAGTGGCCCAATGTTGCTCTAAGCCCTCCTGGACATAGGGTTCCATCCACTTCCCCTTATCCTGGCCCTTTCTGAGCTTATTCATTGCATTTTTATCTACAAAGAACCTTTATGGTCAATGGCACCACAACTTATTTCACCAGCACATTTTAGCAACCGATATTCAGTTCGGTCGCTAAAAATAGAGTTGTTATGACTAATCGATAACTAAAATCGCTTATTCGTCGCAAATTCGTTTGCTATTTGTGACAAAATACAATCCATCACTATTTTTATTGCTAAAACTTGTTTTTTTTGTTGTGTAGTGCGAAGCACTAACTACAAAGAGAAAGAGATAGCTTTCAAAAGATTGAAAAGTAACCAAAAAGTCATATATTTTCTATTAACTTCAACTTAAGTTTATTTCTCTATTTTTATGGTGGATAATAAATAAAAAACCTAAGATAAAAAGTTAAGATTAACATGTGGCCAGCAAACAGTTAAAATTAGCATTCCCCACACATGAGGGAATTAATATGAGCATAAACATTTTAGGATATTTGTTGTGAAATTGATGTCCATAATCTATGTTATATCGAAGCAAAGTATATTGTTCTATTATAAAACAAAAGTGCATTTTTTTCTTAAAATAATAATGAAAAAGATAGTCAATAAATATAAAAGTTATGTAAAAAAACAATTAATCATTGGTTCATTCTTTGGTGTTGGGGTTGCATATTTTGAATGTTCCTCCGGATGGTTGTACTCAACTCTTATTTCATGATGTAGTTAATTGAGGCCTTTTTTCCTCATGCTATAGCTAGTTAGCATATGTTTGGTTTAGATTTTATTTTTCGCAAACAGGGAAATTTAGCATCCCAAGACAACATTTTTCACTTTTTGTCAAAGCTCCATTTTGTAGCTTTCCGTCCACGGAAGTTTAAACGGGAGTTAGGGTTGAATGAAATCTAAAACAAACATATGCTTAGTTTTTCCTTGGGGCTTTGGCCACTTGTAAACCCAAAAAATATATATTCAAATATCGAGACTTTATTTATAACCATCCTTCACGTTAATTATTAAAAAAAGACAAAACTTAGGTGTAGTTTTCTGGAAACTTGTGATAACATTCTTAATAAAAAGAAACATGCAGTTTATCCATAAAAATATAAATGCAAAACTAGTTGATTGATCCTTTAAGTTTATTTCTTTTTTCGATTTGGTCCTATAAATTTATTTTTTGTCAATAAGAGGTCCCATAAGTTAGGCTCGGTTAATAATGTTTGCCTTTTTTCACAAATCCGTCCAAGTCCGTTACCTCCTCTCCTGCGTTGCGACAAGCCTACCTGGCACTGACTTGGCATCCAAACAAGCAAAAATAATAATTTAAAAAAAGAAATAAATTAATAAATAAATAAAAATTGAATTTTAGGGACTTGAGTGGTTGCAACCACATTTCCCCATAAACCAAAGCAAAGTCCCGCCACCTCCCCACCATTTTTGTGATTCTGCGGCGAATCCTCCTCCCTCCGAAGATTGAATGGTTTCCTCCCCCCGAAAAAAAATTTTCCCCTCCCTATGAATTTTATGATTAATTTGGGTTTGTTGGTTTTTCTTTTTTCGTTGCAAGTTTTCAATCTTTTTCGGAGTCTGACTCTCGGGCTTTTATCTGTTTGGGTATTGGATTAGTGGATTCTTTGTGGGTTAGAAATGAGATTTTACCAATTTTGGGAATTGATAATTTTCTAGGAAGCTGCAAATTCACATGCGCTAATAACTCTCATCGATGAATTTGCATTAGTTGGCTGCAAATTTGAATGTTGAATTTGCTTCTTGAATTTGGGGTTGGGATTAGGGTTAGGTTTGAGAGAGGTTTCTTGTTATTGTGCGCAGGTTTGCGAGTACGAGATTTGTGTGTTAAGGCGAGCTAGTGCATTGTGAGAGAACCACAGTGACATTGCACTCGCCATGTATGCTACCAATAACACACACCTACCTTCATCTCAACTTCAACAACCTTTTTTTTTTATAAGCAAAAAATATTATTATTATTATTATTATTATTATTATTATAAAGGGGTACAAGGGGCACCCAATCCAGTATAAAAAAAAGTAAAATCAACAAACCCAACACCAAAATGTAAAACTAAAATAAAATAGTCCACAAACCATAGAACAGGACAGTTCACCAAAACTACTAGACCACAAAAAACAACACTAAACTAAACACTAAGCAGTAAACATGCTTCTCCTTCATTGAGACTCCAACAATAAAAGATGACAAGCTGACCAAGGCAACTATCCAGTAGTAGGCAACAAATGATCCCCTATAAGGTTATTCGTCATCGCCAAAAAGGATAAAAAAAGATAATAGTAGAATACTAGTTGCAGTCTTGCAGCAAACACTTAATTGAAAAATAGAGACTGATAACATCATCTTGTAAGTTCTTGTAACCAAACCAATGACTCACGACCTTTCTGGTTGACTGACTATAAACAGAGTTATCAACATTGTGGTATACAAGCAATAAAGTTATCAACATTGTGATATACAAGCTAGGGGATTCAAACATCAATATGAAAAAGAATAACAAACATCCGCAGTAGATGCCACAAACCAAGACCAAGACTGAGACTTAATCATCAAATGGATAAGCCCACACGTGTTCAATCGAATCAATCTTCAAAATACATAGATAATTTGGTCACAACATGAAATGAAATAAAGGAAAATTGTAAGAAAGATATGAATCCATCAATGAATTTGACACTTTGACTGATCACACCATCGGAAAATTGTCTACATGCATTTCAACAGAACCTAATGTAATCTTACAATTCACTCTTCAAAACTAACCAAAGAGTTGAATCTCACATCCTCTACAACTTTCGCCATAATAACTCCACCCAACTTTATTAACACATAACTGGCGGAAAAAATAGTCAATCCAAAATATAACGCAGCATAAAAATGCTACATTCCAAAAGATAGACAATGAAGCATAGAATCGATAACTAATTAAAGAACAATCACAGTTCAACCTTTCCAAACCAGCCATCACCATGCCGCCTACCTATTACGTCCAGTCGCGCGAACCACCTCATCGCCCCCTGTTCCATCACACCGGACCATCCCTTGTGTTACTTTCCATGCAAGTGGAGAAGACAAATTTCTGTTTTTATTTATTTATTAATTTATTTTTCTTTAAATTACTATTTTTGCTTGTTTGGATGTCAGGTCCCTATAGGTAGGCTCGACAACATCATGTAGAAGAGGAAATAAAAGAGTTGGACGGATCGTGAAAAAAAGGCAAACATTGTTAACCGAATGTTATAAGACCCATGGAACAAATCAATACACTAAGGGCCTGTTTGGATTGGCTTATAAACAGCTTATTTGGACTTATCTATTGGCATAAGCGCTTATCAGAGTGTTTAGGAGAGCTTATGAAAACAGCTTATGACATATCCATAAGCTGTTTTCAGCTTATTTTGATAAGCTCTCCAAGATAACTTATGAAAACAGCTTATAACTTATATGAAAACAGTTTCACTATATTTTCTCTTTGATTATAAAAATAGCTTATATAAGCGCTTAATTAAGCCGTTTATCCAAACGGCACCTAATATCTCATACATGTTTTTGTGAGAAATAAACAAGCAATAATACATGGGTAATTAACATTAACATAGTTAACACAGTACATTATTGTGATGTTTGTGGACGACACGTTGTTCCACGTAAAGTAATAAAAGTAACCTCAGTCGGCAAATATAACATGGAAGAGTCTCTTTCTTCTTTCTCTCTCTAAAAACTTTGAAATTGAAAAAGTTAGATTGAATTTGACATTACCTTCACACCACCCACTCCCGCACCCACGCGCCGCCCTCTCTCTCTCTCAGCAACCACCGTCAAGTCATCAACCACCGTGACAGTTACACGGACTCGTTGTTGTTACCATTTATGAATCGGAGCAGCCATGGGCGGAGTGACCTCCTCAATCGCCGCTAAGTTCGCCTTCTTTCCGCCGCAACCGCCGTCCTACACGGTGGTCACCGACCAAGCAGAAACCACCACCGACCAACCTCGTCGGCTCTATATCCCGGAGGTTCCGAGGAAGGACAACGTGGACGTGGTGAAGCTTCGGACTCGCCGAGGTAACGAAATCGTTGCTGTCTATGTCAAGTACCATAGACCCACGTGCACCATGCTCTACTCACATGGTAATGCCGCTGATTTGGGCCAGATGTTCGAGCTCTTTGTTGAATTGAGCAACAGGCTTCGCCTTAATGTTATGGGGTACTTCAAAAACTTTCCGTTTTTTAAAATTTTTTATGCTGCTAATAATTTGAGAATTTTGAAGATGTTTTTTCTTTCCTTTCTTTCCTTTTTTTTTTTTTATGATGAATATACTAGTATTTAATTGACTTTAATATTCTTGGATGGTATAGATGTTGTTAATGGTGTTGGTTGCATTAATTGGTTATCTATGCTCACGGATTTAGAATGTGCTTTATTTGTTCATTAATTGATTTGCTTTTCATTTTTTAACTAATTTATTAAAGATGTTGTTTTTATGCTGAAATGGGCACCGAGGAGTTATTTTATTTTTTGGAGTAATTTTTTTGGTGTTCTTTAATTAATACCTTCCCCTTGTTGTTAATGCAATTCTTGTGTGCTTGGAATCAGTAAAGTGATAGATTGATAGTTACCAAATCTTATGGACGTCACTGATTTTAAAGAGGAAGGGATTTATTTTGTCTTTTGGAGAACAATCAGCTATATTAACAGCAAATTTGATTACTGAAGTTACCTTCTTTTCCTGTTTCGATGAATTATAGCATTAAAAAACAACAGTAATAAAACAGAACTTTTTGAGTGAATCAATTTACCCCTTATTTATCTTCCTGCTATCTTTTTTAATGCGGTGGCTAATGTTGAAAGTTCAGTTACCTGGTCTTATGTCTTCTTAACATTTATTCTGAAGACAGCTGAAGCTGTTTTTAACTTTTGACGATGTCTTGGTTTTGCTAGGAAGTTTAGACTGCTTAGAAAGTGTACCTCAGCGGATCATTTTTATTTCCATGTGTGATGAACTTTGAGCTGTTGGATTATATGAAGCCTCCCTCTCCCTATGTGGCTTAGTGACTAGGAAATGGAACTTAATATCACAGCTCGCGGTCAGCTAGTATGTCAATAGTGTGTCACTTGTTTATTGTATGTCCTTGCTCTTATTATTTTGAGTATCTGCAGAAAGTGTCACTTAACTGACTTCATATATATGCATGCAAGGTGAAAGGTCTGCTTGTGCTTTATTCATTTGCTTATGTTTCACTATGCTTTTGTTGTTAAGAGTACTAAATAATAAATTAGCTTTTGAGATACAAGAAATTAATTTTTTTAAATATGTTTGTACAATAATGTGATGTGATATGCTGTTTTAGTGCTGTCTATATGTCACCGAATCTTTGTTACATGGCAACCTCTGAAAAATTTAAAAAGAAAAATTGAAATAAATGAATAAGTAAACAGTAGACAATGTTTAAAACATGTAAGCTTGTTTTTATATATTTACATTGTAGTGATTGTATATCATTACCAAAGGAGGGTGGAGTATATACATGTATAGCATGGTCGTTTTGAAGAGGCATACAACTGATATGGTAATATAGATTAATTTCTGCATTTTTAAATTTATTCCCGTAGTTATGCATTTCAAAACTCATTGTGAGATATAAGTGCTTTGGCCACATTACATACATGGCTAGTTGAGATTTCAGTATTTATTTTGAATTGTTTGCAATAGATTCATCTTTTCAAAAGAGGCTTTATGTGGTTGAAATAATGTGTTGAAGAGACAACACTCATTGGTGAAATGTTTATGGTTTCAAGTAAAGCGTTCTTAATAGACAACTTTGTTAACTAGGAGTGACCCTTCCAAAGTCAAATTCATAAACTGATAAAAAGTAAGACTTTTTGACCAGATTAGAGTAATTTTACAAAGAAATTACCAAACTGAGGTGGTTTCAAAACTATTTATCAGGTTGGGGTGGTTTTTGCCACGTGGCAACCACCCCAATTTTTTTTAGCGTGCCATATCAGCAAAGGTGCCACTTGGCACCACTCCAAGTGGCACCTTTGGTGGTGCCACATGGATTGGCGCCTTCACTTTTGAAAAAAAGCTGCAAACGCTGCCATGTGGCACATTCTGGAGGATGGCGCTACTGCTAGTGCCGCCAGTGGCAGTGCAATCTTCCACTAGAATGCACAACATGGCGCTAGTCCTTGTACATGCTACCTCCTACCCCTTGCGTGCCTATTAATTGCTTTTAGAGGTAACTGACCTAACGTAACAAAAAATAGGTAGGGGAGAGGAGAAGCGAAAAGGATTCTAAATGCAAGTGGGTAGTACATATATACAACTTTTTTTTCTTTTTAAATTGCAGGCTTTATAGCGTGAACGGTCTTCTATGCTTTCTTTTTGTTACATCATATGCCAACAGCCAAGCATATTTTTAGGTAAAAGCCAAACCTGGGTACTTAATCAATTGCACTTTAACAAAATTGTACTACATCATAAAACCTTACCAAAGAAGAAAGTGAAATGGATGGACTAGAGTTTAATAGGTGGCAAACTTTCTTAGTTCAAATTCATCAGGTACTCAAATTATGGAAGGAAATGTTGCAAGTGGAATACAGAAGCAAGTGGAACGGCTATATGTGGCAGGGGCCAGCGCCATGTGGCAACAGTGGCAGCTTGTGTTTTTTTTTTTAAGTGAAGGCGCCAGTCCACATGACGCCACCAAAGGTACCACTTGGACTGGCGCATTTGCTAACGTGACGCGCTAAAAAAATAAAAATTTGGGGAGGTTGCCATGTGGCAACAACCTGCCCAAACTGGTAAATAGTTTTGAAAGTACCCCATTTTGGCAATTTTTATGTAAATAAAATTACTGTAACCTGGTCAAAAAGCCAAAAAATACTTGTGTAAAGACAGTAATATTTTGAGAAAATATCCCATTAAGGATAAGTTTGTGTACATGTTCCCTCTGTACAGATTGTCTTTAGGTTAAGCTTGTGGGAACTTTTTGTTGTGAAATTCTATGATGAAACAGCTATGATATATTCTACGGTACCCATATTTTTTCTAGGTTACAGTACTCATGATGAGTTGTCAAGCATTTCAATGGCTGTTGATTATTTTTAAACATTTATTATAAAATCAGCATTCAATGAATGCTTGATAACTCATCCTGTGTATCATACCCATCTTGTTTGTTACTTATTGTTAATTCACTAGACAATTTCAGTGATGATAGAGTAAGGCATCAACTCTTTAACTGAAAAATGCTGACTAAGCACATTCAGTTAAGAGGCGCCTCTTTTGTACTTTTCATATGAGTGAATCTGGACAACTATATATAGTTCAGTTCACACCTCTTGTAACTAACTTTCATTCTATCAATATACAAGAAGAATTTCGGATCTCTTTCTATCTCTCTCTCTTCTCTCTGCACCTATGTTCTTCTTCTATCAAGTGACAGCAGTGACAAGCTGTCACGTGAGGAGATTAATTCTTTTACACCCTGTGACCATCTTGAAGAGATTTAGTGGCCTAAATTTGTGATTTTGAGTATTAAACTTAAAAGTGTCTCTTTGAGAGATAACTTGTGCTCATTGAAGTAATTTATGGGGGAAACTACTTTGGTGCAATTCTATGTGACAATCATCTTTCACGTTGCAAACTTTTACAAACCAAAGCCCGTTCCCACTAGGTGGGATAAGTTACATATATCAAATGATGTTGTTGTTTTCTTTCGTAAACCATGTCTTCAAAAAGGTCATTTAGCTCTAACTCTATTTTAACGGTTTCCCCTATAGTTTTTCTTGGCCTCTCTCTACCTCTAAGTCTCTAACCATTGGGCTAGCCTTTATCTAATCCACTCATCTTATTAGGGTTTCTGACGGTCTTCTTCTCACATGACCAACCCACTTAGGAAGAGATTATACCATCTTTACCTCATTAGGTGCTACACCTAAGGCCTTACTCTATCTGTAATGTGTTCATTTTTAATTCTATCATGTCTTGTATGCCCATGGTTGTTAGAATCGCGAGTTGACTCGCTGACTCGGACGAGTCCACGAGTCTGGGTGTGGAAATCGGGCGAACTCGGAGGTAGACTCGCCGGAGGGGTAGACTCGGCCGTGACTCGCTCGGACTCGGCTGGACTCGGTAAACTCGCGAGTCCGAGGCTGAGTCGGCGAGTTTGGTTCGTCAGCTCTGATGCCTGAAACGCTGCGTTTTTGGGTCCAAAATTTGGATCCCTTTTCTTCTTCGAGAGACCGATTTGCTTCTTCCCACCGTTTTCTTCTTCCTCTTCGCGAAAACACAACACCTCCAACCCTAACAACGTTCTTCCTCCCTGTCGCGCCTCCCTTTGGCCTCGCCGGACTCGGCCGCGCCACGCCTGCCTTCGACCGCTCGCGCCTCCCTTCCCTGCACGCAAGTTCTCCTCCTCCTCCCTTCTCCTCTCTGGTTCGCAAGTTCTCCTCTCTGCCTTAGGTCGCGCGACGCGCCTCCCTTCTCCTCCCTGCACGCAAGTTTTTCACTTGCTCTCTTATATCACTTCACTTGCTTTCTATTTCTTACAATGTCTTGCTCTCTATAAAAATCACTTCAGTTGGAGGATTAGATTTAGACATGTGAAGAAATTGATTATGTACTTGACATATGTTTGTATTCCTAATTTACTACTATTTGGATTTGGAATATGAGTATGTATGACTACTAAAGTTTTAATGATTATGAATTTATGATAATGTTAATTGGATTTATTACTATTTTGTTACTTTTGTGTTATGTATATATGTCATTTATAGGTATTTTTTATCGTAGGTAGACTCTTACGAGTCTACGAGTCGAGTCTACGTGTCGAGTCTACCCCCCCTCCACGAGTCAACCTAGACTCGCGAGTCTGACAACCTTGTGTATGCCTACTCATCCAAAGCTACATTCTCATCTCTGTAATGTTGAGTTTATGCTGTTGTTGGTTTTGGTAAGTTAAGAACAGTAATCTCACAAATCTCCTTCTTTGTTAAAATTTTATTATATATGATAATTAATTATTGTCATGTTCATGGTCATTTTTACTAGCATCATCCTTTACTAATATTATATTCATTTGTAGGTTGTACATTCCCCTGCTCTCTCCCTCCTTCCTCCTCCCAAATAGACTCTTAAGGTTTGAAGGATGAGTAGACTTCATGGAAGCATGAAGGTGTTAGGCCCCCAATTATTAACACATACAAAAGGAAGAGGTTTAGGAAGCAGCCATCTCAGTTAGTTGGGCCTGCTGCTAAGGCCGAGATGGGCTGAGTAACATCAGGGAATGGATCTAAATGACTTAGGACATACAATAAGTAATTAGGATGGCATATAGGCTAGTTTAGTCTTATTGCCAAAAGAGGGGAATAAATAGGAAGAGGGGGGAAGTTGTTAGGCATCTGGTTGTTAGTGGATGGAAAGGGACTGAGTCAGGACACTCAAAATCCTGGCAGGGGACCCATCTGTAACTGTTCTCTCTCTCTCTACCTTTATCTTCTACCTCTCTATACCCTCTATCTCTCTACCTTTTTCCTCTGATTAGGGAATATTTTCCCGGAGGTTCTATCAATACATCACAGCATTATACAGTACATGTTAGTTATTTGTACCAGTTCTATCAGAATGCTATATGCATCCTTTGGAATCAATAATGTTAATTGGAAATTTGTGTTTGTGTGTATCTTTTTTCCACTGTCAAATGTCAATTGGAATAAGCAAAGTATAGCTTGTAAGGTTCTTCAATATTATTTTGTCCTTCATAAGTTTGCATTCCATAATAAATTTCATTTTGCTTCCTAGTAGCTTGTTTACTGCTGCCTCAATATATATTCGTCTCGAATTTCTTTAAGTGTGACTATGAGAAACAAAGTTTTATCTTGCCCTGTGGCTACTTAGAGTTATATGAATTTAAAAACACATATGGAGTGCTTTTGTTATTTTCAAATGTCATATATGAAATATTCCCGTGCTTCAGAAAAACTTCTTTAACGGTACTATTTTATTTCTTTTGGTTGAATTATTTTAACAAGCCTTCTACTGTTATTTTTTGCAGTTACGATT
Source organism: Ammopiptanthus mongolicus (assembly GCA_039655645.1). NCBI lineage: Eukaryota > Viridiplantae > Streptophyta > Magnoliopsida > Fabales > Fabaceae > Ammopiptanthus > Ammopiptanthus mongolicus. The sequence goes on from CM077347.1 coordinate 82,875,831, forward strand.
ATTCTGGTTATGGACAGTCGACAGGAAAGGTTGGTTGCCTAACTTTTCCGCCCCTCTAAGTGCCTATCAATGGAATTAGGATATTTCTTTACACAAATTCTCATTATTCTACTTCTACATGTCTATCAAATCTACATTGGTTTAAATTTCTTTTTACATGTTTACTTATTATGCTCATTTATGATCAGTTTTCCTCCTTTGCTTCTTCCTTGCATCTTATCTTAATTGGTAAAGCAAATCCTTCATTACCTATTTAAGTGCTAATTTAGTCAGTAGGATTATTATTGGGACATTGAATGAAGTGGAATGGGTGGTGTTAGACTAGGTTGCATGGATACGGATATGGATACGGTACCTGGTACGGATACGGGTATGGGATACGCCATTTTCCAAAAAACTAAGGTACGGGTACGTCGATTTAAATTTTATTATATATATATATGTAGTAATAATAATAATAATAATAATAATAATAATAATAATAATAATAATAATAATAATACATAACAGAATTGCATAAAAGATTAGAAGACACATATTTATACATAACATATAATATAAAAAGAGCTTAAATTGTTCAACATGACAATAAAACTACTCACAATAAAAAACTACAATATTGAAATTGTTCAACATTACAAGATCTAAGCATGAAAATGAAAATTAAGTCTAATAGTGTCAATTTCATTATGTGATTCACAAATTCAGCTTCGTAGTGTGTCTGGGAAGAAAAAAAAAACAAAGAAAAAAAACCCTAAAATCTCAACCCAAAATAACGTAATTTTGGAATGAGCCACACTTGAGGTGTACTCAGCTGTACCCAATCCGCGTAGCAAAATAAAAAATAACTTAGTATGTACTTGGTAAGTAGTAGTACCCACACGTACCCAACAAGTACCGGTACCCGGTACGAGTACGTCACCATTTTTGGAGTACCCATGCTTTAGAGGTGTTAGAATGATTCGGCTTAACTCCACTCCAAAACTAGCTCATAAAATGAAGGTTGTCCAAGTTATTATAAATGGTTGTTTGTTGATATATATAACCGATGTAGGACTTTTGACACTTAACACCCCCTCACGCCTAGGACTGGACATCTGGCGCGTGAAGTTTGTAGGAATGAACATCTGTGGGTGGCCCAATGTCGCGGTAGGCTCTGGTGTCATGTTAGAATAATTGGGCCTAACTCCACTCCAAAAGCTAGCTCATGAAGAGAGGATTGCCTAAGTTATTATTAATGGTTCTTTTCTCATATACTCGACCGATGTGGGACTTTTGACACAAAGCACACCCACTCACGCCTAGGACTGGATATCTCGAGCATGAAGTTTGTAGGAACGAACATCTGCAGCCCAACATTGTTGTTACGATATTGTTATTATGGTGATTGATTTGTTATTGATATTATAATTGATTAGGCTTTATTTCTTATTTATTATTCCCTGATTTGCTTAAAGTTATTTTTAGTTTATTTTATTTTTGTTTAGTTGTACAAGCTAAAGTTTGGGGGGAATGTTAAAATATCTATAACATATCTCACAATATTTTAGTGTATCTTAAAATATTTTATGAAATCGTCATTCCAAGTCTCTCTTCCCACCGGCCTAAGGAATCCTCATTCCTGCATAAGAAGAACTAAATGGACTCGCCACTCCATGAACTAGATGTAATATCAAGGTTTTAGTTATTGAGGATTTGGATTGATTTAGATCTCTCTATTTTATTTGTATTGGTAATTCAAGTATCCAGTATCTCATCTTACAAAAACTAGCATTATTTGGAGTAAGCAAGTAGGCGTTTTTTCCCCCATTCTCTTCTCGTTTTTTGTCTATCACCTCTCTCTGTTTTCAAAGTATGTCCTCGACTACCTTACTGGCCCGGTTTGTAGAATGCAGAGCACTTTAACATATCCACCAGCAGTATATATGCCTCTACCTTTAGAATCACTATAGATTCGTAATCGAGTTGATTTTGGTTGTTTTTTCCCTTATATGATTGTCTTTACATTTCTTCAAAGTATTTTATACCTGTTTTGCTGTTTTTACATTTTCCTTTTATCTGCCTTTTCTATTGTAAAACTTACTGTGTTAAAGTTTGTATGCTACTTGGCTATAAGTCATCAAGCTGATAGCAAGGTTTCTCTCGCACAAAATTTAAAGGGCGCCCAACAATTTGTTTCGGATAAGTTTTATTATTTTGTCAGAACTGGAAGGGTGCTTTCCTTGCAACATTATTTGTCAAACATGAAAACAATTTATAAAGTTGAATTCCTGCCATTTAAGAGTTTCCAAATTGGAGCTTTTGTCATAAGGCGCATATACAGCACTGCAGCAAAATAAAAACCACTTTTGAGTTTTGATCTTGCAAGAAACTCCAATGACCACACCTAAAAGCTTTTAGAGCCGCAAATAGCTTGTCCACATGAATAGTCATTTAGTGCCAAGCTTCAGTAAAGAGCCTTGAGCTTTGCTATCTGTCACCTCTTTCAGATTGACCTCAGCCTTAGCTCTAGTCTTGGAATTAGAAAATCAGTATTACTAGAACTCCTGTGAAGGAGGCTATGTGGGTCATCTGACGAGCCTAGTATAGAAAAGTAGGAGCCCCGTGTGTTTTGATGAGCTGCTTTGGCAGGCTGTCAATTATGAGTATTGCTAATTCTCAAGGAAGTGTTACTACTGACAATGTACTATTATCTGTCTTAGAAATAGTGGGGGATAAACTTATAAAAAGATGACTATATGTCACCGTGTATTTTATTAAACCTCATACCTATTTGTTTTCCAGGTTAAGGTGCGTCTCAATTTTTAATTGCTTGTCCATTTTGTGAATCAAATATTGGTTTCAGTTACATGTCTTCATTCAGTGTGTTGAAATTATAGGGTTTAGGTTGAAAAAGAGGAAAAGTGAATGAGATAATTTGGTATACATGTGAGATGTATTATTATACAAATCATTAGGTCAAGTACTAGTATAGTAGTACAAGTACAAGCCTAGTCTAATAAGAATACTAACCTAACAAGATTAGTAAGTCCTAACATAATAAGAATCCTAACATTAATGAGCTACCAATATTTGTACACAGAATACTGTTATTTGTTGGTGTTGATGATCATTTTGGAGCAACAATGTTGCTTGTAAGTTAACAATCACCTTTTTTTTTCCGTTGAAACAGCCAACTGAATGTAATACATACGCAGATATTGATGCTGCATATGAATGCCTAAAAGAGCAATACGGAGTGAGAGATGAGCAATTGATATTGTATGGTCAATCTGTTGGTAGTGGTCCCACACTTGATCTTGCTTCACGATTACCGGAACTGAGAGGCGTTGTCTTGCATAGTCCAATTTTGTCTGGGCTGAGAGTACTATACCCTGTAAAACGGACCTACTGGTTTGATATTTACAAGGTAGTGTTTTCTTACTTATTGTATTCCAATCTCTTTCATTCAATATGTGGGAACTTATATGGTTTGTTTCTCTGTCCAGAATATTGATAAAATTGGCATGGTCAAATGTCCTGTGTTGGTTATACATGTAAGTGACTCTCTCTGTCAAATGTAACCTGTTCTTCTATGGCTAGATTTCATCCCCTTTGCCTTGGGTGTTAACCCAACTAGTATTGCTTTTAACTGTCAATTATGTCAAACACCCAAATCCATGCTTTTATTTTGTCTTGGGGGAATTCTTATTGCAAGGACATGCTTAATTAAGTCAGCTAACTCGCTACTGATGGATTTAATCCATTGGTAGTGTAAAGCATTTTACGCTATTAGTAAGCCATATGGTGCTAACTTATTTAAAAAGTGCTAAACAAAATTCCACTGCTAATGAAGTTCTTAATTATTACAATGACGAGCCAATTTGCTTGTTTACTAATAGTGAAAAAAGCTTTAAACTAACAGAGTATTAAATTTAAACTCTTCTGATTTGTGTTATCTATAAGACCATTGTCATCCATTATCTGTGTGTGGATTAGCTACAAAAAATTGATTATTTCAATAATCAATTATAATAGAATCAATTTTATGTTTGAATGTTTTTGTTGAAAAACGATTTTAAGATAATTTATTTCGGTTGGGTTGTGTAAAAAATCACTTTTTTATAATAAATTTCAAAAAAAAAAGGTAGAAAATTATTTGTTTAATTCAACTTTTTTCTTCATAAAAATAGTTGTTTTGAAATTTAATCAGTTTAGCCAAACTTATCAGCTTATACTTAACCTGAAAAACACTTTGCATTCTTCCCAATTATTTGTTTTAGTTATTTTTTTGAATTTACTGTCTTTCCTTCAGAATTTCGTAGATGATAGTCATGACTATAATTTTTCCATGGCCAGGGGACAGCAGATGAAGTTGTTGATGTATCCCATGGTAAGCAACTTTGGGAGCTTTGCAAGGTAAAGTATGAACCCTTATGGGTAAGTGGTGGTGGACATTGTAATCTTGAGCTTTACCCAGAATTCATTAAACATCTAAAGAAATTTGTACAGACAATTGGAAAATCTAAAGCAACTACAAATGGTTCTAAAAAGGATACATTAGAAACTGAGAATCAAGGCAAAGCTAGCAAAGAATCTGAAAGTGGAACTTCAAATGCATCTGAATTGAGTACAGATATTCAAGAAGCTTCTAGAAACAGTTTAGATAGCCGTCTTCAGAAGTCTAAAAAATCGAATAAACCAGAAAAATCTCGAATGAGCACAGACCATGTTGATAGGTTTAGGAGAAGAAAGGGGTTAGTTTGGTAGTCTCTCACACAAAAACTGTATCCAGAATAATTTATCTGCTGGAATCCACTTGGCAGGTAATATAATTCCACTTCTCAGGTAATGATAGCAGTTCTAAATGAACATAATGAGCGAGTTCTGTTTCCTTCTTTTAGGTCCATCATTCAGCTGTATGTTAAATTATTGAAAGTTATATGCTTCTGTATGGCCTGTAAAATCAACAGCTTGATCTAAATGCAATCATTAAGATAATTTCTTTTGGTAATTTCCAAGTAGCTTATATGTTTTGCTTTGTTCATCCGTTATATCCTTGTCTTTCATTTACCAAAGGAAATGGATGGAAGGCTGGCAAAACTGTGAGGAAAAAAACTCATCTCAAGTGAGCTTACATCTAAAGTGAAAAAGTAAGGCTATATTCATTTAAATCATTTGGTCGGTTGAGATCTCAATGCATTTTTCTTAATCAATAGGAAGGAGGATCCAACTCTCAACTTTGTTCATTGGTTATATCCATATTTTTCATACAAAAATAAAAAATGGGTAAATCCCAATTTGGTCCCTAAAATTATAACACTGTATTAACTTTATTCCTGGCATTAACGAAATTTCAAAAACGTTACTGGAGTTGTCAAATGTTAATCAAGCTAGTTTTCAACTCTAATCAATCTAGTTCCTGATAATATTGATGGAGGAATTAGATTGATTAACGTTTGATAACATTGGGGGCGTTTCGGAAATTTTGTTAATGTTAGGGACGGGGTTGATACGGTGTTACAATTTCAAAGATCAAATGGGGATTTACTCAATAAAAATTGGAAGGCTGCTGTGTCGAGGGCTAACTTGGCAGCCCAGCACAATAAAGAATGTATTCAAGTCTCAATTTATTAAATAAAATAATATTCCTATGAGGCCTATTATCTTGACCTCTACATTATTCATTGTTTTTTAAACGAGTAAATTTTAATTTGGTTCTTGAATTTGTAAGGTTGTATCAATTTGATTCCTAACATTTTCGAAATTTCAAAAACATTTTTGAAGTTGTTAGTTAATCAATTTAGTCTCTTTGGTAGGGATCAATTTGATATGAACTTTATAATTTCAGGGATCAAATTGACACAAGGACTAAATTGATATGATCTTATAATTTTAAGGATCAAATTAATGATTGACTCTTTTTTAAACCGTAGATAGATAGTGGGGGAAGCTAGATTTTCTAGCTGGGGAAGGGAATCAAATATCAGGCCTCTCTCTACCATTGATGATTTACTTTTTTTTTTAAAACCGTAGATAGATAGTGGGGGAAGCTGGATTTTCTAGCTGGGGAAGTGAATCAAATACCATATGGTAGAAATGTAGTGGAATATTAGTGTATTAAAGTAGTTTAATTCAAAACACTAACTGCTTTATGGATTAGCCTTTCTCTTCATGGTTGTTTAAGATTGCCTACCTTCAAGTCTAGAGAGCACTTCATTGGCTTTTTGACCAAACTAGTATAATTTTGAAAACTATTTACTAAAATAGGACAGTTTTGAAACTATTTACCAATGAGTTGGCTATTGTCACGTGACAATCACCCCTATTTTTTTCACCGTGTGGCAAGTCGCCACTCAAGGTTCCACTTGGACAGACGCATTACAAGAAAAAAAAGTCAGGCATAATGTGGCAGTGCCAGCTTGCATAACGCCTGCAATGGACTTGTGTTCCCACTTCTCCTTGTATGTCTTCAACATCTCTCTTGACTCAAATAGCTTAGACATGTTTTTCTTACTTTTACCCTTGTGTTGCTCAGCAGCTTGCTTATCGCCCTTCTAAGCAACCTTCTTATCATCCTTCGGAGCACATTTCTGAGTGCTCTTCAGAACCTACTTTCCTTCTCCTTCTTTGCAGGAGAGGGCCATATAACAATGTCTGTTGGTCTCTTTTTAGGAGGCTCAGGCCTCAACCACCTTTCCTTTATCCTTGTCTTCCTTTCCATGTCTTTGAGAAGACAACACATACCCTCTTATGATTTTCTTCTTCTTATTCCAGTAGCAATGTCAGCAAGGCGTTCTGAAACTTCTTTTGGAGTTGGGGGTTGTGAAGCTTTTTGATTAGACACAGAGCTTGGTTTGTGCTCATTGTTTCTTCCCAAGTGTTCTTCCTATCACTCATTTTGTTTCTCATTGTTTTTCTTACTGAAGGGGTAGCATGGTGAAGGGTCAACCCCAACAAGTGCTGAACCTTAGCAGATGCAGGAAGCTTCCACACTCAACCCCAATCGTGATTCACATCCCAATTCCGGGCGTTTCCCAGCACCCAACGATAACCCGAGGCCACCTTGTACACACCCTCCTTGCTGCCTTTCCAAGTCCAACAGACCAATAAGGTAGCATCTACATGGGCAAGCATTGGAGCTGATAGAATCGCTTCCTGGATAGAAGATGGAACAGTTGTTGCTAATCTCCTCAAGCAACACTCCCCAATATGCCAAAGATCTCTCACAGTAAGAGCAGAATTAGAAATATGCACAAAATCTACCATTCTGCAAAGCGGTCCGAAAAGAGTTGTTATTAGTGTGTTTATGTCGAAGAACCTGAACCCACAACCTACTCCTTTCATTCAAGAGACTCCAAACTAATTTGCCTAACAAGGCAAAATTAGTTAATATAGAATCCTGGATGCCCATGCCACCAAAATTTCATTGGGGAGGTCATGATATCCCAATTAACAAGATTCCAACTCCTTTTATCAATGTTTTAAAAATCGAACCGGTAAAGGCATTGGTTCAAGGTTCAATGGTTCAACCGTAATTGAACCGTGATCGAACCGGTGATAATTAAATATTTTTTTATATTACATATTATATTAAGTAATAAACTTAAGACAAATCAAATTTTAAATTAATATAAAATAATCATATTATATATTTCATAAGATAAAAAATTAACAAAGAAGGATAAGTAATAAAAACTCATGTATGCATTTTTATAACTTGTCTTTGGACCTTTATTTGAATAAAAAATATATTTTATAATTTAAAAATAAAAATTTCAAAAAAAATTTGAAAAATAAAAAAATGACCGGTTCAAACAGGTTTTCACCATCGGTTTTTGACCGGATTTAGACTAGTTTTGAAACCAGCCGATTTTTTTGGGTTGAATGGACAGGCACCTGACCGGTTCCCGATCCAACCGATCGGTTCGGTTTTCAAAACAATGCCTTTTATTATCATGTTTACCCCAAATAAACCCTCTGGTCATACCATCAATTCTGTTACACACTCTTTTTGGAAAAAGTTGGGTTTGCATAGAATAAGTAGGTATTGAAGTACTTACCGACTCAACAAGGCAAATTTTACCTGCTTTGTTCAGAAGACAACCCTTTCAAGCCGCCACCCGACCCTGAATCTTCTCAAGAATAGAATTAAAGGCAAGAGTTATTAACCCGCACTTGTACCATGGAGGATACTAGAAATTCTAGAAAAATCTTCCTTTTGAATACGACCGACCTTGGAGGAACACATCGCTCTAGATTTTTCAAGATTCACCAGGGCATCACAGAAGACCGTCAAAGTATCAGTAACAAGTTGAACCTGTGACTTACTAGCCTGACAAAACAGCAGCACATCGTCCGCAAAGAATAAGCGTGATAGACCCGGACCACCCTTAGAAACCCGCACCAGATTCCAGAGCTCATTAGGCACTTTATGTTGAATACTAAGCGCTAGTTTCTCCATGCAAAGGACAAAGAGGTAAGAGGAGAGAGGGTCGCCTTGTCGAAGTCCCCTAGACGGTTTGAAACTTTCCAACTTAGCCCCATTCCAAAGAATGGAAAGACTAGCTGGTTTCACACACATGAACATCTGGAAACCCAAAATCCTGTAGAGTTTCTTGGAGAAAGTCCCTGGTCACCCTATCATATGTTTTCTCCATATCAATCTTGAAAGTGATAGAACCCTTCTTAGATTTTGAATGGGGCATTTAGTGGATAACCTGTGCTATAATCGCATTTTTTCTAGTTCATCTACCTGGAATGAAGCTACACTGGTGGTGACCAATCAAATCATCCAACAAAGGATGAAACCTCTAAACCAACACTTTAGTGATCCCCTGTAAACCACGTTACACAAGCTAATGGGCCTGAACCCACAACCTTGTGGCTCTCTAAATTAATAATGGATGAGAATGTAACAAAAAAAGAAAGAAAGAAATGTTGGACCACCTTTTGTTTTAATAAATGTATGGTTTTCAAATTATTCCAAATCTTTCACCATATTCTCTTTAGAGAAATTCTCAGTACGAAAAGCTTTTTGTAGAATGTCGAAGTGTAATAAATGGACTGCATTTTTAATTTTATTTCAATGGTCCCAGTGAATCTGTATCTATAATCTGAATATATGCTCTTTGTTTATCATTTATGAGGCATATTCTTTTGTACGAAATCCCTCTATTGTTCTGTGTCATTCATCTCCTTAAACTTGGGTCACTTTTTGTTTTACGGTTAAAGTAATAATTTGGTCTCTATACGTAACACAGATTCTTCATTTAGTCCCTATATATAAAAACTTTGGAAGTGAGTCCCTACATGTGTAAACGTTAGCAAATTCGGTCCTTACATATGTAAACGTTAGCAAATTAGTCCCTATCGTCAGTAAATTAGTCCTTATACGTGACACAAATTTTTTATTTGGTCTCTAAACCTGAAAAAAAAAAATTTAAATTGGTCCCCGTATGTGTAATCGATAATAATTGTGTCCCTAGTCAAGGAGCTCGGACCCAATTAAAGATTCTTTTCGTATTGATTATTTTTTATATATTATATCAATCTATTTCTTCTATTGAGAGTCAACTTGGATAATTTCAGAATATAAAATCATTTACGGATCAAATTATACAATTTTTACTCTCAATAGAAGAAATAGATTGATATAATATATAGAAAATATTCAATAGGAAAAGAATTTTTATTTGAGTTCGAGCTTTTTGATAGACGATAAGGACAAAATTATTATCGATTGCACATATAATGAACGATTTAATTTTTTTTCAGGTTTAGGGACCAAATCAAAAATTTATATGACGTATAAGGACCAATTTGCTGACGGCAGGGACGAATTTGCTAACGTTTGCACATATAGGGATCGAATTTGCTAACGTTTATATATGTAGGGACTCATTTCCAAATTTTTTATGTTTAGGGACTAAATGAAGAATCCGTATTACATACACGGACCAAATTATTACTTTAACCTTGTTTTAATTAATATGATTTTCTTCAAAATATTCCAAACCTTTCATAAAATATTTTTCTTTACTAAAATCTCCCTCGTTCTATCTCATTCATCTTCTTTCCTCTTTCTCTTCGTTTATCTTTTATCTTTCTTTTTATCACAAAGGATCCTACAAGTACCAAAAATATCCCCTAGGAATAGGTGGGGCCGAACTTACAAATGATTCCTTTGGTCTTTCCCTAATGTGTCACCTACAACCTTTCAAAAGATCATACAAATATTAATAAAAGGTTACCCGAGCATTGGAATATTCCTTCAAGCATTTACTTTTCAAATATAAAAGGAAGAAAAACAGATCTTACAACCTAACAAGGCAACTTTCTTTTTAAGATAACTAGATCTAGAGTCAGTGTCTCAAGATCAATTTTAAGGGGCTGTTGGAGATGTTGAATGGCCATGTGGATGATGCCATGTTACCACCCACCATGCCGGTGTTTGAGTGGGAGTATGTCAAACTAATTAACAAAACATTTTAGGTCTTTTAATTTGGATGGAGTAATTTTAGAGGGTATTTAAAATACTTTACATTAAAATGTTTTGTTTGAATATTTTATTATTTAAAATTTAAAATTTTTGATATTTTAAGAGGATATTTTTTTTTTACAGAATTTCAAATTCTATCAAAATAGAATGAATTTCTAAATTCCACTCTCACTATCAGCCTCGTGAGTCGTATCATCTCACGTTTCACTGTTCATGTTCTTCAGCTTCACCTTCTCAATAGCCATTTTTGGATCTTCCCTTCTCAACCATTTTCTGATCCTCCCTTCTCAGCTTCAAGTTCTCAACTTCACACTCTCACCCATTGCTATCGATTCCTCAACTTGGTCGTGGATTCCTCACTTCCATAGCCCTAGCTTGGAGCTGCTCTAGGTTTCAGATTTATTGATGCTTTCTTCATCTCTGATTTTCTTATGCGATGGTAAATCTAGGGTTCTTGTCTTTGCTTGCTCTTGCCCTTTCTCATGGCTTGGGTTCTTCATCCTTATAACGCACGATCTACTCTTGCTCTAGCCACTTGTCTTTGTTGTTATTCTTGGTTTTTAATTTTGTTTGCTTCATTTGTTTCTTTCAAGTCTGAAAGGGAGGGCTATTTGTCATCTTTATTTGTGGGTTAATTTCTGCAAATTGATTGAGCTTGCATTTCATTTCAGTACTTAGTTTTTGTATTTGCATCAGTAGAGAGTAAATCATTTTGTGTTAGCTACTGGTGCTTTATTTTGTTGGTTTGGCCTTCTTGGTGGGTGTTTTCTGCTGTTTTTTTGTTTTTTTTTTTGTTGGGCTAAGTTATAGTGTTAGTAGTTCACAAATAAGCTATGTTAATATAATGCTGGAAGGACACTGCATATATGATGGAGGTTTTTGCAAGCTTCACATCTCATATTCACGACAAATTGGTCTTAGTATAAAGGTAACCAACTTACACAGCCTGTAGAATTAGGATTCTTGTCATTTTAGTAAAAGAAGAAAGTTTATTTAGTGGTTTGAATGGATATTATGATAAATATTTTAGTTAACTATTGCTGAATGCATATTTTATTCTAATGTCTTGGCTTCTGGAGGTTAAAACATGATGTATGAATGAATATTCTTGTTTAGGTTATTTAGTGTTCTTCAATCAGTGTATTTGTTTTAGATCTATCCATGTCATTATCTGTAGATATGCATCTGATATTGTCTCATTATGTGACTCCTTTATTATTTCTCAATTGAACATATGTGCTAATAGGTCTAGTATTTGTGTCTATTCGAATTCTAGTATTTGTTTTTCTATTTTAAAAACATACATGCCACTATTATTTTTTGGTATGAACCAGCTCTAATTCTAGTGTTTTCAATATCAGTTTCTTTGTCACTTCCCTCTCTTGGGAAGAAACTGAACCACTTCTATTTTTGGAACCTTCTGTAATTGAGATGTATGGTGCCTATATTTAGGAAAAGATAATAAGGATATGTGTCATGGTGTTGGATCATTGATATTTGTTGTAAGCAGGTTTGGCTATGCACTTCTAACTTTCGTTCTTACTCTGTGTCATGAGTTACTTGTTGGCTTTCATGCCTTGATGCCAGGTAAACTTGTATGTTATAAGAGCTTCTTCTTAAAGATTTGTATTCTGAATGTAACTTCCCATAATTTTCGGAGAAAATGAGCTAAAAGAAGAATTATATTTTACGTTTCAGTAATTGTATTGAAATATAAATAACATACTTCATGATCTCAACTACTATATGCCATGCTCTGAAAAAGTGGCACTTTGCATTTCTTAAGTAGCTATTACTTTTTTTATTTGACAAATTATACTTTCTTTGTAGAAAATGTTCCTGTTTTGTGGTCTGCCTCCAGATACAGAAGAAGATTAAGAATTGCCATTGGATTACAAATGAATCATCAAACATAACTGTGTTATTTTCTTTTTGGTAAAAGTTGAACTATGTTATACTGTGTTATTTTAATTGGGAAAACAGATGGTTGTGTTTGGCTTATTAGAGATTGTTGCATCATCTTTCTTTTGCTTGTAGATTCTTATGTTTTAGTTGTTACTTGAAAAATTAGATAATGAGATACCGAGTTGTCATATTTTTAATGTTGATTGTGTTGGTTTTTGAGTATTTGTAGCTTTTATGTCAAGAATAGATAGCAAACCTATGTTATCGTTAGAGACAAATAACTACTTGGAAATGGATGAGTACTCGAATGCTCTGAATGAGTCAGTGAGATCCGTTGCATAATATTAATAAATTAGGAGATAATAGTGAAATACATTAAAAAAAATTTAAATTGTCTAATTTAATTTTTCTAATTTTAAAATTTTTTATAATATTTTTAAATTCTTATTATTTAAGATTTGGCTAATGTTTATTTATTTTCGACATTTTATATTGAAATTCTAATTTTTTAAATAAACTTTGAAAAATAAAGTTTTATAATTGAAGGAAATTAAATTCCTTTATCCAAACAAAGAATTAGAAATACAAAGTATTTGAATTACTGTATCCAAACAAAGTATTTTCAAAATGAAGGTAATTCAAATGAAACTATTCAATTGCCTTGTATTTTAAATACCTTCGAATTTTGAAATACCTCATCCAAACACACACTTAGAGTGTGTGTGAATAGGATAATGTCAGAGGTAAAATATTTGTAGAGGGTAATTAAAATATATTACTCTAAAATACCTTGTTTGGATATGAAATGTGGAGAATATTAAAAATGAATGGATTTTGTATTTCATTTAAATTAAATTTAAGTGTGTTTTGATAAGGTATTTTGAGATTCCAAGGTATTTAAAATACAATTAATACAACAGAAAAGGCTTTTAATAGCGTTTATTTTTTCCATTTAATGGCGCTTAAAAGCGCCATTAAATAGAGCGCTATTAAAGGTTGAACGAACATCAGCATTTAAAAAAGCGCTATGTAAAGTAGAAACGATAAGCGTTATCTAAAATCCAGGATTAGATAGCGCTTCCTTGAAGAATTTTAGATAGCGTTTCCTCAAGAAAGCGCTGTCTATTATGATTTAGATAGCGCTTCCGAAGCGTTATCTTTTCCCATATATTTTTTTTAATGATATGTCCTATTTTCCCTACTCTTCCCTGCACTCAGCAAAACCTAGACAGCAGTACAGTATACATAATTGATACAGTATAAATAAATTCATCATTCATTAAAAATGTTACAATATACATCTAGAGTATAGTATACACAATTCAAATTAATTCAAGCATGCATATTACAATATACAGACATTACAATACACTACACTAGCTAACTACTATTTAACCAAAACTTCCAGCAAAGCATCAACCTGCAAAATTGGAGACAAATCAAACTATTAAATGAACTTGAAGTATAATTCAATCTAATCATCACAACGCACAACTTAAATATAACACTAAAAAGACAAACTTAATTACCTTGATTCATAATAATATAGTTACACCACTCATCCAAAATTTCAAATACTTGATCATCGGTGTATGTGTCATATTTACTATCGGAAACATGCACTAGAAAAAGTAAATTAAGTTAGAATCAAAGTATATTCAAATGGTCCACTGTAAGTGTAATTAAATCGAAATTACATACCGACGATGGGATTTGAATTTGGTTATGAACGATGATATCCTTAATGAACCTTTGAACGTAGTATCCACAGTCTATGCTGTTGTATTGGCGGGCACACTATAAAACAAAAATAACAAGTTAATTGGTTTTAAATTTAAATAATTGCATAATTACAATGTGAACAAATTAATACCTCTACAAAGATCCATTTAGTCTTTGATGATTTTGAAGATCGGGACTTGGCTCCCCTTCTGCATCCACGATAAATTGTCAAAGCACTGAAATGCAAAAACAAACAAATTCATTACGGTACACGTATAATTTGAATCATCACATATATGAGATAAATTTCAAATCATTTTTCTTACTCGTTAAAGATGGTCATAAGCATTTTCAGCTGAGTAAAGGGTACATGCAATGGATCCATGTAGTAGATTGTGTCTTCATTGGGATTGATCGCTAACAATACCCAATGTCCCCTACAAAACACAAAAATGAGTTAGCAAATCATAAGCAGATAATTAATCACAATAAAATACAGTACCATGTCATTAACTAAATAACTCACACTAAGTTCACAGGTGCCAGAAACAGGGAATTGCCATCTGGACTTGCTAGCTCAAGGTGTTCAGCTATTTACTGTTTTTGCCCAGATATATGTGGATATAAAGCTGTTTTATCTGGGCAAAAGAATACAAACCTCCCGGTGTTATTCGCGGGGATCGACATCTCTCGGTATAAGTACCTTAAAACATGTATAATAAGTGTTAATATATATTTAACTTATGAAGAATAAAAGAAGTTATATACTTTAAAGTTTGATGTATTACCTGAGATATACGCAAATACCAGTCTAACTTATATCATCACGAGTGATAATCTCCTCGATTTCATCTTTACCCACTGATAGCGTATGTTGATAACCCAAAATTTCTTCATCCATCTCCAATTCTATTACGCGGCTCAAGCTTTTTTTTACCTGGATCCTCATGTAGGATATACAATCATATGACTGCAATAAGAGGCCGGGAGGAGTATTGCTGCTTCTTAGGGGATGTAATGGACCCCTTTGTATGCTCCTTGTTAATTATAAAAGGTCGGGACTCCACAATCTTCTTGTCCTTGTCCTTGGATTTGGATTTTTCGGAGATAACCTAAATATTGCAATAAAGTAGTTAGTGACCACCCAGTTTAATAAATATATACAACATATCATAATGAATAGTAATTATTAACATACCTGCACGAGGTTGATTGGCTATGCGACAAAGGTACCTATTACGTGATTCACTACCATGACATGAGCATGCTCAATTGGTACAGGCAATGGTGCATACCCCTCCAGTGCAACTTCAATCTTCATTTTCACATGGCCAGGAGGTAATGGTAGGTTATGCAATGTGGCACCCTCCTCATTAAAGACCATCGCCCTAGCGACAATGCGATGAGTTGGGTGCCGTAGATACAAGTTGCACAGTTTTAGGCCCTAAACCAATGATAAACGAAATATTAATTAGTATGAATTAAACCTTCAATGCAATACATAAAATTAAAAAATTATTATTGACAAGTATTACCTCAGGAGAGGTATATGCAGTTGCACAACGGTGCAACTATCTCTGACACTGTGCGGGATAGGGGTAGGAGGATCACCAGCTGGCTCATAATCAGCACGTCCCTCCTTATCCTGCTTGCTAGCCTTTAACTCCTCTACTTCACGAGTTAGCTCGGCTAGCCTCCTTTGCGTCTCCAATTAAGTTAACAT
Source organism: Ammopiptanthus mongolicus (assembly GCA_039655645.1). Classification (NCBI taxonomy): domain Eukaryota; kingdom Viridiplantae; phylum Streptophyta; class Magnoliopsida; order Fabales; family Fabaceae; genus Ammopiptanthus; species Ammopiptanthus mongolicus. Next base: position 82,891,661 of record CM077347.1, read on the forward strand.
ATCTTGATGTTTTGCGCGTTGTTGTGCGCCAAAAACAATCCTCTGGGAGACGGCAAACCCCACACCCCTTAGGCGACCAGGGTATTCTTCGAGATTCAATGCTCGTGCAAGAATGTCTTGACGGCCAACACAGTCTGTTATCTCCCCCTGTGATATAGACTCTGATAAGGACATATGTGACACAAATATTAACGAACAAATTAATAAGATGTTAAACATAATTATAATAAGAAATGTATAAATGAACTAAGTTAATTAATGAGGGCGTATACTTACAATTCTGTCAGCCACTGCCTTAGTGGCGGGGTGCAAAATCTGGCCATCATGGCCCATGCGAGCTGTCATCTATAACGTACCTCACTCAACTGCCTCGATGGTAGGATCCCCTCCTGCACTCTTTAGCTATACATTTGAACACACAAATTAAATAAAAATCATCAATGCTAAGGAAGAAATCATAAGTGGGTTAATCAACAAGTTATAAGGATATATATTAATGTACTTACAATTTGTTCCTCAAGACCATCATAGCTCGTACGCCCTCCTTTGTAAGGGTATGGAGGGTTTGACGCTCGAATCAGATTTCCTTTGCTTGTTTTCTACATAGACACGGAAGTATATATCAATTCATGATTTGATATATATAAATTAAGTTAACAAACAAGATTAAATTGTACATACCTTAAATGTCTCGTTTTCTGTGCGTGTCGTTACAAAAGCTCTCCAATCGTCAACCTTTATCATGTCTGCATACTTTGGTGGAGTCTCATGTCTGACATTCCCACCCTTATCTTTTAAATACTTGCTCGTCAACTTTGTTCGGAATGACCGATGACATTTTCTGGCAATTTGGAGACATATTTTCCTCTGAGCCTCATCAATATCAAAAATAGTCTGCAGAAATGATAAAGGTGTAAATTTAAAAATACACATGTTAATTAAGAAACTAATGTTAATTAAATATTACTTATTTACCTATATATCGCGCCATATCTGTGATTTGGCCTCGTTCAATGCTTTGTCCTTCCACTTCTTGCATGTAATTGGGACCGCTTGCCGGACTATGGCCCCAATGTAACTCTTTAGCTCCTTCCCATTATCGCCAATGGGTTTGCCTTTTGTATTCCAGGCAACCTGATAAAATGAAACACTTGATTAATAAAATAACGAAACACTTAATTAATAAAACGAAAAACTTAATTAATAATGATCTTATATACCTGTAATCTCACGCCTCTACTCGTCTTTAGGAAAAGATTCTTCTTGAACGTCGTTCCACGGCGCCTCATTTGTGTTTCGGGCACCTCTAGGCTAGAATCCGAACTATCATCATGATTACTAGATGAAGACATGATCTGCAACACAAGTAAAAACGTCAGATCACAATATAAATTAGAAAAACATGTTTAAGTAAATTTAATTGATGAAGAAATTAAAAGAAAAACAAAATCACGATGCTACATGTTTAAGTAAAAACGATGAATATAAATTTAATTGATGAAGAAATAAAAAAAAAAATCTGCTTATATGTTTAAGTAAATCTTTTCCTCTTCCTCGTTGGATTTAGACTTGTGTGTCCCTTATTGATACGAAACAATGGATTGACCCAAAGACCCTCGTCATGATCATTTCTAATGTACAAACCCTCATCTATAGTTGGATTGGACTGAAGTGATTGTGATGTCCCGAAGAAACGATCATCCTCAATATTAGCATTTTCATGTGCTTGATCATCAATCTCATTAACAATCATTTTGTTAGTCAATAGTACGATGGACCACTTCGTATCAGCTGGATCGATGACATAGTACACTTGTTGAGCTTGCAATGTGAAAATAAAGGGCTCGTCTTTATACCCCACCTTATTGAAATCCACATGCATGAACCCCAACTCATCCATCTGTACACCGTTATTATTGTCAACCCACTTACATTGGAACACAGGCACCCAAAACATCGTATAATCCAACTCCCATATACGTTCAATTACCCCGAAATATGACATATTCGCGTATATCGGGTTTCTGTCTTTGACACTTGAGATATGCATGGCTTGAGCTACAAAAGTGATCTCGCTATTTTGCATTTTACTTTGATCAACTTGTTTTTTTGTATAAAATGTGAACCCGTTCATTAGATAACCATTGTAGGAGAAGACATGTATTGTTGGACCTCTCGCTAACCATCTCAACCTTTCTGAAATCGATGTAGGATTTACAGCAAACTCTGCAGAAATGTGTTCTTTTAGCCACGGTATGAAACACTGATTGTGTTATCTTGTCAACCAATTCTAAATCTTATTGGGATACAAACCCTGAATTATGTGCTTGTGTTTTTCAACATATGACTCAACCTCATCGGCATTGTGCAGAACATACAGGTGTACTTGCTCCCATTCTGTCTGCTGTATAGTCACTACTTCAGTTCCAGTAATACCTTGACCCATCGTTCTCCTTGTGTGACGAGACTTTGTCAACCCTATGGAATCAACATCAGTGAGGTACTCGGTACAAAACTCAATAGCTTCTTTCACTATGTAACGTTCAACAATACAACCCTCTGGTCGTGATCGGTTTTTCACATACCCTTTCAATATCTTCGTGTGATGCTCAAAAGAGTACATCCATCTCATATAAGCAGGCCCACACAATTGTGTCTCTCTGCCTAGGTGAACGGTTAAATGAACCATTATATCAAAGAATGAAGGCGGGAAATACATTTCAAGTTCACACAAAGTCACAACAATCTCTTTCTACAACGTCGGCAACTTCCCAGGGTCAATCACCTTACTGCAAATTGCCTTGAAGAAGAAACATAGTTTAGTGAAGGTCTCCCACACTTTGTAAGGCAAAGTTGACTGTATACCGATAGGTAGCAAATTCTCCATAAGGACATGGCAGTCATGGGACTTTAGACCCTTTAACTTCAGATCTTTCATATCCACGAGGTTCCTCATGTTTGAAGAGTACCCCTCTGGAACCTTAACTCCATGAAGAAACTTACAAAGAGCAATTTTCTCTTTTCTAGCTAGAGTATGAGCGGCCGGAGGTAGATATGTATGTTTCCCCTTCTTTACTGGTCCCAACTCTTGTCTCAATCCCATACTAACCAAGTCCAGCCTTGCATTGATGCCATTTTTAGTCTTGCCTGGCACATTAAGTATGGTACCAATGACATTATCAAAGAGATTTTTTTCAACATGCATCACATCAATGAAATGCCTTACGCATAAGGATTTCCAATATGGTAGCTCAAAGAAGATCGACCTTTTCTTCCACCCTCTTGTGGCAAGCTGTCGTGCAAAAGGTTTCCCGAATTCAATGTTCAAATCTTGTACCTTTTCAAACATTTGCGCACCCGTCAACGGAGAAGGACTTCTACGGTTTTCTGTATTCCCATTGAATGCCTTTCGCCAGAACCGATAATGATGATCTGATTGCAAAAATCTACGGTGCCCAAGAAAGACATTCTTCTTACCATGTTCCAATCGTATCCAATCGGTATCATCTTCCCAAATAGGACATGCACACTGACCTTTGGTACTGTATCCTGACAGATTATCGTATGCCGGAAAGTCATTAATTGTGCCGAATATCATAGCTCTCAAGGTGAAACTTTCTTCTTTATACCCATCGTACACCTCTACACCGCTCTCCTACATTTGCTTCAAGTCTTCAATTAAAGGAACCAAGTATATGTCAATATCATTTCCTGGTTGTTTGGATCCAGAAATTAACAAAGACGACATCATATATTTACGTTTCATACATAGCCATGGGGGTAGGTTGTAGATCACCAAAATCATAGACCATGAACTGTGAGAGCTACTCTAAATACCATGCGGGTTAAATCCGTCAGTGGATAATGCAAGCCTTAGGTTTCTTGGTTCTTGTTCGCAATGAGGATAATCATGATCAATTCTTTTCCATTGAGGAGAATCTGTCAGGTGCCGTAACTTGCCATCTCTAATCCTTTCATCCTCATGCCATGTCAAGTGTTTTGCATCTTCCGAGCTACGGTACATGCGCCTAAATCTGGGAATTATGGGAAAATACCACAGAACCTTCTCCGAAGCCGTTCTTTCTTCTTATACCGTGAGGCATTACACTTAGGACACATCTGTAAATTTGCATAATCCTTCCGAAATAAAATGCAATCGTTAGGACAAGCATGTATCCTCTCATAGCTCATGTCAATAGAGCGTAACATTTGTTTAGCCTCATATGTCCTACTAGGAAGCACATTATCCTCCGGTAACATATCTTTCAATAATGCGAGTAATTCTGTAAAGCTCTTATCTGTCCATCCATTGCCCGATTTCAAGTTATACAACCTTAACATCGCCGACAATCTTGTGAATTTAGTACAACCCTCATACAACGGTTTCTCTGCATCACTTATCAACTACTCAAACATTTCAGGAGAGTCACGAAGATCTTTTTCAATCGCGTGTGTCATCTCTTCAAAATGGTCGCCCTCATATGTATCTGTACCGGTATCATCCGCCGCATATCTTTCACTAATATTCCCCATATCACTAGATTCAACTCTTGTCTCACCATGTTTTGTCCAACAGGTATAACTTTGATTAATTCCATAACACACTAAATGTCCTTCCAATTGAGCTACACTAACTCGTCTTGTATAACAACAACTTAAACAGGGACATATGATTCTACTAGAGTCTTCGGCATACCGAACCACAAATCTAATAAAATCTTGCACTCCGTCTCTATATTTATTCGACAAACGATTGGCAGACATCCACTTCCGATCCATATTTTGCCGATCTACGGCAATTATTTTGAGTTTAGAGAGGTTGACGTCTACCTTTGATGAGAACTACAAGAATGCATGACGCACGCTTACTTTATACTACAGGGTGAGGGTCCTATCCTATCCAAGATTGTAAACTCGGCATTATATTATTTTATGTCCTAATTACTTCTTGTTCTAAGAAAATTTCGACAACATTTCCCTTTAGTTCTCCAAGAACACAACTAATTCAGGTGATATTATGACCCAAATTAAGTGTACGTGTACCCAAAGAACAATAAGAAAATACAAACCAATGAAATTTTCTTAGATCAGAAGTAATATTTAAGTCATACAATAATATGTATTGAATGCGATGTTTACAATCTTAGACTGTCCACTTTGGACAATTCAAGAACAAGTTATATACTGTGCCATGGCACAATATACAAATCGTTCTTGAACAGGAAACTAAGCTTAATGCATGTGCATACTAATAAAAAGTAAACATGCCTACTGCTATAAAACACAGGGGAATAACATATATGTGTACCAGAGAGGTGATGGACAAAGAGGTGATGGACAGAAGTGCCTGAGAGAATCCAAAATCCAAGTTTGATTCATAAGGTCAAGTATAGGCTTGATATCATTTCCTGAAATATTAAGGGACAACATGCATAAGACATTGAACAAATAATCAATTCAAAAGTAAAAATAAGAAATAACATGGAACGTGAAAGCTACTCATAGTAGCCTATTCAAGCTGAGATATGCAGTTTGTTCTAGCTTATTCAAGCTAAATTGGAACGTGGGTGTTTTGGTGTTTTTGTGCAGGTTGCAGGCATATAAAATTTAGATTATTGTTTTTGTGTTCTTGTGCAGGCTACAGGCATGTAAAAAATAGTATTTTAATAGACTCAATGCTTCTGTTATAGTTCTGTTGGCAAATATTGTTTCATGGGCATTTATTTAAATGCCATTTGAGACGACCCTCCGTCCCATCAGTAGAACCTAAGATATTAACTAACCTTAATCGCATAATAAACGTTAGCGCGCCTTATTAATACGAAACAAAGCGGAAAATTGAGCGCGGAAGTAAAACGATTTACGGCACGCAACGCTTCAGAGTACACAGCTTAAAATATAAAGAAATATATCACATACATCATTGCCCCATCAGTAGGGCTACAGTATAAAGTAGTACATGCAAAATATATTAGTACAAACCAAAATAAAAGTACGAAAAGTAGGCCGAGAGCCAACTCTCCGGCTAACCACGATCATTACCCGTCCTCTTGAGGCTAGGGTCCGTGGCACGTCCTCCGGCGTCAGGCTCGCAAGGAATGCCATCCAATTCCTCAGCCACTGGTTCTTCCTCGATGTCTTCCCATAAAATAAGGGCAACACATACAGAAAATAGCGAGCGATAAGAAACATAATTCATCAATATGGGAGAGGGGCATCAGTACAGCATATATATATATATATATATATATATATATATATATATATATATCACACAACACAGATAACATATACAACACAACATTACCCATCTCTTAAGTCACCCATCACAATCATCTCAAACATTATTCTCTCAAATAAGCCTATAAGAGGGATACTAGTCCCTATGTATATGTTGTCTTCCTTATATGCATGTCGGTCGATACATCACGTCCCCAATTGGACATCCCGTCGGGATTACATCACATCACATCCCACCTCGGGATTTTAAGTAACGTCCCCAATTGGACATCCCCCTTTGGGACCAAATGCTGTGGTATGAAACGATATGAAAATGCAACAAAGGTTGATATCGGAACCTCACTCCTAAACACTCGTCCACGACCATGACACATCGCATCACATTAACGTCAACATCAACATCACATCATCATCAACATCACATCAGCATCAACATCACGACGCCTTGCGTCTAAGAGTCACAGCTCCACAGTCGGGACCACAACGATATCAACCCGAACAAAATCATCACTCACCATACTCTCATCTAACGCTCAACCACTAGTCAAATCACAATAATATTACAACAGTAATTTATCTAGTATAAGCATGACCATAAAGCCAAATAACAATAAATCACTCCAACATTTTAACACAACAGGTAAACAGATGATCAATTAAACAAATCAACACATCAACCTCAATCAATTTCATCATCCATAATATCAACTTAGTGGTGATAGCCCAAAAGTACCTACATCCAGGGTCCAGGCATTTTATCCAGGGCTCAACCTCTAGTAGGGTTTAAGGGTTCCCCTACACTGCCCCTATTTAATTAATTCGGTTAGGGATGTCTAAAAATTCCTAACTTTTGGATCAATGATCCTTAGGGTCCCTAATACATAACCAATGAAGGCATTTACTCAAAAAACCAAGATTTCTCCTATTGTACTACCCCTAGGGTCCGGCCCTATTGAATGAAAAATAGCTAGGGAGCTCCAAAAATTCTCATTTCTTGGATAACACCCTAGATATCAACTCAAAACATCAAAAACCAACCAAAAACCGTACCCTACACTAAAGGGGGTTTCGGCCTCTCCATCAAAAAAATAGCTAGAGAGATTTCTTGGCTCTAATCTCTTGGATCATGCAAGTATGTCATGAATCTAGGCCATAGAAATTGGTTTGGTATTAAAATGATTTTTCTACAATTTTTCATTAAATTTTGAAGATTTGGGGGTAAAAACCCTAACATTTCTAATCATGGAAATTTGAGGAGAGAAATGAGAGATAGAGATGAGGGTCGACCTCCTAGGATGATCTCCTTCAAAAATGAGTGAAGGTTGCTTCAAGAAATTTCAAGGATTAAACCCCAAAAATGGAGTTTTGTGAGGAGAAAAAGAGAGAAAGAAGAAGAAGAGTGTGTGGGAGGGGGGGCTGCTGTGTTCTGGCCGAGAGAAAAAAAAATGAGAGAGTGAGGGTGAGAGAATAGATATTTATTAAGAGACTTAACACTTAAGAAACTAGGTAAAAGTAATAAAAGGTAATTTACTAATCAAGGGCAATTTGGTCAATTTACGTCCCGACATTTTGAAAATCCTCACGACACTGATAGGAGTCCCCAAATGATTTAACATAGCCTTGGTATGAAAATCATTGGCTCAAGGTTCTCGAAAAACCCTAAGACAGCTTGAATCGTCTACTCGAATATAAAATATTATTTATATTTTCAAACGTCAAGACACGTTTTAACAAAAAGGTAGAGGATTGAATTCTAAGACTAAAGGTTCTGACCGTTAGTCAAAAAGAGGTCTTAATAGTAGAAAAACACTATCATCCAAAAAAAAACATAAATTTGGTTCCGTTTGAGTTTTCGGCCCAAAACTTAACCATAGCCTCTTATAATGGTGTAAAGCTTGACTATGGCCTCGGAATAATTTATTAAATTTTCTAGACCCTCCGATAAAATACAATTACTTAAATACTGATTAATTAAGAGATTAAGAAAATCGGGGTGTTACACCATTAGCCTCTTATTCAAGCTTCTTTAAAAATCCTCAACTTCATAGCTTATTCATTTTACCACTTCTACTTTTCTCATTAATGACCAGTTACAATACCATTTCAGAAGCATGACTTTCCTGCTACACCTAAATTTCTCATCAACAGACACACTACCACACAACATGCCAGCCAAGTGAAACAGTCCTATACTAACTTCATTTCCATGTTCACACACAAATTAGAGTTTAAACAATTAATCACACATGGTTAGCTATGGCAACCAACAATCCAATGTTAATATCAAACTTTGAACAAATATAAAACTGCAGTATAAGGCACTCAAGCTCAGTCACAACACAAATATAGAATATCATTGATTATGTTCAAAACTCCAATACAAAACAGTAACAGAGAAGAAAAAATATCAATGGCTGCAGTAATAGAACAATAACAGCTTGAAGTCACACGCTCAACTTCACAAATGCATTGTGTCTTTGCCCACACCTTCACAAATGGAGTAACGGTGGAATGACAGAAACCCTAACGATAGAGAGGGAAACGAGAGAGCTTACCTGAGAGACGGGCCGAATGAGAGAGCTTACCCGAGGGAAGGAGGAAGATGGAGAAGCTCATGCGAGGGAGGGAAGGAGAAAGATGGAGAAGCTCGTACGGTGGCATTCGCGTAGTGGTGGTGGTGGTGGTGTTCGCACGCGGAGGAGGCAGGGAGGGGTTAGGGAAAGGTTCGAAAGAAAGACTGAGAGAAAGGAGGGAAGTGTACGTTAAGGAATTAGTAGCTGATGATAAATTAAAAAAATTTGAAAATGGAAATAGATAGCGCTTCCTTTAGCGCTTCTAAAATGAACTTATAATAGCGCATCCTTGAGGAAGGCTATCTAAAATTTGAGTTTAGATAGCGCTTCCTTCCACATCCCGGGAATAGAGGATGCGCTATCTAAACTCAAACTTTAAATAACGCTTGCGTTATTTAAAGTCTTCCGCCTTTTTTAATAGCGTTTCACTTAAAAACGCTATTAAAGGTGTGCCATTTAATCCCTTTTCTGGCGTAGTGAATGCAATTGAATTGTTTCAATTGAATTACTTTCATTTTCAAAATATTCTGTTTGGATAAAAATTCAAATTCCTTGTATTTAAAATTCTTTGTTTGGATAAATGAGTTTAATTTCCTTCAATTATAAAATTTCATTTTTCAAAATTTATTTTAAAAAATTGTGGTGGTCCGGCGACTGCCCGACGGTGGTCCGGGGATCGACAGCAACGGTGATCCGACGGTCGACGACGGTGGTCCACATAATATTATGAGCATCAATATTCTAAGCATCAATATTATGAGCAATAACATTCTAAGCATTTAACAACCATAACTTAAAAAGTCCACACCTTGACCTAACATCAAAGTGGTGGGTTTTCATTATGAAAATCATTTTTCCATCACAACAAGTATATGATAAGCATAGAAATAAAGTTACTAAGCTATTTCAAATACCACTTCAAACCTAGGAATTTGAAATTCTTTTGTACTCTCTAATGTGAATTTTTCCGGACTGCCACCGCTTGTCACAGGACAACCACCAACGGGCCACCACCACCGTCCGTCGTCGGACCACTGTTGTTCGTCGCCAGATCACTGTCGGTCGTCCGATCATCGTCGGACCGCCGTCGAATTACCGTCGGTCACCACTGCCTCCACCCCTTTGTTTTTTTAGAATAAAAAATTATATTTTTAATATTTATTCATAACCTTTATTTAATTTTACTCTATCCAAACAAAGGATTTCAAGAATGAAAAAAATTAATCATTGCATCTAAACAAAATATTTTAAAAATGAAAGGAAACTAATTGAAGCAATTGAATTTTCTAGAATTTTAAATTCCTTGGAATTTTATATTCCCTCATCCAAACACACTCTTAAAGGATGACATTACACCAACTAAAATTGATAGGGACCAATTTGTAACATTTAAAATTTAAAAATGAGAGGACTAAATCCAAACAAATTTTAGTGTACAAAGCATGAGAGAAGGACAAAAATCTCACCTAACCCGGATTAGTATTTTCTTTTGCATGAGCCATGAATAGTATTTTTTTTTTTTTTTTTACATAAAAGTTTAGATTAAAGATTAAGGAAAATCATCAACTTCAGTGATGATTTTTATAATGAAATTATATATTGCCTATCAACATGAAAAATTTGAAAATTGACCTCAAACGACAATAAATATGAATGAAAGGTTTGATTGAATGGGTCAATCTTGTTGACCGCAATTAGAATTTTAAGTAAGAAGGAAACAAACACCTTGGCTTAAAAGATAAGATGCCATTTTACTATCGGGTGGAGTAAAGAACTGTTACTCGTCTGACTTTGAAGATATGCATGTGACTGTCTACCTGTGGGGTCAAGATCCAGCTCATGGTATATTTCGTTTGTTTTTTTTTTACATTTATAAACTTATGTAAAAAAATATGAAAATTCAAAAACAAGAAACAAAATAAAATAAAAATAAGCTCGTATTTTTTGAATTAAAATTAAAAACATATCTACTAAAGATAAAATTTTAAAAAATAAACTAAACAATACCTTGGCTTGTCCTTTTTTGCCTATGTTTAAATTCCCTTCAAAATCATGAATATTTATACATAAAATTTAATTCATACACGATAAGTAGGGTAAATGATCAAACTGATTCACTTTTAGAAACTATTTACCAATATAACTTTGTTTTGAAACTATTTATCAAACTAACCAACTTTTAGTCACGTGGCATATTTTATTATTTTTTATCTGACACAAAAAAATGCTACTTTGACCAGCGTTTTATAAAAATGTTACTGTCAGTTGCGTTTTTATCAAATTGTGTCACGGTTCGCTTTAAAAAATTAAAGTTGTAACATTTAGCGTCGGCCCTGAGCCAAAAGGGTCGACGCTAGATACCAATTATCAATATTATCAATTTCAACAAGTAGCGTCGGCTATGGTCGACGCTAACTTCAATAATTCAAAATTTAACACATACATAACCAAATATAATAAATTTCAGAAATTATAATACATATTAACACCTAGCATCGGCCATACAGATGCTAATTTCGCAAAAATATTATTTTTTTTGTTTACTATTTTCTATGGTAACAATACATCAAAATTTAACTCATATTTTAAATTAAATATAACGAAGTTTAGAAATGTAACGTTGGCTTAAACCCACGCTAAATTTAACTCATTCTTAAAACTAAATCAAACAAATTTTAGAAATTATAATACCTATCTAACAGATAGCGTTGGCCCGGCCGACACTAAATTCGCATAATTTACAACCGAAAATCTAAAGTTATTATTAACTATTGTGTAGAATAGTTATTTTTTTATTTTTAATTTTAACAAAAAAAATCTGAATTTTGAATATAATAAATTTTATAGTATAATGAATTTTATTTTCTCTCTTCTTATTAAAGTTCTTATTAACTATTCTCGTAGTGATTTTTTGCCATTATATTAAAGTAAAAATAAATTACTAAATATTAGTATAAGAATTTTAATTAATAATTTAATCCCTACTTATAAATATTTATATTGACTGAAGTTTTTTTTTTTTTTTGAAAGGTTATATTGACTTAAGTTAACTTATTAATTATTGAGATATATATTTTAATTTAATATGTATGTTTATATGTTAATATCATATTTTTTAAATTTATGTGACTTAAGTTACTATATGTGTTTGCTTGTTTAGCGTCGGCCCAGCCCACGCTACGTGTTAATATGTATTATAATTTTTAAAATTTGTTATATTTAGTTATCTATGTGTTAAATTTTGAAATTATTAAAGTTAGCGTCGACCTACCTGTTAAAATTGAAAATATTGATAATGAGTATCTAGCATCGGCCCTTTTGGCCTTTAGCGTCGGCCAAAGCGTCACAGCTTTAATTTTTTAAAACGATCCAATTTGGTAAAAACGCTAGCAACAATAGCGTTTTTAAAAGACGCTGATCAAAGTAAAGTTTTTTGGTGTCAGATAAAAAATAATAAAATATGCCACATGACTAAAATTATATTTTGGTAAATAGTTTCAAAACAAAGTTATATTGGTAAATAGTTTCTAAAAGTGAGTCAGTCTGATCATTTACCCCGATAAGTGTAGGATTTTTTACATTGTCAATCAATCATAAATTATCATATTATTAAAAATGTTTGACTCCTATCATAATTATTAACTACTTTAAAAAAAACTACTTTAAAAATCACACATAAAATGATTTGTGATTGGTTAATACTTTAAAAAATTTATAATCTTTTTTACACTATTTTATAGTGATATTATGTCAAAATTAAACCCCATATATATAGTTGTATGCATATTACTTTATATATAACTAATTTTAACTTATTTTTTTACCTATCCACATTCTCGTTCTACCAAATTAGTAAATATAATAGCTATGTGTAATCACCATGTCCAACTCTCATCCTGATTTGAAGGACAAAACTAGTTACTCGGGGTGGCAATATGGGTTGTGACCCACGGATCAACCCGTCAAAATTTGACGGGGTGGATTGGGATCTTCTATCCACCAACCTACTTTGACCCGTCCCGCTTAACCCACCAGAAAATTGGTTGGTGGCGGGTTGACGGCCAACCCATCAGATTAAAAAATAAATTTTTTTTATTGATTTATTAATTATTTAATATTATTTAATTTAATTGTTACTTGGAATTATTTCATACTACAAAATAATGTTTTTACTTTTGTAACACAAATTATATGCTATAAGATAAAATTATTCCAATTTTTTAATAATAATTTAAGAAAGGCTATGAAGATTGTCCAAAAAAAAGAAATGTTATATGATTTTTTTTAATTTTTTTATTTTTATAGCGGGTCAACACGCCAACCCAATTTATATTTTTATGTGTTTGGCGGGCCAACCCGCCAACGCACCATAAGGCGGGGTGGGTGAGTGGGCGGGAAACCCATACGACTAAGATGGGTTGGCCCGCCCCGCCCCGTTTTGTGTGGGTTGGTGGCGGACGGGACGGGTTGACCCACTTTGTCATCCCTACTAGTTATCGTTTTATAGTTACTTGTGATAAGAATAGGTTACACATATTATATTTTTATTGATGAATTATTACATATATATTCTTTTCATTGAAAACCAACACCATAAGCACCTATTAAACTACAACAGAGCTTTTTCCTTTTTAAAAAGGATTTAATTGGTATGCACTATCAGTGTAAATATTTTTTACATAACAACCAATCAGAAATTGCCACATAAGCTAAAATGTTTGACTCTTATCCTAACTACCTTAAAAGTCATCCATATCATGATTGTTGATTAGTTGACAGTATAAAAAATTTTATATTAACAATACATAACAATTAAACTCAAACCGCATACTATCTTCATGCCATAGAATCCATTATATTTACTTTTTAGTTGGATCTGTTATATTTACTTTTTAGTTGGAGTACTCTAGATTCTTTATTTACTTCTTAGTTGGATCTGTTATACTCCCTTTATACTCGTTTGGACTAGGGATGGCAATGGGTAGGGTATGGATAGGGTATTATAATACTCGTCTCCATACTCGCGTGGGTAACAACTAAAGTACTCGTACTTAAGTATCTATACCCGCATCCATTACCCACACTTTAATTAACTAAAAAATCAATAAATAAATAAAAACATTATTAAGTCTAAAATATTATGATAGTATATAACAAGACATGGTATTCTAGCATGTTCTCAAACAAATATCCTGATAATATATAACAAAAAAGAACATTATTAAAGTCCTACGCTATGATCTATAGGATTAGGAAGAATAGGAACTCAGGAAGGATAGGAACTCAAGTGAAAAACAACTGAATAGGAACTCAAGTGATAAACAACTGAACAACGCTAGGAAAGTAATAAGCTAACTTTCATTTCAATTCAATCAATTGTTTTAATTATATATATATATATATATATATATATATTCTCTAGGCAATTAGTCCAATTACACAAGAAACATGTTCACTGGTCTAATAACAAGACTATCTATTTGACATATGGAAGATTCGAATGAAAAATATCTTTCACACTGAGGAATTAATTTCAGGATCACCAAAGAGAAAACCCAAGTTTAATATATATATATATATATATATATATTAATATGTAGATATGCGGGTATGGGGCGAGGTGGGTACTAAGGTATCCGTACCCGCATCCATACCCATTAAATATTACGGGTAATTACCCATCCCCGCCCCCATACCCATTGTACGGGTAATTATCCTACCCATCATGGATAATTTTTGCGGGTACCCACTGGATAAGATACCCATTGCCATCCCTAATTCGGACCTATATATAAGCAAAAAAAAAAAAACTACACACGTATTAAGAAAGTTAATTATATTAGTTTAATTGTCTTGATTTATATAAAAAAATAAGTTATAGTTACTAAACTACCCTTTCTTGGGAGTGTATAATGCTCTTAGAAGTTGTGTCTTGAGAATGTATAATATTCTTGAAAAAATAAAAAAAACAATTAACCAAAGAGTATTTTTGAAACACTAACATTAAATAGGATTAATTTGGTTGACTTTTACTTATATTTGAGTCCAAAAAATTGAGGTACCTTTTTACTTATATATAGGTCCAGACTAGTATTTACTTGTTAGTTGGAGTACTCTAAATTCTCTATTAATTTCTTAAATAAGATGAATTCTCGGATATCCCAAAAAGGTAACTTTACCATGTCTAGATGGTCCAATCAGATGATGAGAATAATTTTTAACTCACTAACATAACTCATTTAATTAAGATGATACATTCTGCTTGGACCGAATAACTTTTACCCCAAATTTTTTGAATACTAGAGAAGGCACCCTTAAATAAGTACTTGTAGTATAAAAAAAATTCACTGAATCTTATATTTTTAAAAATTTATAGAAAGATCTAGATTTTCAGTTAGATCTCTAACTAATGATAAAATTTCACAATTAAATTCCTATAACTTGTAATAACAAAGAAAGATGAGTGATGTTAGCATAAACTCAGATTCATATTGAACCCTATATATGACAGCATATCCACAATTGAACTTTATGGTATACACTTGTTTATAATTTTAAATTATGTTTTGAATGATAGACATGTTGTCACACATAAGAAAATAACATCAAACCACATAACCTGAGGCATACACGGTAACAATTGAGTCAGAGACATGGAAGCTCCACTTAAACCCTAAACCCTGTCTCTCTAATTTCTATAGCTACACAAAGAAAAGTAGAGTGAACATCTTTATGCTTCACATGCGAAAAACCATATTTCAATGTCAATGCAAGTCTGCAATTCATCAACATCACATCACCTTACCTTCCCTTCATCCTCCTCCTCGGGGTCGCGAAGAGTCCCAAACATCCAATCCATCCATATGGTGTAATGACCATAGTTATGGCGATATGTAGTATGATGGATGGTGTGGTAGCCAGCACCCATAACAGGCCACAATTTGCCATGAATGCAATCATGAATATTTGCAGTCCAAACGGCCTCGATGAAAAGGAGCACTAAATGTGTAGTAAAATGGACTGGGATAATAGACAAGGCAAGGCTATGAGGTAGTGCCTGAAGTATCCCATCAAGAGGGTGAAATGCCAAACCTGAGATACATCGGGAAAAAAAGTCAGTCCACCCCTTCATCTGGTGGGAATGATATGCACCTTGGCGAAAACTGTTAACATTTGAGATCAAGAGGTGACATTAAGATGATTATATTTCTCAAAATCTTAGTTGTATGACAGAATTATATACAAAAGGAAACAGAGTAATATAAATCAATTAAAAGAATAATGTCCTGATAAAATGAGATGCATACATTTCTAAGGAAAGAAATGAACTCACATATAAATATATTAATTACAGGTTTTGTTTTTAAAATAGCATATAAGAATGAATTTTGACCCCCTCGTCCTGGCAACAAGTGCCTTTAGCTATGTAATCAATCTTGGATAGCTACGCGTAACAGCCGACCCCAAAAACGCTATAGCGGGATAGTGGGGATGGCCGCTACACTGAAGATTAGGGGAACAACATAAGTAATTTATACTATACACATATAAATATAAATGCTCAAAATAAAAAATAAATAAAAGACATTCATAATTAATGGTTGAGATGAAATATGGTTGAGGATGCAGTGCTCCGGGGAGTTGGTGGTTGACATGGCTGTTTCAGACTTTCAGTAGCACGAGGAGTGTGATTTCACATTTCATTCTTCTAATGCAGGGTTTGGGGATGACAGAAAAAACAAAAAAAGAGAAGGAACGGCTAAATAGCTGGGGTAAAAATGGGATTTCATGAAGCTTTCATAGGTGCGGTGCTATGCACACGATTGCGCCTGCTAATGGCTGCAAAAGCGGCTGCAATTTGCTGTGTCATGAAACCACACCACGATGACTGTTCGCATCGCGCTCCCTGTCCGCTCTGCGCCGTTATAGCAAGTTATTAACTACATAGGTCTTTAGGCACACAAATCCGGTTATCAACCACTAAAACGGAAGGAAATAGTGTCATTGCAACATTTAAATTACCAACTATTGGAAAGACGGAAAAAAGTTTGCTTTGTCGAGGTAATAGAAAAAACAATTTGAACAAAGGTACTATTCTTAACAGATTTCGTGTCTGATGGCTCAAAAATGAAAAGTGGCTCAGCATAAAGTTTTACATAAAGAATCAGAGGAATTTTAATTAAGGCCAATGAATTTTAATTAAGGCCAATGAATAATACCTAGTACCCTCATCTCAATTTAGGAAAGTATATCCATTGGTTGCCAAAACTATAAGGAAAGTCACATGAAATGGTATGTCAACAAGAATGTTATGATTCATATAGGCACAAAACTACTTGTTTGATTTCTAAGAAGTAAACTTCTTTTCTCTATGTGCAATCATTCATCTCTTATTTATATGATTAGTTTTGTCCATCGTTTCTTTATATCCCAACAAAATCTTCACGAATTCCCTCCCTCGCTGTTTGTGATCAGTCCCCTTCCTTTCAGAATCAGTCCGTAATTCTTTTTTTTTTTTTTTTTGTGCTAATTGAACTAATCAGGCTGTAATTCTATTTCTAATTTGATTTTATCCTCACTACAACTCCCGTTCCGAGGTTTTCTAGTTTCTTAGTGAAGATGAAGCAGATACAGGTGAGGAGATTCTAAATTGGTGATGTGTATATGAAATGTACAATTTCAACCTAAACTATGTTGGAAAGAATAAACCTAAAAAGAAAAATATTCGTCAAAATCTTCATTCAGAGTATATACCTGGTTATAAGCTCAATGTATAACCTCTTTGTGAAAGACAAGGGAGAAGATGATATGTTAAAATATCTTCATAAAAAAAATATATTGAATATTTTCAATTCCCTTTCTGGATGTGAATAGTAATTAGATTATTTTGTAACTCTTTGTGTAACTGAAAAGAACATAAGCATGTCTCTCATCACATAAGGTTCAGAAGGAGTGAAGGACTGCTTTTACTTTAAAGCTAAAATGATTTTGAGCTCCTACTAAAGCGACCACTATATCATATCATCGAAAAAAAATATCATCGAACTTAAATTCTGCGTGATAATGTTTGGATATGAGTGATTAGCTTGAAGGTTCACCAGGAAAAGTTATAATGTTTGGATATGAGTGATTAGCTTGAAGGTTCACCAGGAAAACACGCAGTCAAAAACACATATTCAGCCACTCAGACCATCCTTAAATTAAAATCAGTATCATCTACCAAAGCATATGCATAAATAATTAAATAGTCCAAAAATAGAAAACACTTTTTTAAGACATAATTATCTATTTTCATATCAAGGATAATAAAAAGGTAAGAAAATAAAAAAAATAGAGATTTTAATGTACTCACCAGCAAATGGGGAGAGAGTGTTCTGTTTGTTGTAGATGTGATGGGTAGCATGCAGATGTTTGTAAAGTGGTTTTATGTCGTGCAGCTCTCTGTGCATCCAATAAATACCACACTCTACAATAATTAAATAAATTGCTAAATACAAAAGGTAGGGGAGCCATCCAACGTGGTATAATCTAGGAAAAGACTTTGTCCAGCCAATTTCCGTCAGGTACTCAGAAATAGTTGGAAGTACACTGTACCAAGGCATGGCTTTCATTGCAACGGATATTTGCAACAGCATGGCTTTACGTGAGGGAATGGCATCTGCAGCAGGAGATTTCAATATATCAACAAAGCAGTGTTACAAAAGGTCCTAGTCCTATAATACATACCTTCTTAGACACATAATAAAGAATCACAGCACTGACACACGAAAACTAAATGCAAGGACACTTTAAAAAGTCATTAGTCTGGGCCATGGAAACTCTAAAAGAGTTCTAAATTTCTAATTAGTTGAATTTGATGTATGCTGACTCAGAAACCTTCTAGAGCCAATTAAGCATGGAAATAAAGAACTCAGACTTCTGTAACAGCAGCAATGTAGAAACATATTATTTCATGCAACTTCCAGACATGGAGCAAGAGGTAAAGCTATTTCAGTGGAAAGACAAATGAAATCAGCTTATCTCTCAATTGTGGATGATAAAACATAACTACGCTGACAGTCGACAAGCTGTAGTCAAGGGTAATCCATTATATCATGTTTCAAGAAGACATCAAACTGCAATAGGTGAAGTAGAATACGAATGGAAATTGCCGTTTATTGATGACTAACAATTACTATAATTTAGAATGAAAAGCTAATGAAAAATGTATAGGGCTATCTGAATGAGGCTCTAGTCAATATATCTAGGTAGAGCATAAATAATCTTATTGACTAAACTAGTGAACAATCCACTGGTGGTATGACCCCTGTTGAAAATTTTACAGTTGCATGCTTTAAAAATCAGATTAGTATTTGTAATGGTGAAAATGGCCCAAGTAAGCTGCAATCAAGAGAGCAGAAAACAAATACTAATGGTGAAAATGACCCAACTAGGCTGCCATCAAGAGAGCAGAAAACAGATGTTTACTGCATCTTGTTAAGACCATAGTGGAATGTCATAAAACCCTCTAGTAATGCATAATGATTAGTAGTCATTTCAAAAGTAAAGGTAATACCACAACTATAACAAAATTCCAGCACCACATACAGTCAACTGTAATCTAACAAAACAGAACTCCAACAGTACTGTATGTCTTATTGGGAGAAAAATGCACCATGTTTGGTTCAGTGATTTTTCCCTGAACAAGGACAAACAAAGGTCCCTAATATTTGCTTAATGCTCATTGAAAGTTCAAAAACTTTCACATATCTGTCTCTACAGCATATTATTTATTTGTAAAATAATCACAATTAAAATAAGATGTCACACAAATACAAATGAGAAAACTCACTAAACAGTGCCTGTGTTCGGCTACATTGCAAATAAATCATTTTAAATTAACCAGCCTGAAAAGAGAACAGAAAATTAAAACCCAAAACCAATCTAATCCAAATTTTAATTGATTTCGATTTTTCAATTCAGTTTTCTGTTTGGAGTAGATTTGCCCACCCTTAGGCTGCATTTGGATAAGGCATTTGAAGGGAGTAATGTAATTTTTTGGAGTATTTAAATGACAAAATAGTTTGTTTGGATATTAAATTGGAGAATTTTGAAAATTGCAGAGAAATTCTACCGAGCATTTTGTTACACGCAAAATGAAGAATTTAAAATACCACCTTTAGAGGTGGCATTTTCCAAATCCTCTCATCCCCTTCTCTTTGGAGTGTTGGTTATATTGAAGGAAAGGAGAGAATCATTGATGATGACGTGGATGTGAACTCAAGTCTAAAGAATGGGAAACAAAAATAAAAAGAATGACTTCAATGATTCCAGTCCATGCTGAAGGTAGCTTGAGAAATCGGCTTTGGTGAAAGTTTAGGCTCTCACCGAAGGCCATTGCCAGCGCAAATGAGCTCTGGCAAGCTTGCCACCATGGATGACAATGATGAGCTTCTCCATCAGAAGATCTAATAGCTTCTTTGTCCGTGCACTCAATTTCAGCTATGCTCTTGTTGCTTCCCATAGAGTTCATGGAGTATTTAGATCTCATTGTCAAGGTGGCAGATGTGGCACCGGAACTGCCGCCATAGTTGATGACGTTGAGCATGGACTGGAATCATTGAAGTAAGCATGGATCTATGACAGTGGCCTCGTAACTCAAATCACAGAGCTTTCAAAGCAAGCTTGATAGCTTCATTCGCAATTTTATAAATTAAACTCTACAAGTACCAAACCATTCATAGCATCCAAACAAACTTTCTTACAAATGACATCAATTAAATTGCTGCAATTCAATTTCACAGTATTTCAAAATTCTTGAAATTTTTAAATGCCTTATCCAAACACAACCTTAGAGAAAAGGAGGCAGCCAAGCGCAAGATATGAACAAAACCTATTTTTTTAGTTATAAAATGTTAAAATCAAAATTTTAAAGAAAACAATAAAATTATCATTGACCCATTTTGTGATTGTAATAAAAGGAAGCTGATAATAAAAAATCAGATATCAGTAGAAACACTTGAATCAGAATAAAAAAAACAGATAACCACTGAAAATCACACACTAATGAATTCCAAAATCCAATTGAACTTCAATTTCTCACCCCAGAAGATTAAAGAAACTAGAATCACAGATAGTGAAGCAAAAACAAGAACCCAATTTTTTTTTTAAAAAAAAAACATAAAAATCGAAACAAGAACAACAAAGAAATCAGATTAACAAACAAAGCAAAACCCACGTCACATGAAAGCCCAAAAATGAAATATTTCACAGTATTGAACTGATAAAAGAAAAGAAGAGACCTTTGGGGACATAAACGTTGCGTTTCCAATAGTAAATGTAGAAGCACCAAGAGAAACCAGAGATGAAGTAGAGAAGGACACCACCAATGTAGTTGCGGAGCCATGTCTGTAAGAAGCGAGGGAGTGGGTCCCACATGCAATGCGGCAAGAGTGTGTCCAGAACGATGTTGTTGTACCAGTCAGAGTCATCAGCGAAGAGTCGACGGTATTCACTTGTTGAGTCCTCCATGGAAGGAACAACAAGAACACCAAGAATAGAAGAGAGAGAGAGAATGAGTGTGCGTGTGTGGCGTTCGTGAATGTCTATGCTTTTGTGTTTTGTGAGGTCTGAGGTGGAGGATTGGGTGTTTTGTGCGTGAATAATACTCCCACCGTCCTGTCACGTTTACAAATTTATACCAAAATATAACCCTCTAATATTAAATATTTTTTATTAATTATATCCTTAAATATTTTACTTTACATTTATGATAATAATTAATATATCAATGATTAATAAGGTTAATTTGATAAAATTATCATTTTGCTTCTTTTATTTATTATTTTTTCTTAAACTATGTGATTTAATCAAATATGACATATATATTGGGACGGAGAGAGTATTGTTTTTAGTACATAAATGATTATTAAGAAGATTCAATAGGACGGTATATAATTATTCTATCGATCATACTAACGAGTGTCCTTAGGGTACTCTTTAAGAAAACCCAAAAAAGTATATTACCTGTTCAAATATTAAATACATCAATTTTCAATGAAAAACTTATTTTCTTGCTTTTTTTTAACTCGTTAGCATTCTCATTATTCTATTAGTTTAATTTATATGCATCATCAAGTGTCAACCAATCAGAAATCAAAATATAAAGGGTGACTTTTCAGATAGTTAGAATAAGAGTCAAATAATTTAATTGATGTGATAAGTTATGATTGGTTAATAGTGTAAAAAAGTACATATCAATTAAATCCTTATTCTATTAATAAGGTAAAGTAATAATGATAGAAATGGAGGGAAAATGATTTTTTATAGCATTCTTGATTTTAGTTTATGAGCATAATTTTGATATGAAGTTATTGGAAAGTTTTTTTTTTTATATTGTTGACCAATCATACATCATCTTATGAGTGACTCTTAAGGTAATTAATATAAAATTATCAAAAAAAGGTAATTAATATAAGAGAAATGTTAACAACACACTCTTTAATACTCTTTTTTCAACACACACTCTCATTGGTTGAAATTCATGTGGATCCTACAAAATTTAAGTGGGACCCACATGAATTTCAACCGAGAGAAAGTGTATTGAAAAGAAAGTATTAAAGAGTGTGTTGCTAAAATTTCTCTTAATATAAAAATCAAATATTTCTAATGATGAATAATGCATTATTAGTTATTAATGTAAAAAAGTATTGTATAGTAATGGTGTATTCTACTTAAATCCTTAGCTTATTGTACAAAAAAAAATTCCTTAGTTTATATCCCCCTTTATTCTTGTTTAAGAAATTATATTAATAAAGTGTTTGGTGCTACGGTGAAAGCATCAAAATCACGTCCAATTTGGTCCACCCTGAAAGCTAATGTCCGGAGCTTCCACGTTTTGAGAAAACAAAACTACCCGTCACTCCTACCATGATAATGTTCCAACATGATGAAGCCATCACCGAAACAAACATGCACTAACTTACTTTGGTATTTATGTTGTTATAACTTTTTTTTTTGTATGCACCAAAGGTATCCTTAATTAATAGCCGGAGATTAATCCCTTGTATGGCTAGAGATCACGAGTTTTGTCTATCTCAACCAAGGCCTACTCAAGCTTAAAGCGGCCCAAGTCCTTACTTTAGGTCTCTCAAAAAAAATATTTTTTTATTTAAAAAAAGTCCATTTTATATTTTTTTTAATATTATCCTTTTGATATGTTTTATACATTAACAAACATAAGTTAGCTCATTTGGTATAAAAGTTTATCATTAACTGTAAGATCCAGGGATCAACTCCCCGTTGTGTATGAAACCCTAAGAAAATCTCCTCTCTTTCTCTCGTCTCCCTCACAGTCTCACAAACTGCGGCAAGGGTGGTTTTGGGCCATTTTGGCCTAAAACCACCCATTTACTTCGCTTTTTCTATTCTTTTTTTTTTTCATAAGTCGGTTTTCCATATAGATCTGGTTCTTTTGTGTGGGTTTTCCACATAGATCTGGATCTTTTTGTGTTTTTTCCCTTGTTCTTCGTAGTTTTGGTGTGGCTTTATTTGGTTTCCCGTCTTGGTGCGGTGTTCGTTTGTTCCAGATTGACAGATCTACTTCGATCTATCACAGATTTGATCAAGGCTTGAATCTCAATGCTACAAATCCGGAAGCATGGGTATTCCGGTGATTTTGATGATGTCACTTTTGTAGGCAATTTGACTTTGCTGTATTATGCTTTTAACCTGAGTGCTGTGAGTTTGGTCGCAGTTTCATCCTTTTCGGTTTTAGCAATTTTGGATCTGTATTGTCATCGATGTACTCTATCAATTTGAATAAATGAATGTCTTTCCTTGTCAAAAAAAACTCCATGTTATGTACTAAATAACTAATAATTTAATTTTTTAAAAAGACCTCATCATAAAATTTGCTTTAGGTCTCAATAGGTGTTGGATCGATCCTGCTTTCAACAAAGTTTTTTTTCATACATACAACAAAAATTGAATCTTTACCAATATAATTGAGGAACCCAACTATCTACAAACTCTGTGTATCCTTATTGATTTATGTTGTGAAAACTTATTGTACTTATTTCTTGAGATATATATTGTTATTACAGTTATTTTCTTGATGGTTATATTATGGTTACACTTCGTGGAGGTACGGAGGTCGGCATAATTTTTAATATAAAAATTGTTTCATGTATAATTAAGTTTCCTCTGTATTCCTAACTTCAATACCTTAACACCGCTATAATGAAAATATTAGTTAATAGTATATTAATTATATATGGGTGTCGTTTTCAAAGAAAAGAAAAAGATTCTCCCTGAAATCTAGAGCCGTCTCTCTCTCAACCTTCCCTCTACTCCTCTCTTCTTTCTTTCTCATTCACCAGAGGGGGTGGTTTTGGGCCATTTTTTGGCCAAGAATCACCCCTCTACATCTTTTTTTCTTCTCCTTCTTATCTAAATCAGTTATTTTTCCACATAAATTTGATTTTTCTTCCATGTTTTTCAATGATTTCGTTGTCCGAGTTCTGCGTTATTTTATTCGTCGTCTTGGTGCGACGTTGTTTGGTTTCCCGTTTTGTTACGGTGTTCATTTGGTTTAGATTGGCAGATCAGCTTCGATCCATTACAGATTCAATCAAGACTTGGACGTCAACGTTACAGATCCGGAGGCATGGGTATTCCGGTTACTTTGATTTTGTCACATTTGTAGGCATTTTGCCATTTTATACTATTAACCTGGGTGCTATGAGTATATTCGCAGATTCATCCTTTTCGATTTTTAGCGATGTTGAATTTGTGTTGTTTTCGATGTATTTTTTTAATTTGAATAAATGAATATCTTTTTTAATAAAAAAAATTATATATGTGTGTCTTGATGTGATTTTCAAAATGTGGTGGCAATATTATTGGCTTTTTTAAAAATATAAATATGATCATTCATCAAAATCATAAAATTAATTATAATAGAGAATGAATTCTTTGTATACTTTTAAATCTACTCTAAGTGTGGATTAGATTTCCGGGGTTAAGCTTGGTTTTTCTATGATGAGAGTTTTTTGTTTGCTATAGCCTCTTGATAATCTGTTTGCTTATCATATTTTATCTATTATTTTAGAGTGGATTTTAATAAATAAGTTGAGTTGAATGATTGATTTTATTCAAATTTAATTTTGTTTATCTATTTTAGTGTTTAGATTTAATTTTATATTTTATTACTTTTATTTTTATTTTAATGAGTGTTTTATTATATTTTGTATTTTGTGTTTTTAGAAAGTTATCAAGTAAGAAGGAGAAGCAATGTAATTAAAGAAGAAAACATGAGCTCCCGGAGAGAGGCAATTTGACTTTTCTTGGATTCGCAAAGGATGGCCCACGTGAAGTCATGAGCAGATTCAATTGTTTGGCAATTGAAAGGGTGAAATCACCATGGAGCCCAAAGAATTCCGTTAGAACTTAATTTGGCAATTGCCAAATATGAAGCGTCAGGCCTACGTATACAAATTGAATTAAGATTGAATCCCTTAAAAAGAGGAAGCATCAACGCAAACTTGAAGCAATTTGTAGAATTGAAATTGAAAAGATGATAACCCCCTTGAATTAGAGATTGAGAAAAATAAGGTGATTTTAATTGGTTTCAATCAAATAAGGCAAATTCAATTAGAGATAGAGAAGAGAAACATATTAGTTCAGCGGGAAGGAGTTATGCACACTTCCTATAAGAAGTGCCACAGTGCCTCATAAGAGGATATTCACAATTTCTGTGAACTCTTCATAGTTTTAGTTTTTTTTTTTTCTTCTTCTTTTATTTTAGTTATGAACTAAACCCTTTTTCTAGGGTGATGATGTAACCGCGTCATGACAGTTTGGTGATTTATTTCAGTTTTTCTTAATTTATTCTTCTTCTCTATTTGTGTTTTATTTCCGTTCTTAATGCTTCTAATTGCTTGATCACCAATTAGATGATAGACTAATCATAATGAGATCGAGAGGAGATTTATGTGTCAAGGGTATTGAGATAAAACCATAAGGTTAATGCGGATAGAGATATACCGCAGGAGCCTTATGCAACTGCTATAGAGAATCATAGATCTTAATAAATTCTTTGATAAATAATCATCATAGAGATATAGTTGATTAGATATCAATGGGTAAATTTTAGTGTGCTCTAACCCAGACATTAAAATCAATTAGGATTCTTGGTTGACATTAGAAGTTGATTAAGAGATTAAGAAGAATTGATATAACTGAACCAAACTAAGTGGGATTAGGATTCCTTGTCTATGAGGAACTATATTCATAGTATTGGTGAAATCGGATTCCTAGAATTTTCTTTATTTGATTGTTCATCATTTTATTTTATTTTTCTAATCAGTCAATTCACAAAACTCAAAAATATTTATTTTCTAAAAATATTTATTTTCTTTTAGTGTTTCTTTATTTTCTTTTCAAACCAATTTATTGAAATCTAAATAGTTGTTGATTTTGCGAAGTGATACTTGGTCTCCCAATCCTTGTGTTCGATACTTGGTTTCTCACCGTTTTATTATTACTTGCTTCAATCCGGTACACTTGCCGGAGCCCATCAAGTTTTTGGCGCCATTGCCGGGGATTGGCAATATCAATATCATTAATAACAAAGGAGACTGCTACTTTAGACATTTTTTTTTTATTATTTTGTATATATTTGATTTTTTTTTCTTGAGTTTTGTTTGTGCTAGGTGGATGCAACACATGGACCATTATTATTATCAAATGCAAGAATATCAAATTGATTGGATCGTGTTTGATGGTATCGTTAATAAGCATGCAAAGTTATACTCTAAGGAGGAATGGAAATCCTATTTGTCATCTTTACCATCACCACCACACTTTTAGGTGAATCCCGATATGCTAGAATTTCTTTGGGAGATAAATGCCGAAGTTGTGATCCAAAGCATAGAGCGTCTAAAGGCGGAACAATTTGCCATGATTCAGGAGACGGAAATACGATTTGGGGAATATTCTAAAGAGAAAACAGCCCAACTAAGAAACTGGATGCAAAAGTTAGAAGTGCAAGCTAGGGAATTCTCCAAACTGCTAGCAGAAAAGCCACATGAAAACTCAATTTGAGGAGAATGTGGTGGCGAATATGGATTTAAAAGAAGAAGTGGTGGTGGAAGATGATTCAAAAAGAGAAGACCATGAAGTGGAAAACAAGGAAGAAATATCTCTCGTCGATCCTTTGCAAGGGATAAATGAGAAGAAGATTGACGTGGAAAACACTCACTTTACCATGCTTATTGATGAACTTGAAAATTCTGATTTGGATAAGTATATTGGTCTACATGCATGTGTGGATGCATCAAAGTTGGCTCCTAAAGGTGACATTTTTGTGCGTTATGGAGATTTCATTCGTGGAGCCATAGTTCTCAAGTCTTTCCTCCTACAATCACCATGCTTCAAGCCATGGGATCCAGGAGAAGTCTCATATATGATGAGCATTTCTTGGCTCTTCTTCCACAAGCAATGGGATCCTGGTGGAAGGTCTTATGTTTTGAGCACACCTTGGCCTTTATACCACAAGCTATGGAATCCGGGTGGTTTCTAAACTTTTCTCTTAATTTGTTTCTTGCTTTGTATAAATTGGTTGCATCGTGTTTTTTTTTTGAGTTATGTTGGTTTTTAGTGGATTAATTGTGTTAAGCCCCATTTGAAAAATGTCATGCCTCTTGAACCATCATGCATATATATTCCTTTTTGATGAACTTGAAACTATGTAGGATTGAATTTAGAGAAAGAAGTGTCATAACTTTAATGCATGATTCATGACAAGTTTGGGGTGTTGGAGTTCTTGGCATAATTGCTTATATTGGAATGGGTCTCTAATGTTTGTCCTGGTGAGTTATTCGAGCTTCCAACATGATTTATTCTTTTGGTAAGAGACACTATTGAGTTGCATGCTCTTAGGTTTGATTGAATCTTGTCTATTTTCCATGATAACATCTTGCATGAGTATGATAAAGGCATTTTATTGGAATAACCATTTTTGGCCAAAAAGCTTTCCTAATGTTTTTCATTGTTTGCCCTCTCGAGCCTTAAGCTTATTCTTTGTTTGCCCACTTTTATGCCTAAATTGAAAAACCATGTTTACCAACCCGAAAGGATTAAGTGAGCATTGGTGCATTATTGTGTTGCTTGGGGACAAGCAAAGCGTCAAGTTTGGGGTGGCATATTTGGAAATATAAATTTTGTGGAGGTACGAAGAAGAAAGAATGAAAGGAAAAAAAATGTTGAAAAAGTTGCAAAAAAAAAAAAAATCAATAATACAATTGTCGCCCAGCGAAAATAAATTCGCTTGGCGAATGGTTCGCTTGAAAAAACGCTAGCTGGATCGCCTCGCGAAGTGGTTGTCGCCCGGCGAACTTGTTCGTTCTAAAAAATGCTCTCTGGATCGCCTCGCGAATGGATTGTCGCCCGGCGAATTGTTCGCTCGAAATAACACCCTCGGGAACGCCTAGCGAAGGGATTTTCGCCAGGCGAAACAAAAAAATAAAAAGTTCAAAAAATAAATCCAATGCTTTTTTATTCCCTAGGGTGCTTAGCTTTTATTCTCCTTTCTTACCTTCCTTACATCCTGGCCTCATTACAACCTTGACAAGTCCTTTTGACTCTTGCATGCATGTGATTGTGTGATTGAGATAAAAATCGAACTCATGGAGTGTGTGCTTGATAAGTTAAATTTGAGAGAAACGCTAGCCTAGACACTTGAGTGATTAAGTGACTTAGTTGCCTTTGTGAGGTTGGAGATCCAATCATTGTCATTAAATGTGCTAAGCTCTTAAGACTCCAAATTTTGATTGATGATCGCATGGTTGTGTGACTCTCTCTTCTGGCCATCTTTAAATTCATCTTACAAGTTGATTGTTTTGATCTATGAAAGACATCATTGAATTAAATTTTTGTGGCTATGGTGTGGCAAGTGTGGGGCTTACATGATTTTTGGTCCATTGATTTTGATGTCAACTCATTTGTTTTTGTGTTAGTCATGTCTTTTGAATTTTTGTTTGCTTGAGGACAAACAAAGTTTAAGTTTGGGGTATTTTGATAATCCGTTTGCTTATCATATTTTATCTATTATTTTAGAGTGGATTTTAATAAATAAGTTGAGTTGAATGATTGATTTTACTCAAATTTAACTTTGTTTGTCTATTTTAGTGTTTAGATTTAATTTTTCATTTTATCACTTTTATTTTTATTTTAATGAGTGTTTCCTTATATTTTGTATTTTGTGTTTTTAGGAAGTTATCAAGTAAGAAGAAGAAGCAATGTAATTAAAGAAGAAAGCATGAGCTCCCGGAGAGAGGCAATTTGACTTTTCTTGGATTCGCAAAGGATGGCCCACGTGAAGTCATGAGCAGATTCAATTGTTTGGCAATTGAAAGGGTGAAATCACCATGGAGCCCAAAGAATTCCATTAGAACTTAATTTGGCAATTGCCAAATATGAAGCGTCAGGCCTACGTATACAAATTGAATTAAGATTGAATCCCTTAAACAGAGGAAGCATCAGCGCAAACGTGAAGCAATTTGTAGAATTGAAATTGAAAAGATGATAACCCCCTTGAATTAGAGATTGAGAAAAATAAGGTGATTTCAATTGGTTTCAATCAGATAAGGCAAATTCAATTAGAGATAGAGAGGAGAAACATATTACTTCAGCGGGTAGGAGTTATACACACTTCCTATAAGAAGTACCACAGTGCCTCATAAGAGGATATTCACAATTTCTGAGAACTCTTCATAGTTTTAGCTTTTATTTTTTTTTCTTCTTCTTTTATTTTAGTTATGAACTAAACCCTTTTTTTAGGGTGACGATGTAACCGCGCCATGACAGTTTGGTGATTTATTTAAGTTTTTCTTAATTTATTCTTCTTCTCTATTTGTGTTTTATTTCCGTTCTTAATGCTTCTAATTGCTTGATCACCAATTAGATGATAGGCTAATCATAATGAGACCGAGAGGAGATTTATGTGTCAAGGGTATTGAGATAAAACCACAGGGTTAATGCGGATAGAGATGCAACTGCTATAGAGAATCATAGATCTTAATAAATTCTTTGATAAATAATCATCATAGAGATAAAGTTGATTAGATATCAATGGATAAATTTTAGTGTGCTCTAACCCAAATATTAAAATAAATTAGGATTCTTGGTTGACATTAGAAGTTGATTAAGAGATTAGGAAGAATTGATATAACTGAACCAAACTAAGTGGGATTAGGATTCCTTGTCTATGAGGAATCTATATTCATAGCGTTGGTGAAATCGGATCCCTAGAATTTTCTTTATTTGATTGTTCATCATTTTATTTTATTTTTCTAATCAGTCAATTCAAAAACTCAAAAATATTTTTTTTCTTTTAGTGTTTCTTTATTTTCTTTTCAAACCAATTTATTGAAGTCTAAATAGTTGTTGATTTTGTGAAGTGATACTTGGTCTCCCAATCCTTGTGTTCGATACTCTGTTTCTCACCGTTTTATTATTACTTGCTTCAATCCGGTACACTTGCCGGAACCCATCACCTCTGCGGTAGGTAAACCAGTGAGGGTGGACAGGAACATGCTAAAAGTAAAGAGAGGGAAATTTGCTCAAGTTTGTGCAGAAATAGACCTGAACCAACCAGTGATGGGAAATGTTTGATTGAAAGGTCACTGTTATCGAGTAGAGTATGAAGGATTACACATTATTTGCTCGGAATGTGATTTTTACGGCCATGTCATTAGAGATTGTCTGAAGTTCAATTCCGAAGGTTGATGGTGGTAAGTCACCTGAAATTTCTTCACGGCAGGAAGTTAGTGTGGGGAGCCAATCACAATTAATACAAGCGAAAATAAAGGATCCCTAATAGGTACCAGTTGATAATTTGGAGGAACGATTACATAGTGATTGGTTAGTGTGGCTAAAAAAAGGAGACGATTTTGGAAAGGAATTAATTCAAGATCCTTGACTCAGAAAGGAAAGATTTTCCTAAAGTAACGGCTGAAAAAGAATATTCTTAGTCTTTAATTCCTCTAAGCATGAAGGGGGTTAAGGCGGGGACCAACTAGAAAAGAAAGAGAGGAAATTAAGGGCATGTTTTAAAGGAGAAATTAATAAGAGAGAGAGGAAAGATTTGGCCTACATTATTTAAAGATTCTTTTGAATTTTTCAGGACTTGTGGGCAATGCCAAAGAACATGAACCATTAATCACAGAAACGAGATGCCCCAACAGCCACGATTGTTTTATGAGGTATTTGATGTCTTGGGTATAGACTTTGTGGGCACTTTTCCTGTTTCTTTTGGTTTCTCTTACATTTTACTTGCTATTGATTATGTATCCAAATGGATAGAGACCAAGGCCACTAGAATTGGTGATTCTAAAGTTGTTGCAGATTTTGTTTGTTCTAACATTTTCTGCATATATAGAGCCATCATCAGTAGTGTTGGGTATATGGGCTTGGGCTCGTGGACACTCCGCTTAACCCATAATTCGTTCGAGTTAGGGCTAGACAAAATATAGGCTTGGTTAGCCCAATTCGTTTAACTCGCAGGTTAGACGGGTACCCGTGGACCACTACCTTTAAAAAAATTTATCAAAAAGTGAATTTTTTTTTATTAAATTGCTGCTTTCTAATGTATAGCAAAAAATTCAAAAATGCAAACTTTTATTAAATTGTTGCTTTTCAGTGTATAGCAAAAAATATGTCACTCAAGAATGAGGGTGAAGAAGAAATGTCAGTATTCTTGAATTCCAAGCTTTCTTTTTGCATATCTTTAATGATTTACTATTTCTTTATACAATCGATGTTGGTGGTGGAAGGCAGCAGAGATATACAAGTGGTTGGACATAAGTAGCATCGTACTTGGTTGCAAATTCGCAATAGATGATTTCCTCGATATTAGACGACATTTGAATTATGATTGCCTTTTCTTATGCTTTTTGTTTGGTTTGCAGGATGATTTCTTTTTGTTACCAAATAATTGCAAATGATAGAGCCGGAAATGGCATGACCACTCTATTAAAGATAGAAACAAGTTTTATTGTGCTGGGATCCACTGGATGCAATAATTACATTCAAAACTAATTGTATTTATTTCTCTAACAAGACTTTCCCATTAATTTCTTGTAAACATGCACTAAACCAAAGGAAAAGAAAAAATTAATGATGTTTAATGAACCCGCGGGCCATCCCGTTAACCCGCAGGCTAGGCCGGTCGAACATGGACTAGAGAAAACACATGCTCGTTAGCTTCGCGGGCCAACCCAGTCTGGTACGTTTAATTGCGGGCTAATGTGAGTCGAGCTTAAATGGACCGGGTTGGTCCGTATACGCAACTCTAATCATCAGTGGTCAAGGAACACACTTATGCAACAGAACCATGGGGGCCCTACTCAGAAAGTACAGGGTCGTGCATAAAATAGCAACACCATACCACTCCCAAACCAATGGCCAAGTAGAAGTGTCTAACAGAGAGATAAAGACAATTCTGGAAAAGATGGTGCAACCAAAAAGAAAGGACTAGAGCAAGCATCTAGAAGATGCTATGGGGGCTTACAGAACTGCTTATAAGGCACCTACATGAATGTCTCCCTATAGGTTGATTTTTGCAAAAAAAAGTTGATGATGACGATGGATGTGAACTGAAGTCTACAGAAAGCGAAACAAAGATAAAAAAAAATGACTTCAATGACTCCAATCCATGCTAATGGTAGCTTGAGAAATTAGCTCTGGTGAAGGTTTAGGCAATAATCGAAGGCCATGGCAGCACAAACGAGCTCTGGCAAGCTTGACACCATGGATGACAATGTTGAGCTTCTCCATTAGACAATAATGCAAACTTGAGCAATTGCGACATCAAACCCCGCCACATACTGATCAGTCAAAGCAACCTTACAAGAATGAACATTAGCCACCCATTGAGACTTCTGAGTTGTAAAGGAGTTTTTCAGATTACTTATAGATTTCTTCGCATCCTCAACTTTGGTGGCAACCAAGTTCTTCTCATCCTCAGTAGACTTAGCCATTTCTTTGGCCTTATTGACTTCATTAGTGAGGTGCTCACAATGCTTAGCAAGGGTGTTCCTCCCTTTACTAACATTCAACATTTGTTTCTTCAACCTCTCAATTTTAGATAACTCCTTCCTCATCTGATCTCTTTCTTGAAGTAGTTTCTTTCTCTCTCTCTCTCTCTCTCTCTCTCTCTCTCTCGGCCAGGTGAACCAACTCTGCAGTGCGCATGGCATAGGTTTTAATGGCTTCATAGCTTGAACTCATACTGTATTTTTGTAATACCTCGGAGTCAGCAGTGTGTGCCAGATGGGAATCAATGATTTGTTGTGGATTAAAATCATGACCTCACAAGGTATTAGAAGTAGCATGTGAAAAATCAAACCACTTCCTTTTGGGAGCTGGGTTCTTCTTTTTTGAATGAGTGGCTAAACTAGAAGGTTGAACATGTTGAGAGATAGCCCCAACTTCATCCTTCTCGGCATTGGCGACTTTCCCTATCTTCCAAGAAGGAGATGGTGGTTGAGAAGTGTGTTTCTTGGTCAAAATTGCGACCTCCTCAACAGCCGGACAAGGATGTGGATTAGCAAATTCAGCACCAGCTCGAGCTTCCTTTTCCTGCCCGAGTCAAAGTTTCCTCATCTCAATAAGAGAGAGCTTAGATTCCATTGTTCCTGCGAAAGAAGATTAATCAGTAAAAAGAAAGCAGGAAATTAATGCATAACAAATAAAATGGCGAGCAACTATTGAAACTTACGCCTAAAAAGCTTTTTTGGTTTACGAGAAGTGAGCAATCTCAAAATACCAGAGCAGCTAATAGGAGCGAGCTAGGAAATGAAGTCAATGTCGACTCTTAAGTTTTGAGACAAGCTGAAATAAGACACTGAAAATCGAGAAGGAGAACGGGTCCAATAAAAGGGAAACCTCAGATCCCTTTCTCGTTCAAAAAGAAGGCATACTTCCCAATGCAGACCTAACTTTAAAAAACTCAATTTTCTAGTTGAATTTGTAAGAAGAAGTAAAAGGAGAAAAAATTTGATTATTGTGTTGGTCGTTCAAAGATACCCAACTTGAGTGGGAGCAACGTTTAAAATGGACAATATCTGACATCAGAAGGGAAAAAAAAGGAAGTTTAACTTTCAATTGGGCGAATAGGGTTTCATACAGAAACACAAACAGAAGTTCAGGCTCCACGCATCTCATG
Source organism: Ammopiptanthus mongolicus (assembly GCA_039655645.1). Taxonomy (NCBI): domain Eukaryota; kingdom Viridiplantae; phylum Streptophyta; class Magnoliopsida; order Fabales; family Fabaceae; genus Ammopiptanthus; species Ammopiptanthus mongolicus. Next base: position 82,925,681 of record CM077347.1, read on the forward strand.
AACACCCGATCATACTCAGAGAAGGGGAGCAGGACAAATAATTTTCTTGTTCAGAAGAAGAAAGTTTAATCTCCCTTCCCAGTTCAAGCACAGACTCTTCAGTTTGGTAACACGAGAAAAACCCTACCACATCAAGATGAGCCCACTCGTAACTAGAGATAGTAGGAATTAGGGGAGAAGGTAAAGCGACAGGATTTCTAACATGATTGTTAGATGATTATGAAGGATCATTCTTTGGGTTAATGGAACTTGAATGAGATGAGGTTATTTATAGACAAAGAAAGGAAGACGATGATGAGTCTTCGAATATCAGAATTTCAGGGTTTGTGGTAGGGGCGTCGTTAGGTATGGGGGTGGGGCCAAGATTTCTAGGTGGACTTGAAGAGTTCATAATGAAATTGCTAAAAGGAGCAAAGAAGGAGAAGGACATACAAGGGAAAGAGTAGGGAATGAAGTAAAATGAGAAAATCGCAGTGGAGTAAGGAGGGTAAGGGAAGGTTTAAGATGTGGAAATAAAGAGTTAAAGAAGCTATTTACAAATGGGGGTAATTAGGAGAAATGAATCGACCAAAGCACGATCAACGAAAGGAGTTGTTGTCATTAAAGGAGAAATCAATAAAGGGTAAGTGTAGTCGTGTAATAATAGCTGCATCAAGAAAAGACACAAAGCAGCAATCATGGCGTGGAAAGGAAAAGACATGATATATCAGAGGCGTGTAGCTCAAGACGCGTGAGTGATGTGGGATGGTTGATTGTCCGAATCTATTACAATGAGAGAGAAAGGTAAAAGTAGAAAGGTATAACTTTTCAAGAAAGTGGATACTCGATCAACAAAGCTCTTTTGCTTTAACAAAGCTTAGAACTTGGGGGACTTGTGTATCATCGCGGAAGATTGGGATCTCATAAGGTCGGGCCGAAATATAACCTTAAACATAAAAGACGTGGAAAGTTTGTAATATGGGCGGTAATAGAGAAACTTAGGTAATATAAATAGGAGGGAAAAGGGTTGGTATTGTCAAGCGATTGAATGTACTCATTGTCATTAGTTCTTTATACTCTTATCCAGTGAGAAATAAAAAGGTATCATTTGAGCTAATATAGTGAATAGATCACAGCAATATTATTCTTGTGATATCTTGATTGCTGGATATTTGGAGGAACAATTATCATTGCACTTTGATTGTCAGTGAACAATTCGAAGTCGTTATCCTTACACTTTCATTCCCAGTGAAGAAACTTACGGGGAATGATTACTCTGAGATGCTCTTTTTGCACTATGTTGTTATAATATAATTATTTCTACAAATTTAAGATTTTTTTATTCATTCACAAAAAAACAATTATTATTTTTTAATCCTTATATGGTTTAGATTTATGGATGAGTGATTTTATTGTTCAACGGCGTTATCTATCTGAAACTTCTCAAGGCAATTGAAGATAACCATAACTTGTTGAGATCCCTCGATTTTATTCTGCATATCTATTTGTATTTATTTTATTTTAAAAATCCTTTTGCATTTAATTTATATCTATAGTATTTTTTTTAACTGTTGGGGACATATTTGAAGAAATGAAAAAGGCAACCATTTTCAAGTATTCTCTTTATCTATTAGTATAGATTAGTATAGATATAAATTACCCTTTTTAATAAAAAAACCCGTATTATAAGCACTTAAATAATTAAGAGCGCTCATTCATATCGACTTGATGATCCCGAAATCTGAACTGAACCAAATAAATTGGTTCGAATTATTTCTTTGTTCAAGACTGAACCGAACAAATCAACTCGATGATAATTGGTTCGATGCTTGGATTTAATAATTATGGAACCGAACCGAACCAATTACTATATTTTATTATTTATGTATATTTTAATATATTAATATTTATAGATTTAGATTTTAATATTTGTCATATTTTAATTTATATATTTTTTATATTTTAATATTTTCAAGTCCAATCTGATCCGAAACCACCTGTTTTTGAACGAATTAGTTTGGTTTGAATTTCCTAGAAAAAAACTACAAATCCAAATTGAACTAATTGATTTTGATTGACTTAATTTTTTTTTATGTAAATCCGAACCAACCGGAAAACATCCCTATAAATAATCATGCCTAAATTTTCTCATGAGTCAGGATTATATCCGATAGTTAGAAACTAATCCCTCCTAACACGCATTATCTCACCGAACAAAGTCTTTTGCAATTATTAGTCAAATTTTATGAGTGCCGCTAGGTTTTTGTTTTAATATATATATATTTTTTTAAAATGACAGTAAAAATTTATTTACTACTCATCTATCCTGATGAAATTTCTGCTAGTTTTCTAGTATTTTCGGAAGAAATAACAGCGAATAAAAAAAAGTTCAAAATCATCTCGAACAAGAGCAATCATAGAAAGGCCAAAAAAAAAACGAAGAGAGAATGGAAAGGGAAGAAGAGGAACGGAGAAGAGAAGCGGCAATCGCATCAACACCGTGTTTGCAACCCAATTTCAAGCCCAAAGGACCACTCACCAAAGATCACCTCTCAAAGTTTCGTGTCGGTACTCTCCTTTTCCTTTAAGTTTCGTGTTCTGTTCTCAACATTTTTTGTGATTTTCCAACATTCATAAAACATTGGAAAATGAAAATTTGAGGTTTTTTTAACATTCTGGGATATGGGTCGTTTTGCTATATTTGTTTATTGGCTGATGGATGTTGTTGTGATGTGTGAGGGAATGGAGGAAAGGAGCGTTGGTGAGGATTTTTGAACTTTCAGAAAAAAGCTTTGCTGCCTTGGTGGTGTTTGACAATTCGTTTGAATGGAAATGGGAACTCAATTTGTGCTGTGGGTTGGTGATGGGGGCGCAACTTGGAGAGGATGAGTGTTTTTTCTTGGGTGAGATGGTGATCAAGTGTTGTTGTGGCTAAGATGATGATTGAATAAGGTGGTGGAGAATGGATGGTGGGTGTTGTTGTGGTGAGGGAAAATGATTACAAGTCTCTCTTTCTACGGATTTGGATTCCCTGCATTCAAAATCCACTATATTCACTGCATTCACTCGTATGCACCATTGGATCATTGTTATTTCATTTATTTAATGCACACTCAAATGTATCTAGTGGTGCATATGAATGAATGTAGTGAATTTTGAATGTAAGGAACCCAAATCCCTCTTCTACTCACCGAGACAACCAATCAAATTCTTAATATTCACTAAAATAACTATTCAAAAAGACGACAAAGCCCTTACTAATCTTATTTTAAAGTTATTGATTGGATGCGCCCAGTAAACATTTCTATAAAAGATTTATTCTTGGTGATATTCCCTAGTAATTAACATTGTCTAAACATTCAAATGTTATAGGAACTACACAGGAAGCGCTTACAACTCAAGTCAAAATCAAAGTTTAAGACAAAATCTAAAGGTTCTTTTTATGATTTTGTTATTGTTGTTGTTCTACCCGAGTTAAAAAGTCTTCAAAATGTCCTCCTAAGTTATTTTGTTTTTTTCTTGTAGATGGTGCCACTGCCAACAAATCACAAGGCAATGATCTATCAAGCCAAAACAATGGAGCTGAAGCTTTAAAAGTTGATAACAAAGAACCAATCCTATGGGATTGTGAAGGCCTTAATAGCATCAATCATGACTCAAAGGATAATAGTGTATCTGTGCTTTCTGCACCAAAGAAGCAAAAATTGCATTGGGGGTATAACTCTATCATTTGGTTAATAGACCATACTTTGCAATAGTTTCTTTCATTACTTGTATCAGAAATGCCTATTCTAACAGCACACATCACTAATTGTGTTTATAAAGAGATTCTTACATAAACCTAGAGCGTACCTAGGTTGGGTGCACTAGGCCAATCACATCATTAGTTATAGTAATTGTGGCAATTAATTATTAGTTATCTATTTAATTAATAATGTGATTGGCTTAGTGAAATCAACTTGGGTGCTTCGAGTTTATCCCAGAATTTCTCGTGTTTACTATTGTTAGAGTCTATGAAAAATAGGTCATGACATCTTTTTATATCTTATAATATTTTATAGTATCCTGGATGATCTTTTAGGACTTATTTCTTATTTACATTCTCTTATTTGTTTCTTGTTTAATTAGGACTAGGAGTCTACTTAATATAAATAGGATTGTTGGATTTGTCTTTTGTATCACATCAAATCAATATCAATATCTGATTATTCTGAGTCTCTATTTCTTCTTTCCTTCTTTGTTACCTAAAACCCTTTAATTCTACATGATGGTATCAAAGAGGTATCATTCTTCATTACCTGTCCTATCACTATTTCGTGGTCTAGTTCTCAACAATTTGGAACTCCAATTAGCCACTTCTCTTGCCATGTTCTCCTTCCGGCACTCTCCATTGCCCCTTTCTCCTGTCCGTGTCTCCAGTGGCAGTTCATCATTGTCCGTGGGTATTTTACCTCACTGCTGACACCACCATCTGTCATCTTCAGATTGGTCAAGACCTGAAATAGGGCTGCCATCATACCCTACACACATCGCAACAAGCTCCAAGCGTTCGGCAGCACGTGAGGGCGCATTTGGGGAAATCTCTGGCCGCAATTGAAGCCTCCAAACTCGCTTGATCTCCTTGGTCCAAACCTGGCTCATCTTTTTCAATTTGTGACTTAAGTTGATAAGCACACCTACTAGTACACATTCACGTATTGTTTCTGTTTTTGGCCATTGTACACTGACCCATGGCTGTTTCACCTCCTTTCCTGGAAACTCCCCCGCCGCTGCTTGGTCCTGTTTTAGGCTTCTAGCACCTGTTTCTTCTTTAGTGTTTGTCACGCCATTCTTTTCCCACTAATCAATCAAATCAATGGTTTGCCTTCCCACCTACAAGCATTCCAGTGGTATTTTTTTCCTGCGGATGAATCATACTAGTGGTGACTTCTCTTCCCCAATCATTTGGATGGTAACTTGTATTGGTTATGACTCACACCATCTCTGCTCTTTTTCCAGATGCATTGGCCCCATCTCTGTCCTAGATGCTTTGGCCCTGTTCTTTTGTCAGAAATGCTCTGCCACTGTCTCTGTCCTAGATGCATTGGCCCCATCTTCCTCTTAGGTGCTTTGTCCCCAACTCTTTGTCCCAGATGCACTGACCCTGCCTCTTTCCCAAAAGTAGTTGTCTGCCACTATCACACAGTTTTTGTTCTATCACATTATCAACATATCTATATCAATCTTATATTGTTTTAAGTCTCTATTCTCTCTTTTCCTCCTTCCTTACCTAAAACCATCTAATAATACTGTAGTTATATTAATACATTTGTTTATTTATTATGTTTCACGTGAGCATTTTACAATCCTAGTTAATATGTCTGTTATTATACTTGTAGGCTTGACACCAAGGAGAGGTGGGAGAGGAAATCCAACATGTAGATATCACCATGGAACTTCAGTGAGGAATCCTTGCAATTTCATCAAAATGTCTAGAAAATAGCTATTGAGTTTTGAGCATGCCCTGGAACTGCTCAAGTTATGTTACACATGCAGTACATAATAAGGGAACATCAGTTATTCATGTTTTGGGGCTTGAAAGTTGACATGTATTATCATGCTTATCAGTAACTCTGCCCTGGTTCGTATAGCAAGTATAAAATGGTAGACAACGACGTAATTACATCATATAGAGTTTTAATTTGATAATATTAGCATGATCAATAATGTAACCATGACCATCGAACAAATTGTTTGATCTTTATGTAGACAAAGAAAGCTATGAATTTCATTTTAGTTATGCTTCCTTTTTTATTTGCATTATATTTGCCTTTTCCATGTGCCCATTCTCCAACCTTGAGACTGTACACGTTATAGGTTGACTGCAAGAAATTTGAACAGGTCATTGTCATGCTGAATGTTTAAATACAAAGGACAAGACCCTTTGTGGCTCTTTGTTAAGATATTATAGCCTGTCAACTCTATGGATGCTCGTAGTGACAGCTTATTGTCAGAGGTTGGATTTTTTATATAACACAAAAACTAAAGTAATTTTTGAAGTCACAACATGTGGGTGCATGTTATGTAGGAGCATGACAGCCATGGTCCAGAGACCTTCTGATAAATCCAAAATGAAGAAAGAAACCCGGTGAACACCTTTTATGTCTCCATTTTAGCCACAGTATTGTAAGCAAGTTGGCTATTTGGTAATTCAAACCACAGCAATATCTGTATCAAGTGATATATTAGTTTCTATATGCCCAGGATTGTATATGAAGAAATAAGCTGGCACCTATGTAGTTATAACATTCGCCCATTATTCTCACTCGTGCAAATTCAAGGTTATTATTTATTCCAACCAGAAATTAACAAAAATATACAATTGGTGTCAATATTATTATGTGTTTATTATATCAAAAAAGCTCGAGAAAATTATAATTCTCAATTTTGAAGCTAAGACATCCATGTTATTAATCTGCCAATTGAAGTGATAATGTACTTGCTGATATCTAGCGTACATTTGTGACAAATTGTCAGTTCAACAAGATGGTACTAAATATAGATGCCTTACCAAAGCTCAACAATTTTGTTCCAATTTTTTGCACACAAGCAAGATTTTGGCTCAATAGGTTAGCCTGGCTATTGCTCTCACCAGACAAATGGTCACTGTAACGAGTAAACAAGTAGAAAGAGTCCTAAGGTAAACAAAAGGTTCTATGAGAGGCATTGAAATTATGACCACATGCATTTCTGGAAGAGTTTCAAGCTGCAGAACTAAGAGCACGTTCTATTTCCTCCAATGATCGACCCTTTGTTTCCACAACATTACCAGCTATGTACAAGACAGCAAGAAGACAGACACCTGAGAACCCCAAGTATACAGAGCTGATACCAAACTTATTTACAACACTCAAGAAATAGAGGCCAATGACAAAGTTGGAGATCTGATCAAACAAGGAAAAAAACCCAAAATTTCATTGTTAGCATAGTAGTCAGACAGCCAATAAAACCAATATAGCAATAAAACTTAATGTAGCATAAATCATACCAATACAGATATCATTTAGTGAAAGAAAAAAAGATCCAAGGAACTTTTGAAGTTCGAATATTGGCACAGGAACTCATGTTTAAGTTATTTTATTAAGAGTGTTTCTTCAATTATAGTATACTGTGTGACTGAGTTTGGTATGGCATCTCAAGGTTATTTTCAATTCTTTTATTTTTTAAAGAATTCTTTGAGAACCGCAAGTTTCGTGTTTGGTAAGCAACTACTCTTAAGCAGTGTAAAAGTTCTTTTGGTTTGTTTTAGCCTCTAAGCAGTAGAATTTCAAAATTTATAGGTAGCAATTAGGGGTAAAAAGTTAAGATTCCACAGTGAAGTCACTCACCCAATGTGTGCCTAATGACAGAGCAACTGCTTTTGCTCTGATTCTAGAAGCAAATATCTCTGGTAGTAGAAGGGCAGGCACAGGACCAGCGCCAAGAGAGAAGGATAGGACATAACTGGTTTAAATTCATAGATCATAGAGTCAACAGAAATGGAAGATTAGATAATACAAAGAACTTATAGGTTCATTGAAGTTTAATTCTTCCAGTGAATGGAATTACTATTATTGACAAAATTAAATGACTTACAGAACAGTCCCAAGGACTGCAAGGGTGCCAGAGTATGGTGCAAGGACCTTCCAAGTACCAGACAAAGAAAGAAGCAACATAGAAACAGCCTGGTAAAGATATAAAGAAAAGGAGGTCAACTGTATGAGTAAAGAATGCAGGGTGCTTTAGAAATGATTTACAATTGGATGAATAGGTTATATCACACAATAAATGAAAATAAGCCATTGGGATGAAGATTTGGTTTAATTGCACCAAACAGAAACACAAAATACAAAGACATCATCTCATCCAGGAGGGCAGGGGCTTTAAATTAGTTAGATTTATAACAAAATTATGAGTTACATTAAAGGGACTCACTGAAGAAAACTAAGAATAGCTACATACCCACCAACCAAATTATGCTCTAACATTTACATAAAACAACGTAAACATCATAAGGCTTGAAAGTAACCTTATCTAAATATTATGAATAATTTTCACTTCCTTTCTTCCTTCCAGAATGAAATAAAAAATAAGCATCCACAAGAAAGGGGAATCAGAGAAATGGAAAAAGAAAAACCTTTGCTCCTTGTTTACGGTTTAGACTTCTGAAAATTGTCTTGTACTGCCTTGGTTTTATCTTTCCCGTTTTTAATATGGCTTAGTAATATCTGCAAAACCTTTCATTCCCAAGTACTGGCCAGACAAGGGTATAAACTCTTACAAATGATCACTTCTAACCAGAATTGGAATTTCTTCATTCAGTCATTCCCCCGTTATAAGTGATAAACCCAATAGAATCAGCACGCTTACCAGATTGACAATAAATGATATTTGCAAATTGCAACAATCATCACACAGCAACAAAAACTAAAGCTGCAACTACAAAAGTAGATGCAGAGGACAAGGGAAAGAATATTCATGCAAGCAAAAGCAAATAAGCATATAAACTAGTAGGATGAATACATGTTTTTCTGCAGAAGCATTTCTATGGTAGTACTGATAAAGCTAGTACTACTTAGATTCATAATATGGCATGTAGACCTTTTGAGTATCATGGATTCATGGCGGAATTGAAGGGCAAAAAGAGATGGTTTCTAACTCATCAAGGTGCTTATGTATCGAAAATTACATTTGAAGTGCAAAAGTATATTTGGACGTATTAGCCAAACATGCACTAAGTTATTATAGTACTGCAAGAAATATTTCTTTTACTTTGGACAAGTTTAGCCAGGAAAGGCATTGGGCCTACAATAATCAATAATTCACATTTGAACTTGTGATGTTTCAGGCAGATCATTAATCTATCAAACAACATCTCATGTTTTTCTGATTTAGGTCAAGACAGATGGGTGCTGAAAATAACTATTACCATCCCACTAAAGCTTGTAATAAGAAGACTTTTCCTTCCTTGTTTGTCCATCAAGGAGGAAGCAACCACAGTTCCTTCAACAAAATAAAACAATAGTCAGAAAACAATATCATGCTTGTGCATATTGCACAATAACCATTTTTAAGATTAAAAAATACTAACCAAGAACATTTGATGCACCAACCAGGGCACTTGCTGCAACGTCAGAAGCAATTCCAGCACTGCGGAACACAGAAGTTGAATAATATACCACAGCATTTATTCCAGCTAACTGCTGGAACAAGAAAAGTGCTGCCCCAACACTGACAACTGCAACAAGATATGTTTTAGAGAAGTGCTACATCATTTAATATAAGAAAGCATGAGTATACTCCACAGTAAACTAAAAAGGAAGTTGCCGGTGAAATTAGAACATAAACCATGATAAGGTTATCATTAAGATATAAATATTCATAGAAATAAAAAGAAAGGCCTCAGTGAAGACAAATAGTAAAAGGCAATCTCATGGGTTATCCAATCTGACTAAGCATTGGGTTTAGGTTGAAAAAAGAGAATTGTCTTTTATGAATCATCATTCAAGATAAAATTATCAGAATGATAATGGTATTTACGTTGGACATCCTTTACACAAACACCCTTCAAAGTTCAAACAAGGAATTTTTTATGAAAAAACCTTCAAAAGATGCAGGTTAGCACTAATAATAACAAGCAGATAAATTTAACTGATGAAGGGATTTCTTATAGCCGTTCTGCACAACAAAAATTCTGCTAAAATACACTAAAATATTTTTGTCAATAATAGTGTTATCAAACCTATAGTTAGTCTTAACTAAAATTTTGGGATACCTTTCCAATACCGGCTACTAAACAGATCAAACCACCCTGCTTCAGGTTCAGAAGAACCTTGACTTGCTGTTGTTAAGTCACGCATAACCGCAGCAACTCTTTCTTTTCCATATAGTGTTTTAATAGCCTTTTCAGCTTCAGCAATTTTTCCTTGCTGTAACATAATAAATTGAATTTTCTCAGAAAACCTACAATAAAATTATTGCATTAAACTCATAACGGATACAAATAAGATATCGTATATGTATAATATATATGTTCTGTAGCGTTAAATTACAAAACATAAATATCATGACTAGATTCGTATAAGTATAATATGTAAGCTCTATTTTGATGTGCTTTAATTCCCAGTCTTTAAGTAAGCATATAGTTTTATTTGCACAGTTTACCCATATGACAATGTAATCCAATGGTTAGGTTCATCATATGAGTATTTGACAACAAGTCATTGATGGGTTCAATGGTTTAACTGTCATATAAACTTATTGCCTCCTACAAAAAAGATATCACAGTATTGTAGGACAACCTGAAAAAGCCACCGGGGACTTTCTGGAGAAATTGCCATACCAAGTGCTAACAGAATAGATGGAACCAATGCAACGCCAAACATTGTCCGCCACCTGATAAAAATAAATCAAGAAAATTAGAAGAGGTAGAAAACTGACCAACAAATGATTTTGGATCCTCCAAGAAGAAAATAAAATTAAAAACCATGAAGACACTATATCAAAATTTGAATATTAACTCAAATTGAAACTAATACAAAATTAAATCTTATAACAGTTATTTTCAAAAAGAAAAGAAAAAATGTATATAAAAATTAATTTGGAACTTGATATCATTTTGTATTACATCAAATTGGCTTATTTCTCGTTAAATACTTCAATTTATCCTTCACCACAGTTACAGAATCATAATATCAATTCTTGCAACTGCACTTTTATCCAGAAGTATAAGTTGGCAACCCTAAATCTCATATCCTTACTTGTCAGTGATGATGAGAAGATTAAAACATGCAACCACGAATGGGACATCTGAAGTCATATTTCTGAGCTAAAGAAATCAAACTACTAATAAATAGCTATCTATTTTTAGTGCACAAACAACCTTAACATCAGTTCTTATTGAGAAATAATTTGGATATATAGGGCTGTCCCTTAAAATCTTTGCAAACTTCTCTTCTAGGAGCATGTTTTCTTTGATAACTTCATTTATTTCTCTTTGACAAAAGAACACATATCTCCACTTTCTTTCACATGGAATATATAAGTAATAGAAGTAAGAAATGTTTTTTACTTTCAAATTGTTTACACTGAATATAGTAATTTGTATTGCTAAATTGCATGTTACCATCTCTGGATGATATGCCATCCGAAGAAATAAAAAGCTTGCAACAAGTTGAAAAATATCCCCAAAAAAGGGGTAAGGTGATACAACTCATTACCATGTAGGGTTTCCTGCTAGAGGCAACCCAGCCACCAGCGCTACAAGAATCCCAATACATATAAAAAGTTGATTAACAGATCCGAGTGCACCACGAATTTCAGTTGGTGAAATCTGCGCATTAGAAGGAGTCACCACATGGTCCATATAAAATATGTAAACATGCTCACAAAGGTGAAAATATGTAAAGTCACCACCTCAGATATGTATAGTGGCACAATAGCAGACGTAACCCCAATTCCTATACCAGCAAGCAAGCGACCAATGATCATTGTCTGAACACTCTGGGCTGTTGCACTGTAAATACATCATAGTTTAAAACATCAGATTTCAAAAATATATAAACTACCAGACCTTGTATGCAAGAACAGAAGACTGACCAAAGAAATGCTCCAATTGTCAGAGGGATAGCATCTAACTGAAAAGTCCTAGTTCTGCCAAATTTGTCAGCCAATGCTCCACCAGTAAATGAGCCAACAGTGGCACCGGCAAGTAGCGTGCTGACAATCCAGCCTGTTCATGGATTTTTCACTCATAAAAATCAATAGAAAACGATTGATGGGGCATACACAAGTGAACAAAAGTAATGAAAATTTTCACAAAGTGAACAAAAGTAATGAAAAGATAACAGACACAAAGATTCACAAGTGAACAAAAGTAATGAAAATTTTGACTTAAGCATTCTGCCATAATCTAATGCTCAACCTTTTTTCTGTTTGTCTAAGAGTAACATTGACATGGACAGACATGCATACTGAAAATTTGTGCCTTGTTACACACTATAAACTAAAAAACATACAAGTGGAAAACAAGAGAATGTATTTTCATAGATATCTATAATTTTCATTGCCCATAAAACCAATCGAACGTTTTAAAGTAATTTACGACTAATATTAATTGAAAAAAGGAAAATAAAAACATGTACCTTGTAGAACAGTATTTTCAACGATTCCAAGATCCTTGGCAAGGTATTCAAGAGCACCATTTACCACCCTGCATCAAACAGGGTATTGTCAAAGTCTTCCAACATAAAGATACTATTTAATGAAAAACAGTGGTATACCATATAACAACAACAATTCTACATAAGACTGCAATACATGACTTCCAGCAAAAAATTTAAGATACTAATATCATTCATATAACTTAGATTGCAGTATAAAGAAAATGACATGCTTCACTACAAGTCCGTTGACCCATACAGAACATACTAAAATGAAGAGGCTATCCATACCCAAGATGATAACCAAATAAAATGGCTCCGAGGCAAGCAACACCTACATAGGGTAGAACAGCTCCAGAAGGTTTTCCCTGAGGAACAGCAGGGACAACATCCTCTATATCTCCATCTGCAACAAAATTTTACTTTCTATGAAAATTTGTAAGATCATATAAATATATGAAAATATGAAATAGCCAAAAGTGCCAGATTTACACAGTAAGCTGTTGAGACTTGGGAAAGCTGTTCAGAGACTTGCAAATATAAAACTTGTAAAGGCAATTGGAAGCACTAAAAACAGTGTTTTCATAATCAATGCATATGCAACTGCATGACGTAAGCATATTCATATCATACACAATCTGGAGATGGTGTATGTTTGTTTTACCGTTGAGAAAATACAAACGTACGTTTAAACCCAAAGTATCTATAGAGTTCCTTTTGGGCAAACGTACGTTATATTTGCAACGAAAACCCAAACATACTCGATATTAAGTGCCACCAAGGACAAGAAGCAATTGTAAAGGAGGAATACTATAGTATATCCTCTTAATATATTTTTTGCAAAATAACATTATTATTAAAAATTGAATTGCCTAACTATTCCAACCATATTGAAATTAACCATTCATATGTCAACTGGATTACAAACTACGATTAGGAAGTGAATCGTTACTTTACTTCATTAATTTATTTATAAGAGCAGCATTCTCCTAACATAGGTCACAGAATTTCATGTTGGCAAATTAGGCACAGACTTCACTATCTAACTCAACAACAGCAACAATACAAACACGAATGCATATACACATACACAAGAAGTGCCTTACTATAAAACATGACTACAGTTCAACAGCATCAGAATTGATTAAATTATCAATCTTTACATGAAAAAGAAGAGGAGCTAAACAGGGCATCATCAAGCAAACAAAACAAGGCCCATCTACATGAATCAAGCACATTACAATCTTTGATAAATGCAGTAAAAAAAATTTCAAAATAACTAATAAACAAACAAATTAAAGCCATCAGCAACAGCATACAAACCAGATGCCTGAACCCTGACTGATCTGGCCTTAGCAGAGGACCCAAAAATGCCACTAAAACCAACTCTTGTACAATTCAGTTTAGTTTCCATAGTGACAGAACCAAGCTTCAAACCAGTGGAATTAGTACCATTATTGGTCATGCAAACTCTTATAGGTCTCAGAACACCCCAATTCCTGAAATCTGCAAAACCCACCAAGGTCCTTTGGTTTTGAACCCCAAAAGTGGCTCCTTTAACGGCAAAAGTTGATGCTTGCATGTTATCTGATTGAAAAGTCCTATACCCAGAAAATCAACACACTTCAATTCTTTCTAAAAAAATATATTATATATAATATATAATATAATATATAGAAAATATATAATATAATATATAGAAAAACAGCAATAAGAAAAGAAAAAAAAACAGAAAAGGATTGGCATTAATATGAAATAAGATTTTAAGTGTGAAAGAAAAGGAAGATTACCCTGTGAAAGGGTGACAATTAAAGTAACAGAAAGAACCCAGAAATTGAGGAAAAAAAAGGTAGGGAAGTTTTTGTGTTTAGCTTCTCTCACAGCCTCACTGACTCAATAGAAAATGCAACTTTTTATTGGGATTTGCTCTTATTTCTATATGAAATACAGGGAACTTCGAAAGGACCGCTACTGAGTGAAACCAACAACAAAGACGAAGCTGGTGAAGAATTCAATTTTCTTAATTTTTTTTAAAGAAATAAGCATTTTTTTTGGTGAGGAAGAAAATAAACAAAAACAGCAAACAACCAAAAAGAAAATCAAGAAACTATCAAGTCCACTTGGAAGCAATAAGAAATAAGAATTTATATATTATTAGGATTTAATTGTGTTGCTAGTTAAAAAAATTTAGATTCTCAACTAATTATATATTTCTTTACTAAGCGGTGATTGTTCGCATTAAAAGTGAATTGTTATGAGACCTTCACTTGTAATATCACGGGTTCGAATTCTGAAGACTATATGAAAAGAGTTTTACTTAATCACCATCCTGAATTGATGGTTAATCTCAAAGTTTCAAGTGGGATACCCGATCAAAATATCAAAATTTAATCATATATTTTTTTCATATTATTATAAGGCTTTAATTAGTATGTCACAGTCTAAAGATTTTTTACATTGTCAACTAATTATAATTTATCATATCAGTAAAAATATTTGACTTTTATCCTAAGTACCTTAAAAGTCACTTAT